>JADGMU010000807.1:0-395012 GCA_016920895.1 Vaccinium myrtillus
TAATAATCTAAAATTTGGATTATTATTTTTCTTAATTAAGGAAATTGATATTGACACTTCCTTTTTTGTTTCTATTCATAAAATGCAAAAGCAACTTTACCTAATAAAGAAAAAAAAAACAGGAGTGCCAATAAAGAAAAGTGAAATGCCAATATCAGTTCCCTTAATTAATTCTTAATTCTCCTAATCACACTATCACATTTAGGATCCGCCTTTTACCCTATCCTTTCACCTATAACCCTAATCATACAAATCCTAACCTATTAAACCCTAAACACTATCCATCATGTCCTTCCTACATCACCACCATTAACCACCACCTTATCCCTTCCCCCTCCTTTCAGCCCTCTCTCTCTCTCTCTCTCTCTCTCTCTCTCTCTCTCTCTCTCTCTCTCTCTCTCTCTCTCTCTCTCCACCTTACAACACCATCATCACACCACCACCTCCCCTCTTATCCACTGCCACCAGTAGGGCTACAAACGAGCTGAGTTGTGCATGCTCGAGCTTGGCTCGCATCAAATCTAATGGGCTCGAGCTCAAAACGAGCCAAAAACTTCAAGCTCGAGCTCAGCTCGCTAGATTTAGTGAAGGGTCGATCTCGGCTCGCATAGCTCGATTAGCGCAACTACAATGATTGGAAAGGTTGGTATCTTTATTTATAGAAGTTCTTGCCTGTGAGCTTTTGAAGGTTGGGCGATGTGGGATAGGTAAAAACAAGGGAAGTGTTAAGTTTCCCTTTGGACCTTCATTTCAACAAGTCCCACATCGAAAAATTGCTTTTGAGGCATTGAATCCTGTCTATAAAAGACATGCGCTAGACCCCAAAACCAATTGCTCCCACCAGCTGTTACCACATTGCCCACGTGAGGCATGCGTATGCAGTCTATACATGTGTGTATATGCATATGCATATACGTATACATGCATTTGTACTGGCTCGCGAGCCCATGCGAGCCGAGCTTTTGAAAGCTCATGCTCGACTTGTTAATGAAACGAGTTGGGAGTATGGGCTCGAGCTCGTTCATTTACATAACGATCCGAGTTTGAACGAGCTCTTAGCAAGTTAAGTCACGAGTGGCTCGGCTCATATGCAACCCTAGCCACCAACCATCCTACTCCCCCCTACTTCGTCCTCTTCCACCATACATCACCCGAAAGACATCTCATCAACTTATACCACTTCCCATCTCCTACACACTACCATCATTATATATTTCACCTATATCTTCCCCAAATCCGGTTGCCATGGACAGCCTATACCTGCCCCTATCTCATCATATGCCTCCGCCATGCCCTTTCCTTATCCCCATCACCTCACACATTATCGTCTCCCTTTTACTTGCCCGCGATTCCTCTTATGCCCCTCTAAAAGCCCAACCACGTCCTTACCCTCCTCACATCTGAAAACACATCTCCTTCCTACAAGAAAACATCAAAGAAGAAAAGAGAAAGAGACGAAACTAGATTAAGGGGGACAAAAAGTCTAGAGTTGTGTCTACACTCTGCATGCTCCAAACCTTTCATTGAAGTATTGAGGAAAAGTTGGTGCTCAAGCCTTTGCTCGCTTTGGATCATGAAAGTATGAATTAGGGGTGTCCACGGATCGGATCCGTCCGGATCGGATACGGATCCGATCCAATCCGCTCAGAGCGGATTATGGATTTTAAGATCCGGAACCGAACCGAACATTCACGGATCGGTTACGGATCGGATCGGATCGGGCGGATTTGATAGATTAAAGAAGGATTATTGAGCGGATTGAGCGGATCGAGCGGATCCGATCCGATCCGGAACCGCCAGATAAGAAATTCTCGATCCGGAACCGAACCGAACATTCACGGATGGATCAACGAATGGTTCGGATTGGTTCGGATTGGCGGATCGGATGATCCGCTGGACAGCCCTAGTATGAATCATGCATTTCATATTGGCATTTAGTTTGAATGATTAATCATTGCATGCTTTGATTAAACTTAATACCTTTGATTATTATTTATATTGATTAGAAATATGTTTGATTGCTTGCAGACAAATCCCATGACCCACATAATGCTTGAAACAATGACACTCTAGGTGTTTGATAAAATGAATAAATGAGTTTTTATCCATTACCAAACCCTATATCTTGTGAAAAATCAGTCTTTCATTGTCAATCTTCCGAGTGAGAGCAAGAGACTTTGCCTCTCACTTGAGTTATAGTCAGGAGCCATTAAATATCCCGAGTCATGGGCCACATGAACCCCTAGACCTTGCCGCTTTTAAATTCGTATTCGAACCTCATTTTCAATAAATTTTAGGTAGAGAGAGAATCCCACAATCAAAACCAAAAATGTTGGCCATCCTAATGCCGAAATCCCTACCATAAAGTAAGCCTCTCAATAGCTCCAAATTCGGGGAGCTAGCCCTACTCTTTGGGTGACACTATGTACAATACAAAGCTAGGTTGCAAGCAACTACGTGTCACAACGAGTCTGTTGGTAGTTCCTATTCTTGTTAATTCTTATAAACCTTTTGATTTATGAAAATAGACCGTGGTTTTATACTCCCTCCGTTCCAAATTGTTGTACCATGTTATTATTTGAGACCTCTAAAAAAATTATCCATATCTTTTGATCGATAATGACTTTTACATACAATATGGATCTTGTTTGATAGATCTCAATTAACTTTATTAAATATATATTTCAAAATTATAAAAAACATTATAGATTGTGAAATATAAACAATTATTTGAAAAAATCAAAAAGTGAAAGTGGCACAACAATTTGGAACGGAGGGAGTACTTAAGATGCTTAAACCCTAAGTAGTTTCCACGTAAATCTCCTTGTCATGTTTCTTTACTTTAATTACTTTATATTTCGCACATTAGATTGTACGTGGCAATTAGAATGGAGTATGGGTGATTGTGATTATCATAATTAGACTTAATTTTTATTTGGTAGTCCTATTCCCCTCCCTTTAAGACTCTTTAGTGCATTATATTGGTTTCAAAAAAGTGAGCAGGTTTGGTTCATAGTCTTCAGATCTCAAATAATATTTTCATAAGACGAATATGAGCCAACATCGAATAGGTTGAATTCATTTAACACCACGATCGCTCATATTTTGCGAACTACGATTTGACATATGCCTTTTATCCCATATTCTTGGTCTTTTGTGGTAGTTTAGGCGAACATGCAGTCCGTGCGATTCTATTCAATTCATAGTATAATTTCCACTTTTTCCTAATTCTAGATGTGGTTATAATGGATAGATATAGAAAGTAACAATAGATTTGGCTTTTGACATTTCAAAATTGACAACATTAGGGGACATCCAAAAGAACGGAACGAAAGGAGCAACAGAGGATTGGTAAGGTTACCTTGGCTTCTTCCAGGAGGAGGAGGAGGAGCGAGGACTGGCGAAGGTGGCGGTGGAGCGGCACCGAAGCTGGCATTGTAAAACAGGTACATCTCATATCTGATAATGCAGCTACGAAATATCATTCTCCCACCTTGATGCGCATTACAGCAACTCGGAAACTGATGGATATAATACCGAAGGCATGTACTACAGTCAAAGCCAGATAAATCTGGCGTGCATTGCGCTAGTGCGTACACCGATTGAAGCGCCAAGTAGTTGGCTTCTGCAGTCGCGAATTTCTTCCCAGAATCATCACTCGAAGCCCGATTGGTAATATCCTCCAGTACCTTTTCAAGTGTAATTCATACGACTAATAGTTAAAATGCTTTGCCCAAAGTTAGGACTAGATATCAGACTAAAAATATTTTTTTCGCTATACTGCAAAGCAAAGACGCAAACCTAATCTAATTGCAGAAAGAGGTTAAGGCCTCTGATATTGGACCTCAGCTGGTGGCAGTCGCAGAAAATTGATAACGAATAGGAACTTTATAATTGCTTTGAATTTGAAAGGATTATGGTAAAAAAGTTTACTTTTATTTTAAAAGGACTGAAGCAAGATTATTAAGATGTTGGCAATAAGAAATAAAAACTAATTGCAAATGAGAGAATATACGAATTTGGAGTAATGTATGACTCAACCTCACCAGTCCTTTTATGATGGTCGAACCCACTACAAGGTCCAAACTCAATTTACAAAACGAAAATTGTCTCATAACTCATAGGTTCCTAAAATAGCTATCGGGGGTGTTTGGAAGCCTATCTTTTTTGTTTTTTGCATTTTGCAATTTGTATTTTTGATTTTTTTTTAAATTTAGTCCTATTATTGTCAGTCTATTGAGCTGGCAATATGGCAAATTCTTGCAAGGAAGAATTTTCACTTTTTTACACTTATTAAACACAGAAAAGTTAGCTCTTTCATGGAAGAGTTCTCACTTTCTACACTTATTAAAGCCTCTGACACAGAAAAAGTAAACTCCTCTACGAAAGAGTTTTCACTTTTTACACTTATTAAAGGCTCTGACACAAAAAAAAATCTCTTCCATAGAACCCACATCTAGAAATCGAATTTAACATATAAACATATACAATTAGTACTGTTTCCTCCTTCAGAACGCCATTTCAAGTAATTAGTTCGTGGCAAGATTATAGCCATTTCCAACAGTTAGATCCTTGAAAATGCTCTTGATTTAAAACTTCACTCTTCGATGGGCCTGTTCTGCTAAGAAACTTTTTGGTTTTTAGGACTTTTTAGTTAATATATTGTGAAAGAATGACCTGTCTCGAAAAATAAAATAAACCAAAAAAGCTAAAAAAAACTTCTTAGAATCTTTTATTTTATAGACTCAATGGGGATATTATATATTCAGCTATAATTTTCCACTCGTGTGATCCTCCTATGGTTGAATAAGAATATATGACTTAGTTCTCGACTGTTAATTTTCTTCCCCTGGACGTACAAAACCATCTTTCCAAAATCAGGACCATGTAATACTCACACTAACTTTTACTCCATCCATCCAAATTTATATATCCACTTTTTATGTCCCTGTCAATTTCCTATTCCTTATATTTTTTAATTTGGATCTCCAATTGACAATATTTAATATGATCGTGTTTGATAGTTCTTAATTAGCTATATCATAAAAAATTATAAAATTTGATATAGGTTAATATGCACTTGAAATGATGGCACAAATATCGAAAAAAGACAAACAAATGGGGACGGAAATTTTGGCTTAAAAAGCCAACTTAACTTCTTTTTTTTGTCTTTATTTGATTTTTTTTTTTGCATTTGTTGGTTTTACATCGATTTTTTGAGTATTATTGGTTCATCTCGATGGTAGGAATCCAAAAATGTAAAAGATTATCACTATAACACTCAAATTTTTTTAATAAAATTGAAAAAAGTGTAAAAAATTGCCTTTTTGACTTATTTTTGGTTTTATTGAAAAAAAAATTATGCTTCGATCATAATTTTTTACTTTTTTTGATTTCTCTTGCAAAGACAAACCAATAATACACAAAAAGTTGATTGAAAACTAAAAAACGAAAAAAAAAAATCAAATAAAAACGAAAAAATAAGTCAGCTAACTTTGATCATTCGCCGATATAGTTTAAATTCATTTTTGAGATTTTAAATTTCTTAGGAAACATGTATTAATTAACATATACTTTACGTCAAATCGTAAATCATTACACAAAATGTCGTCTATAAAGGGCTGGGTTGTGGGGTTCGATTATTTTTAAGGCAAATGCTTACAAGCGCACACTGGCGTTCCTTAACGTTAAGTCAAATGTAACTCAAAACAGTCATTTTGCTAGTTTTTTGTTAATTGTTAACTTTTTTCCGAAATTTTTTTGGCTGACAAGTACAAGGGTAGATTGGTAATTTGGTAACACAACTTAAAAACCAAAAAACTAAAAAACTACTTTACTGGAACAAGTGAGTTTTTTGGAAAAACTAAAGATCAAAAAAACCAAAAAACTAAAAAACTACTTAGTGGAACATGGCCTAAAACTACCAATAGCACCTCCAAATTTCAATATTACACATACGTCCCTTTTACTTTTCACCTTTTTGTCCAAATATTCCAGTAACTCTTCCTTTCCCATTCTATGATGTTTAAACCTACTTTTTACTCTATACAATTTTTCCGTGCATTTTAACCTAAGGCTGACTTTCTTGTTAAATTACCCTTGATTTTATCAAATTTGGAGTATAATTGATAAAGTCTTAGCTTCTTTGAATGCAAAAAAACTAAGATTTATCAACTCTCCTCCTCATTTAATAAAATCAATGGATGATTTTATCAAATTTTGATAAAATATTTTGAGAAACTAGGCCTAAGTACTTCCTCCGTCCCCTTTTAAGTGTGTTGCTTTCTAAATCCAATTTATTAAAAAACATCATCGCTACATTTTTCACATCAACTTTGATCACCACTTTACACTATTCACATTAACTTTTATCTTTACTTTTCAACATTATCCTCCACTTTTACTCATTAACTTTTCAAAACACACATTTATTAAGAGACATATCAAAATTAAAATGCCAACACTAAAAAGGGACGGAAGGAGTAATTTTCTTGAATCTTTTAATTATCATATTTCTTATTTTCTTATTTTACCCTTCAAAACATTATCATTACATGTATTTACTAATGAAAGTAAAGGTAAAAGAGTAAACTCATCACTTTTTCCTTGACTTTTCAATTGTGACATTTTTTAGGACAATAAAAGTGTTATTTGGAACCAAAAAATAGGAATAGTAGGAGCAAAAAAGTATGACTAAAAGGTTGAAAAATATACAAAGGACACAACCTGAGTTTTTTAAATAATTTTGTCTTTAATTTACTACTTATTTGTGTCTACTTAGTATCTTTTTCAATCAGCTATATGAGTAAATAAATTTTAAAAATGCTATAGACAACAAAAACATAAAAAAAATTAATACAAAAATAATTTAAAAATTAATTTCGCCATTGTCTAACTATAGTCCTTATTTTATATTTTACCCAACAAAAATAAAGTCCTTAATTTTTACGTACACTATCCAAATACGAGTATCAGTTTTTCAAGCTCAAATACGTAGGGAGTAGGAATCTCGAACACGACACAAACCAACACGAAATTAGGGGGTTTTGGTCGATTAATTTTTGATATAATCATGAATATGACACTACTCATCTACACAAAAATTAAAATGTGATCAATACAAGTGAGATTTGCATAACTCAATAAGTGACTCGTTAACCAAAAATGACATGACATGATGCGGCAACACCAACCCATAGCCTATACTTGAGTTTTGAGGAATACTAGTTATGTGTACACCTCAAGTAATCTCATGATGTATGAATGCTCCACTACGCACACAGACCAGACAAAGTCAGCACCCCATGTCAACCCTGAGATCTTTTGCAGGTGGCCGTAAGAGATTAATATGGGGTGTTCCACTAACTAGTTTTTTTCATTTCCCAAAACCAAGTCAGGTCATCCTTTCACAATACATCACATAAAAAAGTGTAAACACAAAAACCAATGCAATTTTAAAATAAAACTTCCTTAGTAAAACACCCCCTAATTAAGTAGAGTTGAACCCATGATCTCTTCCTCAAGAGGAGTTCTTAGGGGTATTCCACTAACTTGGTTTTTTGAAAAAACTGGCTTTTCACGGTTTTTGATATGATATATTGTGTGAAATGACCTATCTCGATTTTTGGAAAAAACAGTTATTTGTTAGTGGAACACCCCCGTCCTCATCTACGCCGTTGAGGTTGTACTACCATATAGTTTTAGGGGGTGTTCCACTAACAAAAAACTGTTTTTTTCAAACACCGAGAGATGTCATTCTCTCACAACATATCACATAAAAAACCGTTAAAACCAGTTTTTTCAAAAAACTGGATTAGTGTACAAGTAAAGTTAGTGTTAATGTATATGACACATTTAAATTAAAAAGTATTTTGACAGGAGCTTTAAAAAAATATGACATGACACAAGGGTTTTTCTATTGTTAGTTTAGTGGGCTGACAATAAGACAAAAAAAAAATACATACTCTATTATACTTTCTCATATACTTTTATACATTCTTACACACTTTTTACATATTTTGATCTACTTTTTAAGCCTTATAATCAGCCGATTGGACTGATTTTAGAATTTCCCAAATGTAAAAGAAAAGAAAGCTCCCAGTAACATATGGGTTGAAGTTGAAATTTTTGAAAAGTTGAAGGCAATGATGGCTTACGTGTCAGACTTCAATATCCAGCTCGTGACTGTGTGGCCCGAGGACTCAAACCGCAAAGTAATATAGTTTAATCGCTCCTAACCAGTGCGGCACCGTTAGCCAGACCGTATTTTTAAAGTTTTTTGAAGGAATGGATTGGTGTGACATCTCATAATAGACAGGCAGACTAAAATTATGAATAAGGAAAGGGTATTCAGAAACCTCATCCTGATTTTGAAAAAAGATGGTTTGCACGTCTAGGAGAAGAAAATAAACAGACGAAAAGATATCATATTCTTGTTCAGTCACAGGAGGATCATACGAGGGAGTATTCAGAATCTTTATTCTGTATAGAAAGGGGTTCAGTCACACGGGCTCAGGTTGTCCACGACCGTGAACTCGACCTCCAAACGCATCGACCCCGCCCAGACCGGGAGGGTGATGCTTCCGAGGGGATACACCGTGTAGCCGGAGAATCCCACGAGTGGGGTGTCCACAGGGGTAAGCTCATCACGCGTTCGCCCTAAGGCCTTAAAGGCTGAATAGTATAGGACGTCAGCGGAGCTCCCTTGGTCCACCAAGATTCGCCGGACCTCAACGTCGTCAATGTCCACCTCGATTACCAGGGCATCGTTATGGGGAAGTTGCAGACCCTCTAGGTCCTGCTTGGTGAATGAAATTGCCCACGGATCGGCAGGCTCTAGGTAATTCCTCTTTGGTGCCTTCCCGAGCATCAAGACTTGCATGGCTGCCTCCATCTTCTGCAGCTTTGCTGCATGGTGTCGGCGAGGGCCCTGTCAACGGGCCCGTGGATAGTGGTGACGACGCCCGGGCGTATCCTCCCCCCGGGACCTGTCGGCCGAAGCGGAGGTGGCGGGGGCGGTTGCGCCGAATTGTCCGATTGAAAAGCCACTATCCTCGGCACCTTCGGAGTTCGGCCATGATCAATCCATTCGTCCATTCAGCCTTCGGCAACCAGGCGTTCCAGATGTGCTTTGAACGGTCGGCACCCCGTTGTGTAGTGCCCCATCTCGTTATGGTAGGTGCACTTTCCCTTTTGGGTGGGGTCCGACCCCATCTTCTCTTCCGGCCATAAGAACCACCGCTTCCTGCCAATCTTCGTGAGGAACCTGTAAATTGGCATCATGAAGACTGTGGTCTCGGCGACGAAGTCGTTGTCATTCCTAGGGGGTCTTTCCCATCCGTGGCCGCCGTCATTGCTTCTGTTGTCATTCCTGCCCATCATCTTCACATTGTTCACCTGTTTCTTAGCTTCCTTGGGCGAACTCTTGCCGACTTTCCCTGCCCGGCTGTGCAAGAGCTCCTCGAGCTCTCGGTAACGGTCCACTGTCTGCATCAATTCCACCATATCTCTTGGTGGCCGCACCATCAGTTCCTTAAACAGGTCGGACGAGTCATCGAGCCCATTTTTGAAGGAGGTGGAGGCGATCTTCTGGTCGCAACCCTCCACGAGGCTGTACACCTCCCAGTACCGAGCAATGTACTCTTTGAGGGTCTCGTCCGAAGCCCTTTTTCATGTTAACAAGCGCGTCGAGCGTCTTGATTGTGTGTTACTGGTCACAAACCGAGACGTGAACGCGCGTTCAAGCTCGTCGAAGCAGTCAATGGATCCGGGAGAGAGATGGTTGTACCATAAGAGTGCTGTTGTCCCGAGACTCATTGAGAACATTCGGCACATCAGCGAGTCGTTGTGGCCATAGAGCTCGGAGATCAGCCGATATTGCTGAACATGGGTTATGGCGTCCGTGGTGGGCTCGTACTTGTCAAATTTTGGAATTTTGAATCCGCGCGGTGGGACCAACTCCGCAATGCCCCGAGAGAACGGTGACTGTTTAGCTTTTTCCAACCGGGAGTCGCCTTTACAAGAGCGGTTGAGGTCGTCGGTTCGGCAATCCCCGTGGGCGCGCTTCGTAGTGACAGCGGCCTGTTGTGGTAGATCGGGGCTGCCAACCTGTGCATTGCTCCTTTCGGAGGACCGCCTTTTGTTGCGCTGCACCTGGTCCCTCGACAAATCTTCCCAAGGGCGCCGGCGCCTAGTCTCAGGCTCGGCGTAGTAGACTTTCGTTTGGCCCGTGCGCGTGTTGACGAGCGTGATGCTACCTCCGTCATTTCGGACCTCATACCTATCCTCGGGGTCCAGGCCGCTGCTTTCACCAGAGCCTTCTCCCACAGAGATGTCTACATGAGTCGTGGTTTCCCCCCTCGAGCCGCCGCCCTAGTTACGGGGTACACCGTTGCGGGCCCCATGCCTGTCCACCAACTGGCGATGGTACCCGTTACCGCCCCGATCCATCGATGGGTCACGGTTTCGGTGGTCCCCCGTTGGGGGTTCCACTTGCCCCTTGCCCTTGTTCAGCCGTCGGTCCAACTCCATTGCGTACTCGAGGTCCCTACGGACATCAGACGTCCGTGCGCTAGACGCTGTGGCGCTGTTCTCGGGTTGCTCCGTTCGTCTTGATCATCTCCCGCTGGTCCGCTGGCCCGAGGGCGTGTAGTCTCCGAGTGTATGACAACGTCGTTGCCTCGGTAATCTGCCTCAACGTTGTGACCGAGGCGGGCGAACACTGTTGCTCTCTCCCCCACGTTTGCTCTCGTGCTCGGTGAGGGTCTTCTGGTCCTTGTTTGCCTTCCGGACCTCGAGGTGGCAGGCTGATAGCCCGATTGTTGCAATGCTAACACTTCTCTCCTTAGGATGGCCACTTCGGCTTTTAGGGAAAGAGGTGGAAGAGGTGGTAGAACTTCGGTGCGCGTTTGAGTGGTGAGGTTGTCGAGGGAGACAACATTTCCATCCATATTGAATAGAATGTTGCTTGCTCTGGCATTGCTGGTGCCGGCGCCATTGGCCGTTATAGTGACCGTCCCGTCTCTGTTAACTACCGGCGAGGCGGTGAGTCCCAGGTCACTCCTGACCTGGTGGTACTGGTGGCGGTTAGCGCTGCGTCGATATGCGCCGATGGGTTCGAATGCATCAAGGCCCAAGGTGAGATCAGCCTTTTTTGGAGAGGTTGAGAGGAAAGAAACACCACCAAAGTGAGTAGAGAGGTTGGGAGAGGCAGTTCTCTCTTTTTATCTCCCCAGCGGAATCGCCAATTGTGGGGGTGCTTCTCGCCGGAGTGGCCCCTCTAGCCGACCAAGTGGAGGATGCTGGGTGGCTGAACGGTTGGACCTCGCCCGGACGGTTGGAGACACGCCTGAGAAGGGGACCTGCACACGTGAACAACCACGTTAGCGCCTAGCCCGGACGGTGGTTGTGCGGGAAGGCACTTTGATGGCTAAGTCAGTCACCGGAGGAGGAGAAATAGGCCGATAAACTTAGAGAGAGAAGTGGAGTAACGAGGGTAGTAAATGTGGAGAGAGGAATACCCATTGTGGTAGTTGAAGATGGGTATTTATAGGCAGAGGGGGCGTGCGGCCAACGCGCTCGGAGCCCCCTCACGCGCCTATCATTCGTACCAAGAATGATGGCTGATGGGACTTCTGTCCCTGTTGCAGACGTCGGGTTCGGCCGACGTCACGACACGTGGATCTGAGAGGTCATGTCACCCTGAGACATCCCCCTGCCTCCCACGTGTGTCTGCAGACGGTGGTGGCAGAGTTGGTGACTGCCGCATTTAATGATCCATCATGATCTGGGTAGCGTGCCCGACACTCTACGCCAACTCCGGACCATCCGAACCCTAAAGTGAACGACATCGACCGATTCGGCACAAGGGGCATTTGGTCTCTCGGGCGTTCGGCACGCCGATCGGCATGATACCCGAGAGCTTTCCTGGGATTTACCGAGAGGGATTGTAGCCGTGATACACACTCTCGGCAAGTTTCTTATAAATCGATATTCTTACACTCCTGGGCAACCGAGCCGAAAGCCGAGAGCACCACGTGCTCGGCGGGGACGAAATGAGTCGATTTGCATTCGATTTTGTAGATTCTAGTGACGTGATCCCTTTGCTTCTCGATCGTGCGGAGTGGGTCGCTGTTGACCCTTGCGAACCCGGCCGCTACAGGTGGATTTCTCCTGATAGCTGGCTTCAAATTCCCCAACTGGCCTAGCAGCATTTTATTGCCCGAAGAAGTCCGGAAAAGGGTAGTGCTAAAATGGGACTTCTGGAGTTCACAAGTGACGAGATTAAACTCGTCGGAGGATAGCTTCGTCGGCGAGACTTGGGGAGCTATAGGGTGAGAGAAGTCAGTCATGGAGGGAGAGAACAATAGGATCGTGTTTTGGGGGAAAGGGAGAGAGTGGATTCTATTTTGAGGGAGAAGACTTGTGGAAGAAGCTCCATTTAAGTTTCAATCTCAGCCCTTCATTTCTATGGCTGAGATGAAGTGTCAAAAAATGTGTACAAAATGAGTGTCTATGGATCCGGCCCCACATATATATATATACGCCACCGATCCAGTCAAGGATCCCGGAAATCCCGGATTGAAGCTTTTCGGTGTTTTGATGCTTTTAAAAATTGTTTTGGAAAATCCAGAAAGGCCGTCGATGTGTTCAAAAGGTGTTTCGGATCGTGTTTGAAATCTCAGGAAAAAAAAAATAAAAAAATACGGGAAGCAGTTTGATTTCGCAAAAATTGCAAAACATTTACGGGATTTTGGACCTCCATGCTCCAAAACTTTTTGATCAATTCGATGTGATTTTTTTTTGAAAATTTCGCCGAAAATTTTCAAAAAAAAACCTTCGAAAACACCATTTTTGCAAAAATTGTAAAATACAATTTTTGTGAAAACGACCTTGATCGTTTTTTACAATTTTCGCAAAAACAAAAAAAATATCGGGAAGGTGGAGTCGGATTCGGGACTATGTTATAAGGGAAATTTTCTGGATAGTTACTCTGATTTTATATATATATATATATATATATATGGAGGGCTTCTAGTCGGACCCTCCCGTTCCAAGGACCTCCATTTTCAAAACTTTTTTGATCCAAAGTGGGATCCAATGTGTTCGAAGGTGTTTTCAAGGGTCCATCGTGGAAAATTTTCAAAAAAAAAAAGTGCGGGAAAGGGTTGATCCATGGATTTTTCGCAAAAATTATAAATATACAATTTTTGTGAAAAATGCATTTTCTGGATCATCCACTTCCGGATTTAAGAAAATTTGTGTTTTTTTTAAGATTTTCCGAAAATGGACTCCAATGTGTTGAAAACACCTTCCTGGAGCGAAACATGAGGGACGGCTCGGATTTTGTTAAAACAATTTGCAAACACAAAAAAAAATCAAAAAACCTTCAATCCGGGGGTCTGGATTAGAAGTTTTATGTATATATATATATATATGAAAAATCAGCAAGGAGAAAAGATACTTCTGTTCACGAAAGGACGCGTCCGTCCACAGCGAACAGTGACAATGAAAAGATGCGTCGACTCTAAATCAAATCAATTTTCATTCACACTTCAAATAAAATGTTATATCTAAAATATTTTTGCAACACCTTACCTTTCCCAAAACTTGGTTTAAACGTGCCATATCCGTCACATTGGCCGGATTCCACAAAACCTTATTCCATCCGTCCCGCAGAGCAGAGAAGAAGGAGTTGTTAGAGTACCTGAGCATACACTCGTCGTACCAGATCGTGACCCGCTTCAACTTGGGACACCTTTTTACTATATCGGCGGAAGCGTAGACGACGCAGTCTCGACACACGGCGGCTGAGACGTCGCCACGGCAGAGGAAGTGGCCGTAGGCTATGTCGGGTGGGCTGGTGCCGGCGGTGAAGCTGTAAAAGCCGTTGGAATTGTTGGAGTTGGAGGAGAGAACGGAGAAAAGGGTGTTGAGGTTTGTTTGGTAGGTGCTGTTTGGCGCGTAAGTACCGGTTACGGTTGCGGGTGCGCAGTTTACCGCTAAGAAAGTTGGGTCAGCAGCTTTAATTATTGGGATGAGGTTCAGCAACCAAATCGCGTAAGCAAACAGAGCCTTTGCGGAATCTGTTGGCAGCAAATTATCCATTATGGAGCACCAGATCATCATGCTTTTGGGGGTTTCAATTTATTAAAAGAACGGAGATTTGGAAAGAATGAAGAAATAAGTGGTGGAGAGAGGAATCTGGAAATCATGGGTGTAGGTCGGACGACTTGGAAGTTGCCAGTGAATTAAACTCAATTTTAGTGGTCCCTTGTATAGGAAATTGACAGGACAGAGAGACGGGTAGACCCAACTTAAATTAAAGTCGCGAATTTTGTTACTGAAAGTATGAGCTGTGAATCCTGAACTTGAAGGACAATTATTTCAGGGCAAATTACACTGACCTCCCTGACGTTTCTGACTAATACATTATCTCCCTAGGTTCTGAAAATTACAGTCACCTCCCTTGCTTTAAAAACTAATATACAAATACCCTCTTACCGTTTAAATTGAGAACAAAAAGACTATTATACCCTCCTTGTAAGTGGTTTAAGTGGCAATTAACGTTTCACACTTTAAATTAACATATATTTTTAGTATTGACATATTAAAAGTATAAAAAATAAATTTATATTTTGAAAGCTAAATAAAATAACCAATAGAAATTTTTTTTAAAAAAAATTTAACACTTTTTTATTATTTATTCATTTTCTTATATATAATCAAATATTTACTTTTTGGATTTTTTTTTGTACAAATAAAAAAATCATAAAATTTGTCGAAAAATTCAAAATGCATTATCTTTATCAAAATTAATTTATAATTAATTTAATTTTATGATTACTCTTTTTTAGAAAAAATGAATAAACATTAAACTTTGTTCAAAGATGGACAAGTTAAGATTCTTTGTTTTTCTTTTTAACTTTTTGGTACTTCGGATAGATTTGATGAAATAAACTACCAAAAAATTAAGAAAAAAAACTAAGAATTTTGATTTGATTGTCGCTTACTCTTTTTTGATCTTCCTATAAATTTTATTATTTTTAGATTTGTATAGGCGAGAGACATTCAAAAGTAAATATTTTGACTATATATAAAAGATACATTAGTAATTGAAAAAAAAGTCCAAAAAGGTTAAAATTTCCTAGTATTAGTTATTTTATTTTGCATTAGAAAAATAAATTATACTTTTAATATGTTACTACTAGAAAAAAATGTGTTAATTAAAAGTAACAACGTTAATTGCACTTTAAACTACTTGTGAGGAGGGTATAAGGGTCTTTTTGTTCTCAAAGTTAACGCCGTTAGTGTAGGTTTAACGGTAATGGGGTATTTGTTTGTTAGTTTGTAAAGCAAGGGAGGTGGTTGATTTTCAAAACCTGAGGGGGGCCAGTGTATTAATTAGAAAGGTTAGGGGAGGTCAGTGTAATTTGCCCATTGGTTCATGGTCTGGGTTATGTGGTGTCCAATAGTTATATTTATTACATATGTATGTGAAGTCCAATACAATGTGTTGTTGAATATGGTTGCTAACAATAATTCTCAAATTTAAAATTACTAACTGAATGAGAAATATTAATTAGGCAGATAAATAATTAAATAAAAGCAAGGCAATAAATGAAAGAGTAAAGAGATAAATTATTAATTAAAAACGAAGAATAAATGAAAGAGTAAAGAGAGAGATATCACACAGAGATGTATAGTGGTTCGGTCAGAGTTTCGTCCACTGCTCAGCTAGCCTAGTCCACAGGTCCAAGAAGTTGTTGTTTTACTAATCACTTTAGTGCCTATTAAACCTTACAACCGTACCGCTAAATTTCCCGGGTAGTTCGCCGAACTATTATAGTATATATTATAACAGGCGTCATCGTAATTGTAGGATTTCAACACAAAAAGGATACGAAATTTCATGCGTATCATTTTCCTAAGAAGACGATATGGATCTTAGGATATGTATCACGTATTGTAATGCAGGATTTTGCTTCCCCATTTAAAGACAAAAAAAAGCGTATGAAAAAAAGAAAAGAAAAAAAGGGTGCAGTGCTTGGCTCCTTCCTCAATGTCCTTCTTCCACTCAGCTTTGGAGGTCTGTTCAATCCAAACACAGGTCTCCTTTGCTCCTTCAATGACCTGCCTCGGAACATGGGTTAGATGGTGCAGAATGGCCATGGTTCTCAATTTCCATGCTTGGTGTCTAAGCTCTCTTTGGATGCATCAGCATACCATGTGGGAATGAATTAGAAGAATCTTTAAACATCGTGGCATTAACGTGCAGCAGTTGGAAGCAAAAGTTCGAATTGATATCAGGGCCTGTGCTAGTTCTTGGAGAAGGATTAAACAGACACATATTAATTGGGGTCTTTGCTCAGCTTGGAATATTCTAGCTCAGGATTTTGAGAGGACTTGATAACTGTATTTTGGTGTTTGTGATTATTTTTTTTGGTTGGTGGTTGTTTGGTTTTTCAACTAGTAGCAAAGTGTGTGCTAGTGCAGGGTCTGTTTTTAGTTTTTGCTCATTGAGCTGGTTTTTTCTTGAGGCTGGGGTATGCCCCTCTGTTTTGTAGTTAGTTTCTGGTGAATAAAATTTGATTTACCCCCCAAAAAAATTTCACAGTCAAGAGTTATCAAAGTTTCTTATAAACTATCGTCTTGGAATTCCATTGGGAATATAACACAAAAATTACCTAAAGCGCAATTAGTGGGTGCAACATTATAAATACAGGAAATGTGTAAGCAAGGGCGACTCCACCTCATACTCAGTGAGGTCAAGCGACCTCGCTGGGTTCAAAAAAAGCACTGGAATTTTTTTTTTTAGACATAAATTATATTTTCTTTAGTATTGTCAGCGATGAGTTACTCGTGCGATGTTAAAATAAATACATTTAACTAAATTTGACCCAAGTTGATATAGCCCTAACAAAACAAAACAAAACAAAACAAACCCAAAACCAAATAATGGATATAATATCACGTAGTGGATTTTTAAAGCCAATGAGAATATGGGAAAGTGGGCTCTAAAACCCAACAAATAATATAAAAAGGCAAAGTGGGGTTTGGTCAAAAAATAAAAAAAAGGGGAAAGTCGAATGAATGGAAGCTCTCTGCTCTCTCTCTCTGCTTAAGACTGTTGATAATGAAGCTATAGTGCAATACTTTCAAAATATGAAGACTCGTAGTGGGATATTGTAATATGTTGGAGTTTTTTTTTTGTCAAACAATACAATGGATACGTCTCTTTTGCCTAGGCGGAATTTTTTTTTCATACAGCTTTTCATCATGGACACGCTATCTATTTTTGTCAGCGCTGAATGAAAATTCTGGAGTCGCCACTGTGTGTAAGTTCAACTAAAAATGAGTAATAAAAAACATGACACAACTATATTGTTACATCAGAGCGTAATATGTATGTTGATGTATGCTCAAGTTGAACCTCCAGCCATGAAAACGTGGTTAGCCTTAAGATTACAAATATTCATCCTATCACGGGTACTCGCAAATCTATCCCCAGTCAAGAATCTCAAAGGCTACAAAGAATAGCGCCTCTACAGTGGCTACCGTACCATAACTACACAACCATCATAACTGCAATCTGATGCGATTTGTAATGAAAAAATCTAACTTGTAAATAGGAAAATGAATATGATAAACAGTAGACAGTACCCTAGTTTTGTTGATTGACCAATTGTAACAGAAGGACCAAAAATTGTGAAAAAGACCACAACCATTATTCCATTTCTGAAACCGTTGAGGATCTTCTAATCTTGAATAAACAAGTGCATCGGAATTCCAGTTGCGAATAAAACAAAGCACACTAACAAATCTCGTTTCAGTTTTAGCATCTCCTGATTAATGGAACAATTGCATCCAATGCACCTTTAGCTACGCAAATGTGCAGTAGAGATGTATTAAGCAACTAGAGAAAAGTACACTAAGTTCTACTTCACAATGATTACCAAAAAAACTTCTACTCCCTCCGTCCCTTTTAAGTGTTGACATTTCAATTTTGGGTTGTCCCTTAATAAGTGTGTTTTGAAAAGTTAATGGGTAAAAGTTTGTAGAATTATCATTTTGCCCTTTTGAAAAGTTAGTGGGTAAAAAGTTAATGGGTAAGGGTGAAGTATAATTTTGGAAAGTGGAGGTAAAAGTTGATGTGGAAAGTGCAAAAGTTGATGTGAAAGGTGTAATGATGATGTTTTTTTAATAAGTTGGATTTACGAAGCAACACATTTAAAAAGGGACGGAGGGAGTACTTCGCAAGATACTAGAGGCAGCTTATACTGTGTCGTACTCACTTCTTTTTTCTTGTTGTGGTTATGCATAATTTAAGCATCAATAACAAGCCCAGAGGAAAGAAACACTAGGATAAGCTTTCAGAAAGCAAAATTACCATAATCGGGCTGGAAGATAAGAAACGCAGCTAAAATGAAAGGACTATGCAACAGTACAACAGATGTTTATGCATCAGCAGTAAAGGAACAAGTAACACTGACGTATGCTCCATGCTTATCACGATAAAATGTTCTCACATTTTTCTTTTCTGATGATTCGTCAAATGGTTTGCCTACACTAACCACTAATAAATCTAGTACTCAGTCACATACACACCAAACTGACCAAAGTTTTGGAGGAGTGGAAAATGGGAAATTAACTATTGGTACAGCCCTTTGGGTGTTGGACTATGACCTCGACAACCCAGTTGGTTGAGGAACTGTGTTTGTTAAACCAAATTTTTACTCAAATCGTAAAAAATTCATTTAATGTGAATCACTGCATTGGGCGAATCCAAAAATAATTCAAAACTAAGTAAAAATGCTTCATTAATGGCATGGTTACACATTGAGAGAGGGACGGAATACTTCATTTGAGTAGAAGCCAGTGGATACGTTGGAGTTGGAGGAGAGAACGGACAAGAGGGTGTTGAGGTTTGTTTGGTAGGTGCTGTTTGATGCGTAAGTAGCGGGTCCGTTTGCGCAGTTTACCGCTAAGAAAGTTGGGTCAGCAGCTTTAATTATTGGGATTAGGTTCAGCAACCAAATCGCGTAAGCAAACAGAGCCTTTGCGGAATCTGTTGGCAGCAAATTATCCATTATGGAGCACCAGATCATCATGCTTTTGGGGGTTTCAATTTATTAAAAGAACGGAGATTTGGAAAGAATGAAGAAATAAGTGGTGGAGAGAGGAATCTGGAAATCATGGGTGTAGGTCGGACGACTTGGAAGTTGCCAGTGAATTAAACTCAATTTTAGTGGTCCCTTGTATAGGAAATTGACAGGACAGAGAGACAGGGGTAGACCCAACTTAAATTAAAGTCGCGAATTTTGTTACTGAAAGTATGAGAGCATCTCCAAGAGGCTCTCTATTTGAGTTCTCTTGGCTATTGTAGAGAGCCAAAACCAATTTTCACCCCTCCAAGAGGCTAGCTACTTGCCTCTCTACTCAACCTATTCCCCTTCCGGCTGGCTTCTACTGGCGAGCAATGAAGCCTCGCTTCTCTACTCTGCTGTCAGACTTCCACCACAATCAGTCTACACGTCATCCACTACTTCTCACTTTATGTCCTTCTCCTAGTTTTTTTATTGATTTTTAATCCAATTTCAGTTGTGTTGGTTTGGAGGATAGCCAAAGTGGAGAGTTGTGTTGGAATGGTAGTGTGAAAAAGTGGATAGGCAAAATAGAAAATGTACCTTTTTTGTACTTTTGGCTAGGTATTTTGTTGAGTTGTGTTGGAGATGCTCTGAGCTGTGAATCCTGAACTTGAAGGACAATTATTTCAGGGCAAATTACACTGACCTCCACTGACGTTTCTGACTAATATACTATCTCCCTAGGTTCTGAAAATTACAGCCACCTCCCTTGCTTTAAAAACTAATATACAAATACCCCCTTACCGTTTAAATTGAGAACAAAAAGACTATTATACCCTCCTTGTAAGTGGTTTAAGTGGCAATTAACCTTTCACACTTTAAATTAACATATATTTTTTGTATTGACATATTAAAAGTATAAAAAATAAATTTATTTTTTGAATGCTAAATAAAATAACCAATAGAAATTTTTTTTTAAAAAAATTTAACACTTTTTTATTATTTATTCATTTTCTTATATATAATCAAATATTTACTTTTTGGATTTTTTTTTGTACAAATCAAAAAATCATAAAATTTGTCGAAAAATTCAAAATGCATTATCTTTATCAAAATTAATTTATAATTAATTTAATTTTATGATTACTCTTTTTTAGAAAAAATGAATAAACATTAAACTTTGTTCAAAGATGGACAAGTTAAGATTCTTTGTTTTTCTTTTTAACTTTTTGGTACTTCGGATAGATTTGATGAAATAAACTACCAAAAAAATTAAGAAAAAAAACTAAGAATTTTGATTTGATTGTCGCTTACTCTTTTTTGATCTTCCTATAAATTTTATTATTTTTAGATTTGTATAGGCGAGAGACATTCAAAAGTAAATATTTTGACTATATATAAAAGATACATTAGTAATTGAAAAAAAAGTCCAAAAAGGTTAAAATTTCCTGGTATTAGTTATTTTATTTTGCATTAGAAAAATAAATTATACTTTTAATATGTTACTACTAGAAAAAAATGTGTTAATTAAAAGTAGCAACGTTAATTGCACTTTAAACTACTTGTGAGGAGGGTATAAGGGTCTTTTTGTTCTCAAAGTTAACGCCGTTAGTGTAGGTTTAACGGTAATGGGGTATTTGTTTGTTAGTTTGTAAAGCAAGGGAGGTGGTTGATTTTCAAAACCTGAGGGGGGCTAGTGTATTAATTAGAAAGGTTAGGGGAGGTCAGTGTAATTTGCCCATTGTTTCATGGTCTGGGTTATGTGGTGTCCATTAGTTATATTTATTACATATGTATGTGAAGTCCAATACAATGTGTTGTTGAATATGGTTGCTAACAATAATTCTCAAATTTAA
This sequence comes from Vaccinium myrtillus, assembly GCA_016920895.1. NCBI lineage: Eukaryota > Viridiplantae > Streptophyta > Magnoliopsida > Ericales > Ericaceae > Vaccinium > Vaccinium myrtillus. The sequence continues at coordinate 20,942 of JADGMU010000807.1, forward strand.
AATTACTAACTGAATGAGAAATATTAATTAGGCAGATAAATAATTAAATAAAAGCAAGGCAATAAATGAAAGAGTAAAGAGATAAATTATTAATTAAAAACGAAGAATAAATGAAAGAGTAAAGAGAGAGATATCACACAGAGATGTATAGTGGTTCGGTCAGAGTTTCGTCCACTGCTCAGCTAGCCTAGTCCACAGGTCTAAGAAGTTGTTGTTTTACTAATCACTTTAGTCCCAATTAAACCTTACAACCGTACCGCTAAATTTCCCGGGTAGTTCGCCGAACTATTATAGTATATATTATAACAGGCGTCATCGTAATTGTAGGATTTCAACACAAAAAGGATACGAAATTTGATGCGTATCATTTTCCTAAGAAGACGATATGGATCTTAGGATATGTATCACGTATTGTAATGCAGGATTTTGCTTCCCCATTTAAAGACAAAAAAAAGCGTATGAAAAAAAGAAAAGAAAAAAAGGGTGCAGTGCTTGGCTCCTTCCTCAATGTCCTTCTTCCACTCAGCTTTGGAGGTCTGTTCAATCCAAACACAGGTCTCCTTTGCTCCTTCAATGATCTGCCTCGTAACATGGGTTAGATGGTGCAGAATGGCCATGGTTCTCAATTTCCATGCTTGGTGTCTAAGCTCTCTTTGGATGCATCAACATACCATGTGGGAATGAATTAGAAGAATCTTTAAACATCGTGGCATTAACGTGCAGCAGTTGGAAGCAAAAGTTCGAATTGATATCAGGGCCTGTGCTAGTTCTTGGAGAAGGATTAAACAGACACATATTAATTGGGGTCTTTGCTCTGCTTGGAATATTCTAGCTCAGGATTTTGAGAGGACTTGATAACTGTATTTTGGTGTTTGTGATTATTTTTTTTGGTTGGTGGTTGTTTGGTTTTTCAACTAGTAGCAAAGTGTGTGCTAGTGCAGGGTCTGTTTTTAGTTTTTGCTCATTGAGCTGGTTTTTTTTTGAGGCTGGGGTATGCCCCTCTGTTTTGTAGTTAGTTTCTGGTGAATAAAATTTGATTTACCCCCAAAAAAATTTCACAGTCAAGAGTTATCAAAGTTTCTTATAAACTATCGTCTTGGAAAGGATGAAGAAATAAAGTGGTGGAGAGAGGAAACTGGAAATCATGGATGTAGGTCAGACGACTTGGAAGTTGTCAGTGAATTAAATTCAATTTTAGCGGTCCCTTGTAAAGGTGTCAAACGGGCCGGGCTGGCACGATTACGGCACGGCACGGCACGTTTAAATGTGGCACGGCACGGCACGAGCACGGTTTTTGACAGGCACGGCACGGTAGTTGGCACGGCACGGGCTGGGCACGGCACGATCTTGGACGGGTACAGCACGAAAGTGGGTCGGCACGGTACGACACGGCACGGGGCACGGCGCGATTTTTTTATTTTTTTTTCTTACCCACACTACAAGAAAATCAAGATCTAGTAACATTTTTTTTAGTAACGGTTGGATAAACTGTTGGTAGAAGTTGCTTATAGTAACAGTTCTAGAACTATTACTAGAAACAAGTCTTTAGCGACAGTTTTCATTGAACCGTTAGTATATTAATGTACTATAGTAACGGTTCAAAGCCAACCGTTACTAAATACCCTCCTTTAGCTAACCGTTCATTTGATACCCTCCCTTGTATAGGAAATTGAGAGGACAAAGTATGAGCTGGAAATCATGGGTTTTTTTGTTACTGAAAGTATGAGCTGTGAATCCTGAACTTGAAGGACAATTATTTCAGTGAAAATTACACTGACCTCCCTTGACGTTTCTGACTAATACACTATCCTCCCTTAGGTTTTGAAAATTACAGCCACCTCCCTTGCTTTACAAACTAACATACAAATACCATCTTACCGTTTAAATTGAGAACAAAAAGACTATTATACCCTCCTTGTAAGTAGTTTAAGTGGCAAATAACCTCACACTTTAAATTAACATATATTTTTAGTATTGACATATTAAAAGTATAAAAGATAGATTTATTTTTTGAATACTAAATAAAATAACCGATAGAAAATTTAAAAAAAAATTAACACTTTTTTATTATTTATTCATTTTCTTATATATAATCAAATATTTAATTTTTGAATTTTTATTTTTTGTACTAATCAAAAAATCATAAAATTTGTCGAAAAATCCAAAATGCATTATCTTTATCAAAATTAATTTATTTTTAATTTAATTTTATGATTACTCTTTTTTAGAAAAAATGAATAAACATTAAACTTTGTTCAAAGATGGACAAGTTAAGATTCTTTGTTTTTCTTTTTAACTTTTTGGTACTTCGGATAGATTTGATGAAACAAACTACCAAAAAATTAACAAAAAAAAACTAAGAATTTTGATTTGATTGTCAGTTACTCTTTTTTATCTTCCTATAAATTTTATTATTTTTAGATTTGTATAGGCGAGAGACATTCAAAAGTAAATATTTTGACTATATATAAAAGATACATTAGTAATTAAAAAAAAGTCCAAAAAGTTTAAAATTTCCTAGTATTAGTAGTATTTTATTTTGCATTAGAAAAATAAATTATACTTTTAATATGTTAATACTAGAAAAAAAAATGTGTTAATTAAAAGTAGCAACGTTAATTGCACTTTAAACTACTTGTGAGGAGGGTATAATGGTCTTTTTGTTCTCAAAGTTAACGCCGTTAGTGTAGGTTTAACGGTAATGGGGTATTTGTTTGTTATTTTGTAAAGCAAGGGAGGTGGCTGTAATTTTCAAAACCTGAGGGGGCCAGTGTATTAATTAGAAAGGTTAGGGGAGGTCAGTGTAATTTGCCCATTGTTTCATGGTCTGCGTTATGTGGTGTCCAATAGTTATATTTATTACATATGTATGTGAAGTCCAATACAATGTGTTGTTGAATATGGTTGCTAACAATAATTCTCAAATTTAAAATTACTAACTAAATGAGAAATATTAATTAGGCAGATAAATAATTAAATAAAAGCAAGGCAATAAATGAAAGAGTAAATAGATAAATTATTAATTAAAAACGAGGAATAAATGAAAGAGTAAAGAGAGAGATATCACACAGAGATGCATAGTGGTTCGGTCTGAGTTTTGTCCACTGCTCAACTAGCCTAGTCCACAGGTCTAAGGAGTTGTTGTTTTACTAATTACTTTAGTAGTTCGCGGAACTATTATAGTACATATTGTAACAGGTGCCATCGTAATTATACGATTTCAACATAAAAAGGATATGAAATTTGATGCATATCATTTTCCTAAGAGCAACAACAGCAGGTAAGGTAAATGGCATTTTTGGCTATTTTAGCTTAGCTAAAGGAGGAGAACCCTGCTGCAGCAGCTTGTGTAAAACACTGTTGAGCATCCATATATGAACAGTTCTAAGGTAAAGATAGACAGCCACTGTTCATCAGGTATCCAATTTTTTATTATTTTTTCTCTCTCTCTCTCTCTCTCTCCCCCCAGCAACGATCCACAGCGATGAAGGCGACGAACGAGATCGGTGATGACGATGAAGGCGGCAAACGACGGGGATGGTGATGACGATCGACGATGATGGCTATTGACGGTGATGGAGCTCCGAAAAATGGACCAATCGAAGTGGGTTTCTTCCACGGCGACGGTGATGACGATCGACGGCGTGGAGCTTTGGAGGAACGACGGCGATGAACGACGGCGTGGACGGATCGGATTTTCCAAAAATAATTTGCAACACAAAAAAAACCCATTTTTTTTCTTATTTCCGGGAGTGTGGATAAGAAGATTTCCGTATATATATATATATATAGGAAACATATCTAGTGAGGTAACCCTCACAAATAAAATGAGGGAAAGACGCTAGTGGCCGTCGGATCGCTGAGAGTGTATGAACGGCTGAGATTTAAAAAACCACTCGCGGGTCACGGTTGGGTTAAAATAGGTTCGCGGGTCAGGATCCGGGTTTAACCACCCCCGTCCGGATCCTTCCCCTCCACATTTCACGTTCAAGCACAGAGAGAGAAGAGAAGAGGCGATTTCAACGCGATTTCAAAATTTGAACCCCGATCGACGATTCACGATCGAAATCGAGGTCTCGAAGGTGAATCTCTCGCTGTTTCTCTCTTTTCTTCCTATATTCTTGTTCGTATGAACCGATTCTCTCTCTCTTCTGGCTTTTAGGGTTTCAAAATCGAAGAGAAAAACCCGATTCCAACAAGACGATCAAGCCATTCGATTTCTCGGGTATATCTCTCTTCTTTCTCTTCCCTCCCTCTACCTGGTTCATCAAACATGAAGTCAATTTCTTGGTTTCTTCGAATGTTAGGGTTTCGTGATTTTCAAATTTGAATTTTTGAAACCCTAATTTTTTTTTTTCAAAATTTCAATTTTTAAACCCTAATAAGTGTTAGCATGGATGTTTCCATTTTGAAATTTGAACCTTCATAATCATCCCTTCACTCAGACATACCTAATTTTTTGTGTTATTTTCAATTTGAAATTTTAACCTTGTTAGCATGGATGTTTCCATTTTATACTCGATGTTTGTGGATGGTACATAAACAGATTTACAGGTTTTTATTGGTAAATTTGTGGATGGTACATATATGCTGCTCCTTATAAGAATTGGTAAAATCTGTGCATGATTTAGGCTTTGAACTTTGAAGAATTTAAGACTTGTATCGGCACTGATGTGTGTTCTACTTGAAAGTAGATTTAGTATGTAAGTGAAGAAACACATTCATGAATTGACTGCTTGTACTACGTAGAATAGATTAGATGTTGGATGTCATAACTCTAGGCTCGTTCGTGTGCTTGTAAAACTTCGACTCACGCGTGTTGAGTAGTGCCCATAGCTTCCGAAGCTGTTTTATTGAGTAGTGCCCATAGCTTCCCAAGCTGTTTTATTGAGTAGTGCCCGCCACCCCCACAACACGATAGCCTGACTGCGTTTGGGGAGGGAGCACGGAACATAATCTGTCTAGTGAGCCTGCTTGTAGCTGTAGGAATTGGGGGTGTTTGAATGTTAATTCTTCGTTGCTGTGATGCTATGAGACAGAGATAATCTTGATTTGTTCGAATGAGTAAGCCTTATTTCTCCTTTTATGAGAAGTAATGGGGGTGTTTGAATGTTAATTCTTCGTTGCTGTGATGCGACAGAGAAAAAAAAGTCACTTATGCTATAATCTGTTAATGCTTTATTTTGATTCCTCTACTTTAACTAAAATAACCACCATTGATATGTCAGATCTTGTTCCCAATTCTTAATCAAGTTCATCAGCAGCTGATTGAATTGGGATTAGAACATCTTACCAGATCTTCAACATTTTATTGTCTTTATCATCTTGAACTTGGCACTCTTTATACTGCAAAACTCACACTTGGATACCCCTGTTACCTGATCTGTTATTAATTCTCTTGAAACTCGTTATGCAAGGGCTCATACATATTTTTTTCCTCAGAGCTCATACAGCCATACATTGTCATTTAGAACTTCATACAACGTGGGGGCTAAAAGATGGCTTTCGTGGTTGAGAATGGGAAGTCAGCTGAAGAATCGGTTCTTTACTTGTTCTATGCAGAACATTGATTTCGACGCTCGAACACTGTCAAGTACTTGTAAAGACGAGAATCAGTGCAGATCCAAGTCCTGAGTAGTTTACCATGTCTTCTTCAAGCCGGAGATGGAGATGAAGAAATTTTGTATGCGTAGCTTGCTGAACTTGTAGTTTGGTAGATAGACTCAGTTTGGGAGAACTTCTTGTTGTATGCAACTGTTTGTAATGTTATCTGTTATGGTTGATTTTCATTGTTTTGTATGGGACGGACTACACATGTATTCAATTAAGTACTGTGATTGTACTGTGTAATGTTAATCTTGGTTGTTCTCTGGATTGCTTGTTGAGAGTTGGCATCAATGGTTTGTTCCAAAAGGAGTACTCAGGAAATGGTGAACTGACCATTCATTCTTTCTTGCTGCAAAATGTTGACAATTTAGGTACTTCATTCTTAATCTGGTTTAGTAGTTAAATGGTACTTCATTCTTTCTTCCTTTAGTAGTTAAATGGTGAACCTTGACAATTTAGGTACTTCATAACAGCTCATTCATTCTTGAGGTCTATCACGTTTCTAGTACACTGACCATTCATTCTTTCCTGCTGCAAAATGTTGCAACCCACCAAACAAAACTCTTCAAGTCCATATCAGTACATCTCAAATGGTCAAATAAAGTTAATGACCACACACACACCACTTCAATGATACAAACACATCTCCCATGAATGCAACATAGCTCAAATTCTTCAGGTTGGAATACAAACTCTCATTTTCTCAGTGAATACAAACTCTAAATATAAGGAAAAAGAAAAGAAATATGCAAAGATAAATTAGGGGATCTTTGGAAATAAAACAAGTCTAACTGCTCATAAACACAAAGCCAGTACATATAACGAGTCTAAATGGTCATACATTTCCAGAACTCTGGAATAAGAACCAAAAATCACCATTGTATAGCGGAACAAGAACAACCTGGCTTGGGAAGTTGCCAAAACTCAAAATAATAGCAGCAGCAGCATTTCAAATCAAAAGAAAAAAAAAGGAAACAGCCTAGGGGTACAAGTAAGCTGCAAAAATTAAAACTCTGTGAATCTGTGGAACCGATAGATAAAATTACTTTGAAGACAATAATTGCGATATCACCAAGAATAACCAATCAATTCCCAGAATTGAAAATACATGAACAAAACCCTTACAAGCAATTTTATCTTCCTACAAGACTACACGGATTATTCCTGCAAAAGTGTTTCTAAGTTTTCTCTTAATGGGCATTCAATTACAAAGAAAGTAGAGTACATGGTAACAAGACATTCACCCACACGGTCAAATTACATGAAAATGGTGGCAGTCATTTCTGAATGTGCTAACAAGACAACTTGAACACAATTCAGTCAATAAGCAATGGGATTGAGGAACACAATTCAGTCATTTCTGTAATTCAGTCATAATTCCAATGAGTGAAAACAACTAAACTTCCAAACATCTAAACGTCCAACAGAATTATAGCCCGGCATTATCACACTTCCAAACTTGTAAACTTCAGAATTCCAGTGAGCAGTGAGCAATTCCAGTACGCATATCCACATGTTTCCCAGCTAAACTTCTTCGAGGTGATGATTTTGAGCGTGCATCCTCTTGTACAACCTCATTACAGATACACAATCTACAAATGGATCACACCCCTGACTGGATCTCATACCTGTGAAGCCAACATTTATGCATGAGCACAGGCACCAAAGTCAACATGACCAGTTCAGTGTAGCAACTGTATTAGAGGATGTTAACCACCCAAGTGTATCTTATGGTCCCCCACTCTGTTGGGATCCATTCACAATTCCACTTAATGAAACACAAGGCAACACCAGGCGAACATCAGAAAAGAAGTATATGGAAGATTTAGGAACACTTAAACAAGCAAGTTTCTAGGGATAATTTCAGATTTGAAGATTTAGGGTTTAAAATTTCAAATTTGAAATCAAAAATTAGAGTTTGAAAATTCAAATTTGAAATCAAAAAATTAGGGTTTCAAAATTAAAATTTCAAAATCACAGAAGATTGAAATCAATACGAGAGGGAGAAGAGAGCGATACCTATGATCGAATCTTGTTCTTCGATTTTTGTTCGTCGGTTCAAACCCTAAAAGCCAACAAACCGATTTCATAAGAAATCAGTTCATACGAAGAAACCCGACTCAGAAGAGAGAGAGAGAGGATGAGAAGAGCGAGATATTCACCTTCGATTTCGAGATTTGTTGTTGGACTGGTTGGTTGGAGCTCGATTGGTTCTGGTTTTTGAAATCGCTTTCTCTCTCTCTCTCTCTCTTCTCTCTGGACGAAATAGCGTGAAATGGGGAGGGGAGGGATCCAGGTGGGGTTTAAACCCGAATTCTGACCCGCGAACACTTTTAACCCGGTTCGTTGACCCGCGTGTGGGTTTTTAAGTGAGGTTCTATTCTCAGCCGTTGATGGCCTTACGCGATCCGACGGTCCAGACGTTTTTCCCGCAAATATTTTGTAAGGGAACCCTTATGTGAACCGCTTCCTATATATATATAGCCGGAGCTTCTAGTCCAAACCTCCCGAGATTAAGAAAAATTTGATTTTTTTGTGTTGCCAATTTTTTTTGGAAAATCCGAGCCGTTCAATGTGTTCAGAAGGTGTTTTCGAGGGTCCACGCGGAAAATCTTCAAAAAAAAATACCGGGAAGGGCTTGATCCAAACAGTTTTTCGCAAAAACTGTATTTATATATTTTTGCGAAAACTGCTTGGATCAAGCCATTCCTGGTATTTTTTTTGAAGATTTTCCATGTAGACCCTTGAAAACACCTTCTGAACACATTGGACGGCTCGGATTTTCAAAAAAAAATTTGGATCAAGGAGGTCCGGATATAGGAAGACCGGATTAGAAGCCCTCCCTATATATATATATAGGGAAATTTTCTAGTCCAAACCCTCCCGTTAATAAGAAAAAAGTGATTTTTTTGGGTTGCAAATTATTTTTGGAAAATCCGAGCCGTCCAATGTGTTTAGAAGGTGTTTTCAAGGGTCCACGAGGGAAATCTTCAAAAAAAAAATACCGGGAATGGCTTGATCCAAGCATTTTTCGCAAAAACTGTAAATATATATTTTTTGTGAAAACTGCTTGGATCAAGCCCTTCCCGGTATTGTTTTTTGAAAATTTTCCACGTGGACCCTTGAAAACACCTTCTGAACACATTGGACGGATCGGATTGTCAAAAAAATGCTCGGATCACGGAAGTCCGGAGTCCGGACTAGAAGTGGAACCATAAAGGAAAAAATATTATTTTAATGAGAGGTAAGGTAAAATGGATAGGTTGTTGGAGTGTTGATGGTGACAGGGTAGCTATATGTACTGTACACAAGGTATTGTAGCCAAATTTTTGGCTTAGCTGCGGTTTTTGCTCTAAGAAGACTATATGAATCTTAGGATATGTATCACCTAATGTATTGCAGGATTTTGCTTCCCCAATTAAAGACAAAAAAAAGCGTATCCCCCCTATATAATAAGGAAATCCACTTCGCCCTGTTTTCGTCCCTTTTTTCTCTTCTTGCTGTGCTTTCAATACGAAATGACAAATGTTTCTTTCTCCCAAACGTCTGACCTCGGCGATTAAATGATCACGTGGTGGGTCCTATGCTATTTATCAGTTATCACACTTGTTCACGTTTTTCCTCGTGGGCCATCTACTTGAATGGTATTAGTTGAGTGGGTCTTTAATAACAGTACGTAAGGAAACTGGTGGAGGAGGACGTTTCTTTCTCAAACACCCACTCCTCTTTCTCATCGTTGCCCTATCGTCTGCTTCCGTTGTTCTGGTTGGTGTTCAGCAACGTCGACGGCTTTGACCGATCTAAGCCAAGTTTGTTGCTCACAGACAGGTTTTACTGATTCGCTTGTTATTTTTGCAATTTACATCTGATTAAAATTGATTCTTGTTGTCGCTTCTATCGATTCTGTTGTGCTCACGAGTATCACACACACACACAAACACACCATTAATTCAGAGGAAAAACTCCGATTTTTGTATTAATCGAATCAAATACAGAAACCATGAAAACACCTCTCACTTTGGCTCTCTCAAACTATCCTCACCATACTCACAGCTCACAACTCTACCTTAATATACATTACACACATGCATATATAGGCAACAATAGGAAAGAAAAGAACAAAAGCCATTTAATTCCTAAATCACGCGTAGGATTCTCAAATCAGGCGTGAGAAGAAAATCTCGCCAAATCCATGCGCACAAGTTGCCGTCGGTGGCTGAGATCTTTGACTTGGGCAATGGGTCACCCTCAATTGGGACCCTTCTCTTCAATGGGTAAAATCCAACAATCACCCCCTTTTACCCAATGAGAATCTTCAACCCTAAACCGGATTATCAGCACCTCCTGAACCAAAGTTCCGTCAGTCTGAACTTTGCCACATCTCCATTCGAGATGTTCGCACCCCCACACCGGAGTGCCCGCACCCCCTGCCAGGGTGCCGTGCAAGGTCATTGCCTTGCAACTTGTGACTCTACCTCCCCCAATCCTGCAGGAATTTTTACGGAGGTAACCCCGTCACTAATTAAATTCGGGGCAAATGAGATTCGTGTGGTCATTGGGGTCGCTGGCGCTGTACAGCTTTTCAAACATGACCTCATCCCATTACTCTGAGCTTCCTCATGAACTAATCGGAGCTCTTGCACACCCCGTAGTACCGGTATCGTGCCGGAGAATCGACTCGGGCCCCTGCGACTCCTCGCGCTTGTTCCGTGTGCTTACGGCGACCGCTTTGCTCCCCTGTCCACTCGACTTTTCCATGTACTCTGGACTCATGTTTTGACAAAGAGCTCCACTGTCACAACATTCCCCTCCGGTTGTAAAGGTCACCAACTCTCTCGCTTGCAACACTTCCCTGTCTTCCTTGAGAACCTTAACACCCCCTTCACCGAGAACTTGCAACCTCTCGCATCAATCTTCCCGAGAGAAATCAGATTCTTCCGTAGTCCCGGAACATGTTGAACATCCAATAGATTCACCCTCTTTCCGTTAGACAAACAATATTTGATTGTCCCACTACCAACAATATTGCATGCTGAGTCATTGGCCATCTTGACAATCCCCCCGTCGTATGCCTGATAGTCCGTGAAACTATGTCTATCTACGCACATATGGATGAACATCCGAGTCTAACACCCGGTCGATTCCCGCACTTGATGCACTTTGGTTGCCGCTAGAAGTGCATCAACTTCCCAAAATGCAGTATCTTTTAAGGTTTCTGAAACAGTTGAAGCCTGTGCCGGTTGGTCCTTCTCCTTTCCTTTGTCTGCTTTTAACTTCGGGCAATTCCTTCTGATATGCCCCTCCTCACGGCAGTAATAGCAGATAAAACTGCGCCTTTTGGAACTAGATCTTCCTCGGTTGGAACTCCCGTTGGCTCGTTCCTGAGATCTCCCTCTCCCGTCAATTACCAAGGCCTGCGTGCCTTCGTAACTGGAAGTACCCATCTCTGTTCTTCGTGCCTCCTCATTGAAAAGGGCATCCGTGACCATATTCATGGTCAACCTCCCATCCGGTGCGGAATTACTGAGAGAAACCACCAAAGTCTCCCAGTCATCTGGCAAGGAACTGAGTAAAAATAGGGCTTGTACCTCATCGTCAAATTTGAGATCGACGCTAGCCAGTTGGTTCACCATGTTCTGAAACTCGCTGGTATGTCCGGCAATGGTGTTACCAGGCCGAAGTTTCAAATTCACTAGCCTCCTCATCATTAACGCCTTGTTTCGTGATGTCTTTGATTGATACATCGCCCCCATCTTTGTCCATAGAGTATAGGCGTCAGTCTCCTGGGCTATGTGGTGAAACACCTCTTGTCCAACACATTGTCTGATCAGTCCAATCGTCTTTCGATTAGCTTTCTTCCAATCAACGTCCTTTGTGTCTGCTGGTTTGACCCCTTTAAGCTCCAAAGGGTCAAACAGATCCTTCGTGTACAACATATCCTCCATCCTCGGCTTCCAAATCGCATAATTGGTTGCCGTCAACATGATCATGGAGCTCATACTGACCTCCGTCATCTTGCTAAGCTCGCCTGGTAGCAAGATAATGCAGAAACAATGGACCTCCGGGCTTCCGGTTGACTCACGACCTCCAAATATAACCTCCACGGGCTATAAAACAAGCACACCAGCAATGTCAGGGTCGAATCTTTAAAAATGGAGCACACGATTGGATCCGGATCGTCGAGATAGTCAAAATCGACTACTCACTCGCGAAAATCAGAGTTGTATCGGCTCTGAAAATGCGAAAACATAAAACTGGAATATTCCCAAGCCGGTGGAATATTCCCTGCTGACTCACGCTGATGTCAGCGCTGGTGATGGGGCTGGTGATGGGCCCAACTGGAATATTCATCAGAATTGCAATTTGGAAGTAGAGTACCAATCAATATGGTGGGCCATAGTTTTCTTTTTCCATGCCTTGAAAAGAAAAACTATAGCAGTGAACAATAAGAGTTGCCCGGCCCATCAGTCACTTGCCATCTACCTCTAGAAAGTGCGTGTGTCCCACTCCAAGAGTGGATCTCAATCGCCAACGACGCGCCAAATTCAAACGGCACGTGAACGCTTTCCAGTGGTCGATTTCCGATCGCGAACACAGTTTCGAGATCGTCTCTTTGAGAGGAGCAAGAATTAGTGGTCAAAAACAAGTTTCAATCAGTTTTTAGATTCTGCAAATTTCGGACAGAACTTGAACAGAGCTTCAATGGTGTTTTGTGGGTAACTCAAACTCACTACTTCGCTCTGATACCAATTTGTTGTGCTCACGAGTATGACACACACACAAACACACCATTAATTCAGAGGAAAAACTCCGGTTTTTGTATTAATCGAATCAAATACAGAAACCATGAAAACACCTCTCACTTTGGCTCTCTCAAACTATCCTCACCATACTCACAGCTCACAACTCTACCTCAATATACATTACACACATGCATATATAGGCAACAATAGGAAAGAAAAGAACAAAAGCCATTTAATTCCTAAATCACGCGTAGGATTCTCAAATCAGGCGTGAGAAGAAAATCTCGCCAAATCCATGCGCACAAGTTGCCGTCGGTGGCTGAGATCTTTGACTTGGGCAATGGGTCACCCTCAATTGGGACCCTTCTCTTCAATGGGTAAAATCCAACAGATTCTCCGACATACGAACGGGTGTTGTCTAATGCCTCTGGTAAAATTCACCTGTGCTTGGCGGTTCTAACTTCAGTTTTTAAATGGCTGGAGTCTCAGATCAAGAGCCTTCGATCCTTTATTCAGCCATCAGATCACCTCTCAGGAAAGCTAATCGATCTCTCCCCTGTGTAAACCTTCTTTCTCTCTTTTCCTTCCACTGGAGATGGCAGGGGCTTTCTGAATTCTGATCAGCAGCTGCGATTTTCTATGTGCAGCTCTGCAAACACCTATCGATGGCCTCTCGATTTAGTTGATGAACTCTTTGTATGGCTGTTTCTGGTGTGTGCTTGTATTGATAAAAGGGTCATTTGGGGTACTTTCCTCCTGCAATTTAAGCACAAGTCCTATGTTTTTTTTTGTGTTTATTTACTGTATTTTGTTTTATAAACAATGAAGATTGCAAAGGAACTAAATAGTGTGTGTGGGAGATGGACTAGGCCGATCTACAATCAGAGAGAGAGAGAGAGAGAGAGAGAGTCTACAGCTATTTAGAGCAACTCCAACACTACTAGGCAAAAGTACAAAAAAAGTACATATTCTATTTTGCCTATTCACTTTTTCACACCACCATTCCAACGCTACTCTCTATTCTTGCTCTCTATCCAAACTAAAAAAACAGATTTTCCATACCAGCCATAAACAAACATCAAATTCTACCAAATTAAGCAAAGTGGCATACATGCATAAGAGCACCAAACAATTTACTATTTAAGAAACACCAAATTCTACCAAACTGACTTGGCTGTTGCTTTTGAAGTTCTCTTGTTGAAAAAAAAAAAAAAATAGATTCCCAAATGACATCTTGCAATGGACACATTCAGCTTCTATCTTTTTTCATCTTTGACTGGTAAATTGGGACTAGGCCCTCAAAGGGACAAGAAACCCTGAAATTGAAGCCCTGATATCCAGTGCAATACCAAATACTAAAAATGAAATTGAAACCCTCATCTCCAATTGATCTCTATTTCTTCTATTCAGTCACTATACCAAGATCAACTACCCAGGTAATCCAGATCTACAAATCAAACAAAGAAAAATTCTGAAAATTTTCTGCAAATCAACCGACTTAATGATCGAACATTCCAAACATAAATCCCAGCCACAAACATGCCAATTGCAAAATTAAATCTTACATGCACCTTAAATTGATTCACTCTTGGTGAGTGGATCGGACAACACAATGCTCCTACTAGGAGGACCAATCGCAAAACTCCATGGATCAAATCGAAATCTGGATTTCTTCGTCCACGAAGGGGAGTTCAAGTTCTTCAAAATCTGGGTTTCTTCGCAAAACGAAATTGGGGTTCCTTCTCGTACAAATCGAAATCATTACACAGTCACCGGTTAGGGTTTTGATCACGAATCTGGTTTGAAGAAAAAGAAGAAGAAGAAGAAGAGGAGGAGTAGGAGAGTGAAAGAGAGGGCCTGCAATTTTTGGCGTGAAAGGAGCTGAGCTAGAGGGGGAAAGTGTGGGTAGTGAGGGTTTCCCCCTCGCCTCTAGTAGCCAGTGAAAATGAGCAGATGCAAAGTGACGAGGGAAGAGGAGAGTCTCTTGGAGCACAGAAAATTGGTTTTAGCTGGCTATAATAGCCAAGAGAGCTCAAGTAGAGAGCCTCTTGGAGATGCTCTTAGTAATAGATGTACTCCTTCTTTCCGTTCCAAAATAAGTGTCCTACTCTCTCTCTCTCTCTCTCTCTCTCTCTCTCTCTCTCTCTCTCTCTCCATTTTTCATATAAAAAGTTAAGCACTTTGTGTTAATGAAATTGAAAAATGATTTGGTTTGATAATAGTACAACAGTCAGATGACCACCAAGGAAGTACCTCGAGAAACAACTAATCGAGAGATTTGGTGAATAATAAAAAGGTAAAAATCATCAAGGACAGATGTGTGACAAGGTACTCTAACAGTGTTCACTCACACATCATTCATGTCGCCTATGGATTTCTGCTTGTCGATCTGATCTTAGCGTGGACGACTACAAATGGGAGCTTGGATTTTATTCGTGGTCCAGCGTCTCAACTGCCTTTGGTCTTCATCAGAACCTTAGAAATCAAAGTCGTTCACCTAGGCTGTAAGGGTGCTAATCCTCTTTCTGTTTTGTTAAAGTATTGATTTCTTTCTTGGGTGGTGTTAACAAATCTAACAAGAGGTGAACATATCAGAAACAATTCTTGTCGCAAATTTTGATAAAAGTTAGAAAGTAGGCTTTCTAACTTTCTTATTAACTTACAAAAGGCATCTTTGATATTTTGTGCTCTTTGGGGAGTTAATTGCAAGTAAGCTACGTAGTTTCCATGTACGTAGTGTCTCGTTTTTTCATGGTATTTTATTGAGGAACATCAAAGCTGAGCAAGTTCATTTTGAATTTAGAAGCACCGTGATTGATGTTTATGAAGTTTTGTTGTTTTGCCTTGTTTCACTTGCCTGATGAGTGATAACAGTTGATTGGTATTGTACAAAAAAGAAAACGAGAGTGACTAACGGCGAGAGAACATTTTCTCAACGTATTCACCAGGATTTTTTCAGCCTATTAAATCTTCTTTATTGTATGATGATTTTAGCTCTTGATATTGTGAGTTAAAAAATGCACATAACATGAAGTTTAAATGCTAACTGTGGTATGGAAAAATTGGCCTGCTGGTGTTGTGTTCAATTATGGAGGAGACGAGGAGTATGTGTTGCTTCAGTTCTAAGATCATGAAACCTAAAGGAGTCAAATTTTGTTTTTGTGTTTCGGGAATTCAAGCTCATCGTTCAAGGCAGCTATGGATTTCTGCACTCCGAATTGATCTTAGCGTGCGGGATTTTTGGATTTGATTTTCGCAAGCCGATCTGATCTTTGCCAATATCATAATTTCTAATCATCTGGTGATTTGTTACACGAATTGTTAGCTATAGCAGATAAAAGCTCTTCAAAAGTTCCACATCAGCAAGTTGTTACGAAAGTTGTTAGTTAGTTATGATGGTGGTTAGTAGTCTCTTAGCTGTCCCTTAGTTGTTTTCTCTGCTTATGTTGAACGCTTAGTATATAATGGTGGTTTTCTCTCCTTTCTCTGTAATCTGAATTACATTCTTGAATACAAGTAATATAGTTTCATTTTCTCTAGAATGAGCTTCTTTCAATTGTTCATATGGTATCAGAGCGATTAGACGAAAGTCACAAAATTACTCCGATCCTGTTAGTTACGATTTTACCCAGTCAAGTTCAAGAAATCACTCATGGCTTCTCAATCTGCAACAGATTCAACATCAGGTTCATCGTCATCATCACTACCGCCTTCTCTGACGTTTTTGATTTCCAATTTTCAGTCATTTGTTACGGTTCGACTTGAGAGTTCCAATTACTTCGCCTGGAAAACACAGGTAGAAAATGCTCTGAAAGCTAATGATCTGTTTGATTTCGTTGATAACACTGTTATCATACCTATTTCGCATGTCTTGGATACAAATGGAGTCAAGATACCTAATCCTGAGTTTACTAAGTGGATTACTGTAGATCGCATGTTACTCTCTTGCTTGATAGGAACTCTGACTCCATCTGTTCTACCACATATTGTTGGTTCGAATCACACATTTCAGTTTTGGAATAAACTTGAGGAAAAGTTTAATTTGTTGTCAAGATCACATGTTCATGACCTAAAAAGAAAGTTGTACAGTCTGAATAAGACTGGTTCCATGGATCAATATCTGGACTATATCAAAGGAATTGTTCAGAAATTAGCTGCCTCTGGCCACTATGTTGATGATGAAGATCTGATATTCCATACTCTAAATGGTCTAAGAACCAAATATGACTCCTTCAAACAGGCGATTCGTACTAGGACAGATTCTATATCGTTTGGTACTTTTACTTCTATGCTTGTGGCTGAAGACTTACACATTGAGAATGCTCAGTGTACAATTGATCCAACTTCTATACTTGTGGCTCAGAGTTCTAATGCACTTGTCCCTGCCACTAATGTTACGAGTGGTTCTTATCAAACACCTGGTGTGCAGTCTAGCAGTATGCCTTCATCTCCTGCTCAATTTCAATTTCCTGTTTCTATCACACCACAACAACAGTTCTACCCCTCTAGTTCTGGGGGGAACAACAGATTTAATAGAAACAGCTTCAGATCAAACAGAAATCAATACTCTCAGCCTCCAAGACCTTACAATTCTCAACCGAATTTCACTAGTGGTTGTCAAATCTGTGGTAAGACAAACCACTTGGCAAATTCTTGTTACCATAGACAAAATCTTGATTATAAGCCTATGGGATCCACTGGACGTTCAGGCCAAGGAGGCTATTACTCAAACACTGGAAATCCTGGGTATAATCCACAAAATCAGGCCATGGCTTATGGAAATTTTGGTCCAACTGGTGGTTTTGGTAATTCTCCTCAGTCAAGAGGGTATGGTAACACTTCAGGCTTCGGTCAGAATCCTGGTCATGGGATTCAGTCAGGGAATTTTGGACAGAATCCTGGTCATGCTATGTTTATCATGTCTGATGCTATGGGCTATTATGAGAATGCACCTTCTCAGGGTGAGTGTGCCTTGATGACTTCGTCTGGTCCAAGTCCTAGTCCTGTTTCTTCTCAGACAGCTCCGAATGCATTTCCTCCTTGCTATGGTGGTTCTGGTTCCTCTCCATGGTTCTTTGACTCAGGAGCAACCTCCCATGTTACTCATGATCCATCTCAGATTCAGGTGTCCAATGGAGGGATGGGAACAGGTTCTGTGACTGTGGGCAATGGTCAATCAATTCCAGTTGCACACTCAGGTAAAGGTCTTCTTGCTACACCTTCTCAGTCTTTTGACTTGACAAATGTTCTTCTTGTACCTCAAATATCCCATAATCTTTTATCTGTACATCAATTTGCTAAGGATAACAATTGCATCATTATCTTTGATTCTTCTGGCTATGTCATTCAGGACAAAGCCACTCTCAAGGTTCTACATCAAGGGACTTGTCACAAGGGGCTTTACCCCCTTCTTCCTTCCTCTGACTCTGCTACTGCCTTGTTGAGCATGCCTTCTACTGCTTCCTTATGGCATAACAGGCTTGGTCATCCTCATCCTGGTTCACTTTCCATTTTGTCCAAGAACTATAACCTTTCTATTCCTGCAATAACTCATTTAGAGTGCTATTCCTGTAATAAAGCTAAGAGTCATAAACTTCCATTCTCCACTTCTACTTCTCACACCACAGCACCTTTTGAATTAGTGCATATGGATGTATGGGGACCATCTCCTGTGCCTTCATTCTCTGGTTTCAAGTATTACTTGCTCTTAGTTGATGATTTTACCAAGTATTGTTGGATTTTTCCTTTATATGTCAAGTCTGATGTTGCTTCTTGTGTTCAAGCTTTTAAAGTTTTTGTGTGCAATCAGTTTTCATTCACCATTAAATCCTTTAGAACTGACAATGGTGGAGAATTTATAAATAAATTGATGGCTTCCTTCTTTGCACTTTTTGGTATTGCTCATGAGACTACATGTCCTCACACCCCAGAGCAAAATGGGGTGGCTGAAAGGAAACATAGGCATATTATTGAGACTGCTATCACACTTTTACAACAGGCTCACGTGCCTATTCAGTTTTGGTTGGAAGCAATCACTACTGCCCTTTATCTTATCAATAGACTCCCTAATTCATCCATTGACTTTCAAGTTCCATTTCATGTTTTGTATAAGAAAGCCCCTGATTATCATCTTCTTAAAACTTTTGGGTGTTGTTGTTTTCCATGGCTTAGGCCATATGCCTCAAATAAACTTGTTCCTAGATCTACACCTTGCATCTTTCTTGGCTATTGTGCTTCCACAAAAGGTTATAGATGCCTAGATCCTACAACAAATAGAGTCTATATTTCCAGACATGTCAAGTTTCTAGAATCTGATTTTCCATTTCTCAAACTCACCAAGTTTTCCCCTTCTACAGTTCCTCTACCTTCCTATTCTGCAGGTCCTAGCTTTAAAACTACTTCTCTTTTTCCTGCTTCTTCTGCCCCTTTTTCTTCTACATCACTTCCTACTCCTTTCTCTATCCCAAGTCCTACATCAGATCCTCCATCTCCTCTTACCTCACATCTTTCTTCTCCTAGTTCTCTTCCTCTAGTATCTCCAAATCCCACAACCACTTCTCCTGTGCTTCCTTCACCTTCTCTCAGTGTTGCTCCTGTCTCTTCTCAAGTTGCTTCCCACTCTCTTTCCTCTGTTCATCCTATGATCACACGGTCTAAAAATGGGATTTTTGCTCCTAAGCATCCTTTATCTCTCATGCTACATTCTTCTCCTCAAACTGAACCTTTATCTTTCAAAGAAGCTATTACTTTTCCTGAGTGGCAACAGGCCATGGCAGATGAATATTCTGCCCTTGTTCAACAAGGCACATGGACTTTAGTTCCTCTCCCTCCTCAAGCACCTGTTATTGGGTGTAAATGGATCTTTCGTATTAAAAGGAGCTCAGATGGGAGTATAGCACGTTATAAAGCCAGATTGGTGGCTCAGGGTTTTCAGCAAACAGAAGGCTTAGACTACACAGAGACTTTTAGTCCTGTTGTGAAGCAGCAGACTATTAGGATTGTCTTGACTTTGGCTGTTACTTTTGGTTGGACTGTCAAGCAACTAGATGTTTCCAATGCCTTCTTGCATGGCACAATCCAGGAGCATGTGTATCTTAGGCAGCCACAGGGGTATGTTAACTCTGCATTTCCCCAACATGTTTGCAAACTTCACAAGGCTCTCTATGGTTTGAAACACGCACCTCGGGCCTGGTATGATATGTTATCCACAAGTCTTATTAAACAAGGGTTTCAAAATAGTCATGCAGACTCATCTTTATTTGTTTTAACTCAAGCCTCTGACTTGGTTTATGTGCTAGTCTACGTTGATGACATTTTGATAACTGGGACTAGTTCTACCCTTATTGATCATATCATCAAAAATCTTGGGTCTGACTTTGCTCTTAAAGATTTGGGAACATTGCATTACTTCCTTGGTATTGAGGTTCTGAATACTACCACTGGTTTAGTCCTCTCTCAAACCAAATATGCTACAGACCTTTTGCTTAAGGCTGGCATGGGGGATTGCAGGCCTTGTGATTCTCCATCTTCCCTTAAAACATATGCTGTCCCTAATGATGCTCCCTTTGCTAGTCCAGAATTTTATAGAACCATTGTGGGATCTCTTCAATACCTAACCTTGACTAGACCTGACTTGTGTTATGCTGTGAATGCTGTGTGCCAACATATGCACAACCCTCTTGACAGTCATTTTACTGCTGTCAAAAGGATACTCAGGTATGTCAAGGGCACTATTAGCCAAGGGTTACAGTTTGTTAAGGGTCCTTTACACCTCACTGCATACTCTGATGCTGACTGGGCTGGTGACTCTTTAGACAGAAGGTCTACTGGTGGCCATTGCATTTTCTTGGGATCTAATATTGTATCTTGGTCTGCTAAGAAACAACCGACAGTAGCTCGCTCTTCCATAGAGGCTGAATACAAATCCTTGGCTAATGCTACAGCAAAGGTTATATGGTTGACTCATCTGTTGACAGATTTGCATTTTCCAGTCTCCTCTCCTGCTCTTCCAGTTATATGGTGTGATAATATCTCTGCTACATCCTTAGCTTCTAATCATGTCTTTCATGCTCGCACCAAGCATGTCGAAGTTGACTTTCACTTTGTTCGAGAGAAGATTTTGCATAATCAACTGCAGGTCAAGTTTGTTCCCTCTGAATTTCAATTGGCAGACATTTTCACAAAGCCTCTCACTATCTCAAGGTTTCAGGTTTTGAAAGCCAAACTGCAGCTGTATGTTTCCCCAGCTTCAGTTTGCGGGGGTATGTTAGCTATAGCAGATAAAAGCTCTTCAAAAGTTCCACATCAGCAAGTTGTTACGAAAGTTGTTAGTTAGTTATGATGGTGGTTAGTAGTCTCTTAGCTGTCCCTTAGTTGTTTTCTCTGCTTATGTTGAACGCTTAGTATATAATTGTGGTTTTCTCTCCTTTCTCTGTAATCTGAATTACATTCTTGAATACAAGTAATATAGTTTCATTTTCTCTAGAATGAGCTTCTTTCAATTGTTCATATGTTTATGCCTGTGCTTTGTTAGAAATCTGGTTAGGTTTAGGTTCATTTGATATTTGTGTGATTTGAATTAATGCGTATCAGTTAAATACAGTTCGTTGAAAGTTTTATTGGGCACTCAAATAGTTCTAATAAATTCGTCTTATATATTAGCAAAGCTGAAAGCTCGAATGAAGCCACGGTTTTGGCCTCGCCTTGAGTGGAAGTTAAAAAGAAAAGGAATTAGCTCTGAATTGCTGGAGGAGTCTTCTGTTATTTTGTGCAATGTGATTAGGGATTGCTCACGTGACTCATTCACTAGCAAGCTTAAATGCGCCTCTTGAGAAAACGCAGGATCAGGTATCAGAATTTCCGCACCGTCTCAAGAGGAATCCGGCTCTGCGTCTGGCAATTAACGAGGCTATTGAGCTGTCTTCTGTTAGATATGATTAGATAATGTGATAGTAGTGTGGGAGTAGCTTACAATTGATTGTGCGGAGGAATATTATAAAGAAATGTTGTGTACTTGTATCGGTGTGTTGGCAAATAATTTGTTGGAGGGCTTTGTTATGTGTTTTGTAATATTGAATCTCTTTGAATAATGATGAATTCGTGGATTGTGTTTCGAATTTTAACTCGGATCTACATTGTGTTCAAATAATATATTAGCTTGGTTTCTAATTTGAAGCAATGCCTTTTAATTGATTTGGCGTTAGGTTGCCGAGCGTCACCCTTTGTTAGATATTGTTTGTTCTGAGGTGTTATTAGGAATGTCGATATTGGGAAATCTGTAATGGTTTTAGGTACCGTGATGTCATGGCTTATGGGCGATAATGTATTGCCTTGTAGTATTTATGAAGCTAAATCCTTGTTTGTGGTTCTCGGATCATGTTCATGACCATTCTGGTGATGTTCAACCCTATGTCTGTGTATAAATTTGCTTATTATTAGTTGATTTGATCTGTTAATTGCAGTTCTTTAAGACTGATTTTATTATGGTTCTTTGATTTCTTGAGAGATGGTATTGGGCAATAATTTTTGTTCTTGACTCTGGAGATTTGTGCCCAAAAGCCGGAAAGGGACAATTGGATAAATGGGATCCACAAGTGAAACAACTTTAAAGTAGTGTAAGTTCTTTGAAGACAGCTGGTTTCAACTATTTAGTATACTTGGGCCGGCTAAAGGAAACAACATTTTAATGCTTAGTTACAGCCATGCCCACTTGCATCAAATTAATGAGTTCGTTGGGCTACCTAACATTTGTAATTTTTCCAAATCTTTCTTAATGATTCTCCTTAGGTGTATTCTTCGTAGTAATAATTCTCATATACAATAAGAAATGACATTTTGAAATTAATGGACATTTATACTTTTGAAAACACGAGGATTTACAGGTATTTTAGACTTGGTTTTATGCGGCAGAGATTATGTAAGTGATTTTTTATTTAGAACTGTCATTGCAATCGTTTAAGGATAACCGAACCACTACATGCACTATTTGATCATGTATAAAAATAACTACTACACAGCTTATTTGTGGTTCATTTGGGATTTCATAAGTTAATGTTTGAGGAATGTGTGATGATGGAGGTGTAATTCGTGTTAATGAGTTGAATAGAGTGGATTAAAGTCGAGTAAATATCCTCGGTGCTGATTTATCAAGCTGGGGTAGTGGGAGATAAGAGTATAGGTAAATAACTAAATACCTAAATCATCCTTCAAATTGGTTTCTCGGGTCCCAAATCACTTTCCAAAAACCCGGGTGGCGACTCTATTTTCAAATCAATCATCAAAAAATCAACCGGCGTGGAGGTCGACCGTCCACAAAATGGCGACTCTGCTGGGGATTCTCAAATTAATCTCTAATTTGGTGTTTTTATACTTATGAACTTCCCGAAAGCTTGTCAAAACGAAAATGCCTAGCGCTATCGCAAGGAAGGAATGGCGGACTAACAGGGCCTCGCCCGACCATCCTGACTGGAGCTTTTTGGTTGTTTGTCTGTGTAAAGATATCAAAGAAGAAATTAATTTGGAGAGCCAAGCTTGAAAAATATTTGTGGGATTTTTGAAAACAATTTTATTGCTGAGCTTTTGCATCACTTGCATCGATGTTGGATAAACCCCGCTGCTGCGTCTTGGTTACCCTACCCAGTTCACTGGTGTTAGGACATCCCCGGATGCTCAGCAACCTTGGACCATGATGAGTCAGCCTGCCGCTTGACCTTTGCCATGCAGTACACTTGGCACTGGGAGGCAAATATTGGCTCTAGTCTGGGGGACCCCTTCAACCAAAACCGGCTTTTGCATATAGTAAACCTAGAACCTTCCAACATAGGACAGGGACCCACAGGTTAGGATTACGTGATGTATCCTGTTATGTGTTTATTGTTTTCCATAGATTGTCATCATTTTGCATGCATTTGCATTATCATGGTTAGTTGGACACATGTTGTCACATTTTCCCGCGGTCTTGAGAGGTTGCCCTGCCCAATGAAGAGTCGTGCATTCCAATGCACGTTGTTCAGATCAATTCAGTCCTTAGAATAACAGGACTTAGGAAATCAAATCTACTTGGTCCTTGACAATCCCTTGGCAATGACCTAACAGAAATTAGGAGCAATTGACCCAAGCTGGGGCAGTTGTCCCTAAAATCAAAGTTAGACCCTTGAAAAGGAATCATCGATAACCAAGTTGGTTTAATTTTTCCGAATTCTGCTATCCTAAACAAAGGATACACTGCAAAAGAAACGCTGAGGATCGGGGCAGCCTTTGTAAGACCCATTTTTCCATAGTCTAGGAGACTTTAAATCTTTGGAGTTTGGAACACCTCCAGTGTCAGCCGTGCTCGAACAGCTCCCTTTCATCCAGTTTATCCTAAAACACATTCTTGTCAACAGCCTTATTGCTCTGTCTTGGATGGTCACGAAAGTTGATTGGCTCTGGTTCCAACACACAGGAACTTAACCTACTGAGTAATCGACCTACCCATGGCTGTTGAAAACTTTTTGAGACTTAGGGTGTGACATACACGACACAAAAACAACATTCTCCTTTTTGAAATAAAATGGTGGCACTTCTAAGTCTGCTTTTGCTTTACTGTCAGAACAACATACCCAGTTGAACCCGACCTCCTGAACAGCGGTTAATTCGAACTCAGAAGCGGTACAGTCAGATTCAGCAGATCCTGCAGATATGTCAGACAAAAATGAGATCGAAGCTCTCAAGCTAGCCTTGGAAGAACAGCGAGAGCACAATGAAACTCAAATGGCCGAATTGCTACTTTTGATACAAGGATTGACCACTCGAAACCAGGGTCCAGGGGAGCAACCACCGCCTCCTCCTCCGCAAGACAATCCAGATTTGGAAGCAGTGATGGCTAAAATCACCAAACTTGAGGAATCAGTTCAGAAACAAGAAAAGGTGGCTGCCACAGGCGTTGATATGGACAAATTATGTTTATTCCCTGATGCTAAACTCCCGGAAGGATTCAAACCGATAGCCTGGGAAAAGTTTGATGGAAGTGGGGATCCAAAAGCTCATCTGCAAACGTATGTGGGCACTCTGTCCATGTATAACATCGAGAAGAATGCCATGGGTCAAATGTTTCAGCAGACTCTGGCAGGACCGGCACTGCGATGGTTTCTGAATTTAGACATTTCAAAGAAAGGAAGCTGGGAAGATATTGGGGCAGCCTTCATGGCCCAATACAATTACAACATTCAGCTCGAGATGACCATTCGGGAATTGGATGCAACCAAGATGGGGGCAAACGAGTCATTTGCTGACTTCATCAAAAGGTGGAGAGGCAAGACATCTCAGATGATAGACCGGCCCTCAGAGAAGGAACAAATGAAGATCATCACGAAGAACTTATTGCCAGATTTTGCTAAACACCTAGTGGTATTTCAAGCTACTGCAGACTTCAAAACCTTCTATGAGGCAGGCCTTGCCATTGAGGAGGCAATCCAGTCCGGCATTTTCGAGAAAAAGGAACCTGTTCCTAAAGCCAAATGGGTGTACCCTGGCAACACCGACACATTGTTCAGCAAAAATGATTATATCCAAGCCTTTTCCAGCTCCACAAACCAAAATTTCAACCAAGCCATACCTATCAATGAAGTCAAAACTCAAACCAACCACTCTCAGAAGCCACAAAGAACCCTTTCCCAATTCTCCGAGCCTCTGTCCTTGATTTATGAGAAGCTCCTCAAAACCGGCCATATCAAACCACTCATTCCAACCCCTCTACCTCAGAAGCTTCCATCTTACCATAACCCAAATGCCTTTTGTGCATTCCACCAAATGCCCGGTCACGCTACCGATGAGTGCCATCGCCTTCAACACAGAATTCAGAACCTCATCGACAGCAAAACCATCATTTCTCCACCAACAAAAATAAACACCCAGACAAGTTCCAATCCTCATATCAACTCTGCCATGTTCGACATTGAACTCATGGGGGATTACTGATTAATGTCAAGGCCAGCAAAATAAGAATGAACCGCCAAGGACCATGCAATAGACCAATCTTTCACGAGCCTTGGGAATTTTTAAGTTTCGAGTCAGAGTCTTCTCTGTTATTGAGTCAGTTTGTATTTCTCTGTATGTCTTCAAGTTTGAGTCCGTAATATCTTGTTATTGTCAAGAAAAGAACAAAAACAAAAAATAGAGTCAGCTTTGTAGTCCCGAACTACGTCACGACCTGATTCCTTGCAAAGGGATACGTAGGCAACCCTCAGTGGTTCGGTCGCAACTTTCATAAATCTATGTCATGCTTTTGTGTTAGAATTGTCGTAATAAACTTGAGTTTTTGCAATAATCCTTTCAAGATGAAATTGTTCTCCACCATCATTTGAAATTCATGATAATCACTTCAAAACGCGAGATGTTTTTTTTTTGAACACTCAGCTCTCACACGAAGAAGGAGTTCCAAACGCAATTCTCCAACGTCATCAAGAAGCAATGCTTTGACCACAAAAAAAAAATTAAATAAAAATGAAGCCTGCTAGGTCGAAAACCCGAAAGGGTGGCCTAGGCAAAAGTTAAGGCAAAGCTCGCTGGATCAAAACTTTGAAGTACGCTCCAGGCAAAAGTTAGAGCATATACATATTCTTTCTATCAAGTTGTGCAATTCAAAATGAAGAAAGGCATTCTTTGTTTTTATTCCCCAGATAAATATGTCCCTTGATAGCCCTTTTGAGCTTGAATCATTTTCTTTGAAAGAGGACCCAGCTAGGCAGCTATCCCCCACACTGGGGCGAATTAAGAGAAATGAAATTGCCAAGTTATCAGTAAGATGTCAAGATGAAAGTGCCGAGCACATGATCATCAAAGAAATGTCAAATTTTCAAAAGTACCAAATGCATGGTTGCCAGTGGCACGCCAGAATGAAAAATGCCAAGTTCATGGGCACAACCAAATGTGAAGCACTGAAAAGGAAGAAAGAAAGAAAGTGTCCATAAAAAGTCAAAATGGGGCACAAAGGAAAACATTGAAGAAAAAAAAGAAAGGGCACGCAAAAAAGAGTTCAAGATAGCTGCTAGCTCTAAAACCCAGGAAGAATGAAAATTTTAGAGCCTTTATCCTTTCTTTGTCGAACCCCAAAGCCTTGGCCCCGTTATAACCTGAATAAAGTCCTTTCAGATTGAAAAGCACGACTTGATAGTGAAAATCCAAATGGGAACAGTATCATTTCCCTTGAAGATCAAAAGTCAAAGCATTGCACAACACCAGCATCCACCCGAAGCAAAAGTCCAAACTGGGGGCACCTCAATGGAAAATCAATGAATCAGCATCCCGACGGCAAGGGTTCACACTAAGAAATCTTGTGTTTTGATAAAACAATTGATTTAAATGAACATCATTTGATGGAGTGAAACAATTTCAAAACCAAAAGACTTAAGTTTATGACAATTTCAAACATCAATTGTGGGGCACATTCTGCCATTTCCCGAATTCTCGAGTTCGTCATCAGGTCAACATAATCTTGTCAGAGTCCATTCCTTTGTCACAAGGTCGATCCAGTAACAGAAGAACCCGTGTCAATCTTCAAGGAAGTCACTCTTTTGAGTCAGCCTAGTCTTGTCTAAATCTACCCCCTCTGGTAGAAGATCAATGAGTATGTCATCTCCGCCCAAACCAGGGGGCATCTTTGTAAAGTCACTTGTATCATCCAGGCCTTGTCCAAATTCACACAAGGTCTTTTGTCCAGTCAACCCTTGGTAGTCTTGATATTCTTAAACTCGTGGAGGACGATTTCAAATGCATGGAAGAGTCTATTTTTGGATAAACAAGTCAATAGGTTCAGAATTGAAGCTTGTCATCTATTGGGGCACATTTGTCCAAGACTGGGGCACATCAACTCAACGCCATCAATTGGGAGAAGCACATACACCTGAGTTTAAGACTTGGGGCAGAAATGCCAAAAAGCTCAAGCCTCACAAAAAGCCAAAAAAGCTCGAAAGCTCAAGCTCACTGATCAAGTGTAACTTCAAATCTAGACCATATCCAAAAGGAAAGATAGTAAAGCAAAAAGAGACACACTGTTGCGCCACCTACTTTCAAAAAAAAGGAATGTTGTCATTGTGTCATCAAATGTGAAAACCTGAGTCTTACACAAGAGTCCTCATGAACAATTTTTCAATCAATCGTCCTTCGGGACAAGTTTTTTTCAATCGTCCTCCCGGAATAATTTTCCAATTAATCGTCCTTCGGGACAATTTTTCAACCAATCATCATTCAGGATAGTTTTTCATTCCATCGTCCTTTGGGATAGTTTTTCAATCAATCGTCCTGCGAGACAGCTTTTTACTCCACCGTCCCTCGGGACATGTTTTCAATCAACCGACCTTCAGGAAATGTTTTCAATCAACTGTACGTCTTGCGGGACATGTTTTCAATCAATTGTCACTCGGAACATGTTTTCAGCTAACCATCATTTGGGACATATTTTCAATCAATCGCTCGTCCTTTGGGACTTGTTTTCAATTAAGCGTCCCTTGAGACATGTCTTCAATCAACCATCCCTCGAGATGTGTTTTCAATCAAACATCTTTCAATCAACCGTCTCTCGTTGCGGTTTTTCAATCAACCGTCTCTCGTTGCGGCTTTTCAAAACACTGTCCTCAGCGATAGTTTTTCAATTTTTCAATTTTTCAATCAACTTCAATCAATTTCAATCAACTTCAATCAATTTTTCAATCAACTTCAATCGATTTCAATCAACTTCAATCAACTTCAACCAATTTCAACCAATTTCAATCAATTTTTCAATCAAATTCAATCAAAATTCAATTGCAAGACTAGAAATGGTCAGCTTTTCAATCAACCGTCCTTTGAGTCAGTCTTTCAGTCAAGCATTCTTTGGAACAGTTTTTCAATCAATTGTCCTCCAGGAACAACTTTTCAATCAAATCAATTTTAAGGTCAGTTTCTCAAATCAATCTGCCTTCTGAAACAAATTTTTCAAATCCAATCTCTAAACTCAATTTCAGCAACTCAAGTCAATCAAACCACTCAGTTCTCCACGAGACCTCGCTGGTCTTGCCCACACAATTTTTTTCATGAGACCTCGCTGGTCTCGCACGAACCCTTTTGGGGACCTCACTGGTCTCGCTCGAATCATGTTTTATTTGGGACCTTGCCGGTCTCGCTCTAATCACTTGTCACTATTCACGGAGCCTCACTCGCTGGTTCTATCTCATCATTCATTGCAACACTGACAGGTTTCGTAAGTCCTCTCCGGCATTAACAACAGTTTTCTCAGACACCGACTGGTTCTATAAGTCCTCAACGGCATTAACGACAGTTTTCTCAAGCACCGACTGGTTCTATAAGTCCTCTCCGGCATTAACAACGGTTTTCTCAGACATCGACAGGTTTCGTAAGTCCTCTCCGGCATTAACAACAGTTTTCTCAAGCACCGACTGGTTCTATAAGTCCTCTCCGGCCTTAACAACGGTTTATAAACATCAACTGGTTTCGTAAGTCCTCTCCGGCATTAACAAATGGCATTCAACACCAATAGCACATCATTCGTTTTTCCCTCGTTGAAAAATAGAGTGACAATTCCCGCAATCCAATCAAGGTATGTTTCCTATCAACTCTTGTATTTCATGTTCTAAAAGCCCTGACGAACTACGCTGGTCTGATCCTTACAACGAGGTACGTAGGCAGCTCTTACGAGCGCGACCACATGCATCATGTATTACTTGTTTGTTTTTGTACGAGGACGTCCACATCGAGGGGTGTCTTCTGTCTTTGACGCGACTTCCATCACACAATGATTGTAAGCCTCGTCAAAGAAGGGCAACTGTAGACACCCCAAAATGAGACGTTTGTGTACATTTTTATCCCCGATGATGAAAGGAAATACCCGGAAAGCCTCTCGGATTGAAATTCTTCAAGTCAACAAAGTCAATAGTGTCGCACGGCACTCATCTCTCACGCACGGCAGAGCCCAAGTCACGTACGTCAGCTTTTTGAATTTTGGCGGTCAGGTGTGCCGCACGGCACAGTAAGTGTGCCGCACGGCACAGTTTGTGTGCCGTACGGCACTGTCATGCATAAACCGACTTTCTGCAGAATCTCCAGCAGCCCCTTTTGTTGACTATCGTCCCCAAACCTCATCATGGTTTCTTGCACCGGAGAAAGGCTACATAATAGCTATGATTGCAAGAGTGGGCACCAAGTTTACTTGAGGTTCAATCGGTTCCCATCGCCTATATATACCCGATTGTTTGCAACGGAAAAGAAGAATGGAAAAATTGTGGAAGAAAATCATGAAATCCCATCTCTGAGCTCTCTCCATTACAAGCCATCCTCATTACCACCCACAAGCTCCAGAAATCAATCCTACAAATTCCCTTCAGAGAAAACCCAATCAAAAATCCAATCCCCTGTTTTCCAATCCTAACCCGTGAGCCTATCCTTCCAAATTCACTCACCTCCATCAAACAATCAACCTTGTCTTTTGTACGGAGGGAATTGGAGTCAAGAGGAAGTCAAGCTGCGTTCAAAAGATCAAGAAGGAATTTCAATCGTGAGTTTCTCTGGAGGTACGATCCGTTTCGCCAAACTTCTTAGCTTTGGTATCACGAGGGGAGGGTACCAAGTGTGGAATGATCTTCCATATCATCTCCACATTTGGTATGCCCATGTTACATCAAAAATCAGTTTGATTCGTGATCTCCCGGTTGCGTCATACGGTGAACTTTACGCATCGTATGGAGCAACCTAATGAGGAGGAACAATTTCTATTCAAACATATATATCATTTTTCAGTTCAAAGTAATTAGTTTTGATCAAGTTTTCATGCCTTGAATGTGCCTACATTTCATTCTTTTCGAAAAATCAAATATCAAACTGTTTGTGAAGTAAACAGTGCCGCACGGCACTCCTTCTGTACCGCACGGTACACTTTGTGTGCCGTACGGCACACTTGGAAAATCAAATTTTTAAAATCATTTTCTAGTAATAGTAGGGTTATTTCTTGTTGGTTTCTTGGTTATTATTGTTGTTTTTAGTCATATATAATTGTTTATTGTTTATTTACTCAAAGTTCGGCAATAAAATCTTTTCTATATATCCCACAAATGTTTAGTAAAGACCGATTTTTAATCGGGCAAACGGGGTGCATTAAAACCCTTCCCCGTTCGTAACCTAGCTCCCGAACCCGAAACGAATCTCTGGTTTTCAAATTGTTTTCTAAAGTCATTTTCTCAATCATCCTTCAAATTGGTTTCTCGGGTCCCAAATCACTTTCCAAAAACCCGGGTGGCGACTCTATTTTCAAATCAATCATCAAAAAATCAACCGGCGTGGAGGTCGACCGTCCACAAAAGTTCAAATAATTACTCTCAATGGTAATTAATTTGACAATCCAACCACCCATATCCTTCTTCAAAGACCACATTAATGCATAACTCACAGGTAAAATATGACCGTAATTGAACGAAAAATAATCTGAAACCCAAAATGTTAGACGTTCTGCACCTTGATGCACTAAAGAGCTCGCTTCTTCTACTCTACTGCAGGGAGTTACTACCGAGAAGACAGTACTTATTTCCTAAATTGTCATTCCAATCCTTGAGCTCTAACCTCTAAGCAAATCAAAGAGGATATCATAGCCATTACACTAACTATAAAAGCCTAAATATTATTATGAGTATTACAAGAACGATTTGACACAATATCCAACTCTGAAGTATAAGACAAGCTCCTTGATGAAACCTTCCAACATGCAAAGCTCAAATATCAAAGGAGACCAAGAAACGAAAGGAGAAACCCTCCAAAATAAAATAAAAAACCTACTAGAGAGGCTGCTTTCTTCTGATCCAAAGGATAGACCATTGCATCACCATGCTTGTCGCTTCTCTTTTTCCAAACATTTCAAGCTTCAAAATTGTCAGAACAGTGCCTGGGGATCGTAATAAAATAAAGGAAAGATTACTGCTGATAGAGCATGTTAGTCGGAAACATTTCACGCTTCAAAATTGTGAGATCAATACCTATGTGTTGTAATTTTAATATTATTAAAGTAGAATATTGCTGATAAAACATATTCGTAGGAAATCTTATGAGTAATAAATAACTTAGCCTAGCGTAAAATTTCATAACTAGAAAATCAACTATGATATGTCACCCAAATTTCCTTATATTGTACTTGATTAGGACAGTTGCGTGAAACATCCTACTGCTGTACGTATTCCCAAAACAAACTATATTTGTTATATATTTTACTACAGGAGTTCGAGGCTCTAAACTTGGTTAATATATAAGAAATATATTTGTGGTTAGAATGGCAAACAGAAGCTGGATAATTCACCCAAATTTCCTTATATTGTACTTGATTAGGACAGTTGCGTGAAATATCCTACCGCTGTACGAATTCACAAAACAAACTATATTTGTTATATATTTTACTACAGGAGTTAGAGGCGCACCTACGTTATACTTTTACTACAGAAGTTCGAGGTACACCTACGTTGTATTATTGGATACTTACGAATACCAGAGTTTGTGGTTAATTAGAATGGCAAACAGAAGCTGGATAATTCCTCTAGAGAATTTACAGTTCCAACGTAAGGCATTTACTCGATTCACAGCAGCACTCAAACTGCAAGATTTCGACTACATCATAGTTATGGTATCCCTGCTCTTGAACTCCAAGTTGTAACCATTGGACCCGGTGAAAATGAAGAAAGACATTATCACTGGCTAAAGGAACTCTAAGTTGGTCCTATCTGAAACACTATTCTACAGTATTTGATCTGGTTGTGTCTGCCGATCAACAAGCTATGCAAAGTCTCTCTAAGTCTAATATTAGGTAAGAGCATCTCCACCCTTAACCCAAATTTTTTACTTAAATTTGAGTAAAGATTTGCGTAAAAACTTGATTTGATATGACTTCTTCCAACCCTTACTCAAATTGTAGGGTGGAGATTTAATCCACACCATCGAATGGCAAAATGGTAAATAAAAGTGCAAAAAAAGAGTCTTGAAAATTTGGTTCTAGATTTGGTGATGAGCAAATTTGGTGAAACATTTGAGTAAAACCAAATTTGGTGAAGGATTTGGTGAAAGAGTGGAGTGTGGTTTTTGGTGTTTTTTTACTCAAATTTGAATTTGGTGAAAGATTTGACGAAGGGGTGGAGAAACTCTAATAAGAATTCGGCTACAATCCTGTCCAACTATGTATGTAATAAAATCAGGTGCACACTTCGGTTTGCAATGGGCAAGATTTCGTATCCCGAGTTTTTAAGTACTATTTTGTTCATCAACCAAACGATAAGTAAACATTACTGATCTTCAATACTAGATGAACATTACTCATCTTTCATAAAAAACGATCTGTTTTTTCCCTTCGATAATCAAGTACATTCATGTGCGAGAAGACAAAAGCCAATACCTAACAATTATACGTATAAATCCTACCCATAACCAAACTGATATACCATCCCGGTTTTCATTCGAACATCTTTATAAAATTAATAAATAAAAAACATTTTCATAAACTAAGACTTGAACCACAATTAGTGCTACAAAGTAGTTAAAAAACTACCACCGACAAGGCATAATTTTGGGATTCCAATCAGCTGCTTGGATGAGCTGTTTGTTATAATGGTCATGGGGCTTTTTCAAAGGAGTTGAAACACCACGATATACTATCATTGTATCGCCTGACCGAAAAAAAATAATGAAAAAGAGCTTTGGAAATTGGTAAGCATTCAACTCCCACATTTCCACCAACATAATCTATTCTATCTAATCTCTTTTGAGAAAAAATATATATACTAACATTTTGCAACAATTGCGGGATCAAGGCATTACCAATCACTCGCCTAACCTGTACGAAGGTAACCATGGTTGCAGTTACTGGCGAAACCCAAGAGAAAGCCAAGGACGAATTAGAGTAAATCTCAATAGAGTGTAAGAGTAATGAGAGAACCACACGAAAAAAGAAATCTAACCAGACATCAAAGCATATTTTCGAACACAAAAAGAAAAAGAAAAAAAGAAACGTCGTCCAAGTATTTTTTTCTTTTTAAAAAAGAAATCTAACCAGAATCTACACTTGAGAAATAACAACCATAAAGGCAAGTAAATATCATACAACTTTTCTAGAGTCAATTCAACAACGCAAATCCTGTCTGTCATATTGAAACATCCAAATGAAAATAGGAATATACGCAATAATAAACAGCAGAGGCCAAATCTTTCATCCTGAGCGTTTCAGATACACCCCACATCACCCTAGATTTCAAAATTCAAATTTCAAACTACCTACTTTCCAACTCTATAAATTCAATCATACGAATCGTATATCTTCATCTCCCTTTTGTTCTACCTTACTCTCTGATTCACTATCCCAGTATCTCTAATCTTCTAGCCAACCTCATCCTTCTCTCTCCCTCTCTCTTTCACCATCTTCTTCACATTCACAAAAAAAAAAAAAAAGGAAAAGAAAAAAACCCTAAAGCCTCAACAAGTTGCTGAACTTTCAAATCAAGCTATGGTGGATAATCGACATGATTTTGCATACGAACTTTGGGTTAGGAATGCAGAGATAGATAATACGACCATAATTTTCATAACTTTATGGGTAGGACTTTTCAGTTTCCTTCTAATATGTGTGTTACTCTCTTTAACAATACCGCCATGGTTTGGGTTGAATGTGAATCTAAATACTTTGTGGAGATGTATCCTTATTCTAGCTATTATAGTAGCAGCCATTATCTTAGAATACGCAGCTCAATGGCGAAGAGATTTCGAGAAGAGGAGATATCGGAATGGAGCCTAATGCAGAGTAAGTCATGCACCCCTGAATAAGAGAAACGAAGAAGGCCGCCAAGCATCTTTCCGCCCCTAGTTTGTGTAATGTGATGAGTTTGGTTACTATGGCCCTGTTCGTTTCCCAGTTTTAGTTTAGTTTTAGTTTTGATGACATCATCATTACCCTCATTTATCTCTCTATCTCTCTCCACTCATTACACCTTCACATCATCAAAACTAAACTAAACTACCAAAACAAACAGGGCCTAGCTATATAATTGCCTCTCCATAACTACTTTCAAAGCAAGCGCATGTTAGAAAAGTCGTCTTCATATGATATTATTCGGCTTTTACTTATAATATAAAAGGCATAATCTTAGCTCATAACAATTTGCGAGATTTGCGAGCCCTAGCTCTATACTGTCTTAAATATTTTCGAGTATGCCTTAGATCTTTCAATACTAACATTCTACAATCCTACATATTTAGCAATTGAATGTTCGATCGCACTATCAACAATAAAACCATAATACCACAAATGCCAAGCATCTATGCCAAGCACAAACAATTTTCAAGTGCATGTAAACAACGATAATATGATGGAAAAAACAAATATGAAAAAAACCAAACAAATGAGACATCCAAAAACTGATCATTGAAATATATAACACAAACAACAGTAAAATCCCAAACAATAGAGAAATACTTTTCCCTATCTCTTTTACTCAGACCACAAGAGGACGTTTTAAGAGGTAAAGATGATCTTCGAATGCAAAGAGTATTATTATAGTAATACTTCATCTCCTGTTGCCTTACACAAACTCTGCATGAACCATGATGCACCATTCCCATTTGTTGAGATCCTTAGGTAAACAGCCGATTCTGAGGGCTGTAAATGTTCATCAGCACCATCAAAACACCCACGAATACAAAGTACCCATATGAAATAACCCTATGATCAGTTATCAGACCGAACCATGAGGGATTCAAGAAGGTCAGATTAACTCCTAACAATAGAAGTATCATAGAAATAACAAACAGCCATAAATCATATTCATTGCTTTCAAACAACATCTTCAGAGCTCTGTAGAATAAGAGTCTGAGTGCAAAAGATACATAGCTTCCATCCTTTTTATAAAGGTGTATAATGTCTATTAAAAGAGTGTCATTTATTCTACTCACCTGTCATATTTTTTTTTTAAAAGTAACAAAGAGAAAAATCTCTCACATGCTGCAAACACACACATATATATTTTAAACACATAAATTTTTTAAATATATATAAATCATAAATTATACAATTATCTTTCATCATGCATAAGCCAAAAAATTAAAAAAACATAACATAATATTATTTGGCATTATTAAACTAATGCTCTTTATTAGCATCTTCAAAGATGAACTACTAATAAATTTAGCACGGATTAGATAGCAAAATTACCTGTCAAAACAGACCTCTACAAAATTGGAACATATATTTAAAAATTTAAAATACAATTGAAATTGTTACTGGATATTGAAATCAAACTTAAAATTTTACCTGCGAAAGCTGACAATATTCTTTAATTATGAAGACTTCTTCAACATACCTAAACACTCATAAAGCTGTATCTGACAGCATCATCAACTTTGCTTTTAAAACATTATGAATTCTTGTCTCCCATAATTATGTTCCAATAATAATAATAATTTAGTTTAAGTTGTTCAGTTTTAAAAAATGTAGAATACATTATGAAGATAAGATTAAAATAATCATGAAAACTTATTAAACTATAGACACAATAGATGTATATTTATGCCAGACAAACGAAAAGAGGAGAGTGCGAAACAACAGTCGAAGATCAAATTCTTCAGATTGACTCCAATTACAAATTCGTTGCTCTCTTTTTTCTCTTCATTTTCTTGTAGCATATATTTTTAATAGTATGGATGAAACGAAATTAGTTTCATTCCCAAACTTCAATTTCATTATTTCCAATCCCAAATAAGGATTCTCCCTCTACGGTTCATGTAGTGTCCTCCAAGTAGTACAGATCAAGTATACTAGACCGACACATCAAAGCCCAACCCTTCCACCCCAAAACTGATTGGTGGGGTTCGAGATAAACTTCAATTCTCTCTTTTACCACAATGCATAAGTGATTCCCAAAACCTCTTATCTCTTTACAACTAAACACTCTATATATTTATTACAATATAAAAACAGAGGAGGAACCTAAAAAATGTAGACACTTGAAAGCATCAACATCAAATAATAATTCAACCACAAGTAATAATAAATTTTCAAATTTTCAAATATGTACTTATGACAAGTCAGTTTCAGTATCTTACCTACAAAGGTATGACAGTTGAGAATAAATAAATAGAGCTCTCTAAACACGTAGCAACATCCAAATGAATAAAAAGGAAAAAGGAGACCCAGGTTCTACACTTCAAAACCTTTCCTCTCAATAATTCCAGAGCAGACATATAATTCTACTACCTTCAGTATCCTACTCAACCTTCCGCAAATTTGACAATGTATATTCAAACAGATAAGAACCATTGCTGGCTCCTTCTTGTTCCTTTTGTCGTCCTCCTTCTTGGAGCAAACCTCACATTACGAAATCCTCCATGGTTCGGAATCATAACTAATCACAAGGTAATCATCTATGGATACTTCATATTGAGCATCATTTGGATGGTGTCGATGATTATTTTCAACCCCTTGGACCACAAACCAGTGTGAAGGAAGCAACAAGGAGCAAAGAAGCATCCAATTCAGAATTTGAAGTTATTAGAAACAAAACACGCATTTCTTTACATGTTATTTGATGTAATATTTTGTACAATTATGCTGCATGTCAATTGCAATGTGCAATATTAAGGAATAAACTACGTAGTGTTCCCAACATTTTCCCACTGGCCACTGTATGTCTTCACTAACAATGTTTCCCCTCCAAACCGCTTCAACGTTGCCCATGACACACCTTATCGGTTACTTACAATGCAGACCTCAGCATATGCTACAGTAAGTCCAATGCACATCACATGGTGCTTGCAATACAGAATAATCTGTATGGTGCCAATTGTTATCTTCATACTTCAGACTAAAAAAATAAGGCTAAACAAAAGCATGAACGGATGAAGCATAAAAAATCCACCGCAAACAATGGATAAGTCCCAAATATCACCCAGCATATAACAAGGTCATTCGAAAAGAATGTAGAACAAATATTCAAATCATATCTCCACCATCTACGCTGTAAGATCAAAGCTAAATACAGGAGCCCAAAAACCAACAAACTATAGACTTACATGTGGCGATGAAAAAGGAATAAATGACTACTTATATACAGAAGAATTAACAAACCATTTAATGTAACAAGTAATAATCATACTTAAAATCATAAAGTAATTATCGCAATCAACGATTAGTTTTGGAATATATTACATAAAAAGGACCATACTGACGGGAATGACCAGACAACCCTAATCTCGAACTTATTACCTATATGACAAAATCTAAGACCTCACACTTGGGCCTTAAAATATAAATTATGGGCTTCATTACAATGGGCTATTCGTAAATATTACTAAGACAACTATTTACGTGTTGCACGATTACCCAAAATATATTCAACAGTGTAGAGTATAATACAAACCAAAACACCAACGAACGGAACCAAAAACTACTAACGAGCACGAGATGCCGTGCAGAGCACGGGCAGCAAACTAGTGAAAAAAAAGAAAGAAAAAGGGTGCAGTGCTTGGCTCCTTCCTCAATAATTTATTGTGATTAGCCAATAAGAGTAGTCTAAACTTGGACGTTTGTCCTACCGTTCAATAATTCAAATGAAAACGTCTTTACTTTTGACTTGCATGGTCCAGTGACCCTCAAAAAGATCATGAAACTCGCCTAATTTTCAAATTCCAGAGAAGTTCCAAGTTGTCATGTTTGACCGCCTCGCCTCACAGCCATTCTAATTTAACACTCTACCCACCATAGGCTACTTCCTTTTCTAGTGTTCTCCTTGTTCTGATATCGTGTAATTTTATTTTAATGGTACCCTCGCCTAATTCAGTTAATGCACAATTCCTAACTTAACATTACAGTTATAATTGTGTAAAACAGTAAAATAGGGCATGAAATAAGTGGCATAGGCCAAACTTGTAATTGACATAAAAAATTCCCTTGTCATAACCACTACTAATTCTACCTACGTACAACAATTTGAAAATTTCTTCCACCCCAAAAAAGATACTCCCTCTGTCCCAAAATGTTTGGCCAAAATCACTATTCACACCTCTCCAAAAATCATTTTTGTTTTGTAATTTATACTACTTGTTAGTATTTGAAAAATTTTGTTTAATAAAACTAAGCAAAATCTATCAACCAAGATCAAGATTGCATATATTATTCATTATACCTCAAAAAAATATAGACGATTTTTTGAGAGGTGTGAATAGTGGATGTATGCCAAACATTTTGGTACGGAGGGAGTACAATTTAAAGATATGCACATACAAAAACTTTCTAAAACCCCACTTTCTATACCATAACGGTTATTGAGACCTTATCTCTCTAGAATGCTTTGCTCTGAAACTACTCCGATCCAAAATCCGCAGAAGAAAAAGATCATCTTGAAAGAAGTATCAAAAGCTCCCCTCTCGATCATCCTTCCCTGGAGGAAATATCCATTGATGCTGAACTTAGCACCTCTCCACAGAATATTCATGATGACGTTCTCACAGATGCCAATCCTTCCTCCAGGGATCCCCATTCCCCAAAGGAAGCCAATGAAAATGCTCGATCTTTCAAAGCTGCCCTTCTTAATGCTCATATCTCCCCCATGGAAATTCCACAACATCAGTAAGTGATTTTTGATGAAGAGAGCGATGAGGAGGACTCTGATGTTGAGCCGCCCCAAAACCCTATCTAGAATTAATGTGGTTTTCTCAAAGGACCAATTTAAAACGTATTCGACAAAACCATAAGGGCTACCTCATAATCAAGCTCTTGGGTAGAAACATGGGATTCAAAGCCCTTACGCTCTGTTTGTTAAAGGGATATGCATATGAGAGGGGAGGGGAGATATAATAATAGGGGGATATAGAGGTGGATATGGTTGGAAGTGTATTATTTTAGAAAGGGGGATTAAAAGTTATTATGTTTGTTTTGTTGTTGTAGAAGAGGGATATGAGAGGTTGGACAATGTTAAATTATGTAAAATACCAATTTTGTCCCAAACAAGAAAATAGAAAAACAGAAAAGTGGGTAGTGGTGGGCCATGCTGCAATTTTTGTCCCAAAGTCGTGTAAATTTTACTTACCAGATTGCCACCTGTGACTCTCTCTCTCTCTCTCTTTCCCCTGCTGCAAGGTGGGCCAGCGTGCAAAGGGTATGGGGGAAAGGGTGGCCATATAATATTTAGACTGAAGGGATGTCCAAAAATAATCCCCCTCCAAAAGGATATGGAATTGTCTGGGTTCCTCAATGCAAACAAACGGTGAACATGACATGCCCAGATTTCTATATCCGGCCTCTATATCATGCAAACAAACAAGGCGTTATGGATAGAATCTCAAACCTTTGGAATCTTGAAGGGCTTTTCACACCCGTTGATTTAGGTTTGGGATTCTATCTAATCCATTTTGAATCGAGGTCGGACTATAACAAAGTCTATCTGAGAGGTCCCTAGATCATCCAGGATCACTACTTGACTGTCCGAAAATGGCATCCCAAGTTTAGAGCAAACATGGCGTCTGCCATCAAAACGGCCATCTAGATGCGTTTCAAATTCCTTCCCTATGAATATTATGATGAAGAAAGCCTCCTTTATCATAGCTGCAAAATTGGGCAAGCCACTCAAAGTAGACACAAATACCATTGACGGAATACGTGGAAGCTATGCTCGTGCTTGGTTGGAACTTGATCTGAGTAACCCACTTGAACTTGATCTGAATAAGTATGATTATACAATTGAATATGAACATATACATTTAATTTGTTTCTCTTTTTCCAGGGTAGGCCAACGGAAAGAAATTTGTTCGTTATCACCGACTTCGGAGAAGAAAGATGAGGGCACCACTAGCGCTGAGGCCGTTGCCTCCTCTGTCACGCTTGACACCATAGCTCTCAATTACAACGGAATTATCCTACCAAAGGAACCAACCGAGTTCGGCTATGGGGACTGGATGCTGGTTACCCGTAAGAATCGAATCAAAATTAGGCCCAACGGCCATATGCATAATGAAGTGCACAAGGAGAACAAATCTAAGGCCCATACCATGACAAAGCCAGGTCCGTCTACTAATAGGATAACCAAAGAAGATGGCCCATGTAAGCATGACTCGGGCAAGAACAACGGCCCAATGGCCCAGCAAGGAAAATCGCAACCTCGGCCCACTGATGCTTATAAAAAAAATTCCAAGCCTTCTCCGGCCAAGCCCAAAAACACTAACAATATTGCCCATAGCGCTAAAGGGGTTATCTCCCAAGCAAACCGCAAGTTTGAGAGCAACCCTCTTCTAAAAAAGCCCACTACAGCCCACTCAAACGAAACCATTTTTAGCCCTACAAATACTATCACTGTCGACTTGGACATGCCTAACCCTAAAGAACCCCCTGATATTATCCTTACAGACGCCTCACCCCCCTCTTCCTGTAACTCAATCCTCAAACTCACCCACCAGATCTTAATCTCCTCTAAACCCGTACCTACCATGAGTTTGCCTCTACAATGTGGGGACATAATGAATTTTTTCTCTCCCCCCTCCCTTATATACTCCAAATTAAAAATATTACACAACACACCCCTTATGTTTGCAAGATGCTACCTACGTCCCCACTTTCCAATTTTCACACATCAAACTTCAGTTTAACCTTTTAATCAAGTTCTCACATTTCCCCAATTTTATTTTCATAACAACATTACAACTTGATATGACCATATGTAGCCTACCGTCATTCCATGCCCTCCGAATGACGTCATTTTGGAGGCAAGCTGCATGGTGCTATACATCAGACTAAATACCATGTCTCAATCCATGAAAAAACGGGTTTGCATCCCTAGCGTGTGTGCATTTACTTGTAGACATTAACTACAAAACCCACGAGATCCTTCTATATTCTTTTTTTTTTTTTTTTGATCAACAGAAAATTGTATTTCAATAAGCCATCCGACACTTACAAGATTTTCCAACGGATACAATGAATGGAAATTACAGCCAGAGCCTACATTACTGATAAGAAAGGAAGATTAATGCCAAAATGCAAACGCGAGCCATATTAGTGAACTCTCTTCTCATCGACTCAAAGGTGCGGGGCACGAGGAGTTGCAATTAAGGCAACCAATCCCCCAAGGCTAGCAGCAAAACCATTCAAGGATAGCAATGCGAGACAAAGGAAACCTCTTCCTAAATTTGATATGTATAAACTAACGTCGGTCAAGTAGCTGACATGTGAAACTCCCAAAAAAATGAACTCCCAATACCACGATGGAGCGCCGGACAACACTCCGGGACGAGGCTACGCTGGCACGACAGCCTCTGGTCACGGGAAGATAAGGCCGGCAGCCGGCAGTCCCCGAGACGACGATGAGCACAAGACAAATCTAGGGCAGCACAAAAACAAAATAAATCTAGAAAAAAAACATAACAAAAGATCAAACCCAATACTACCAAGTCACCAGATCACTGAGTCAAGCTGAGGCCGAGAAGCACTGGGGAATACCAAGAGTTTATTGCCCCACCACCAAAACACCCACCGGATCTGGAAACCCAGACCGGTACTAAGATCTGAGCAAAACCGCCGGAAAAAGCCCCCTTTGCTCATTCCCTCCTTATTGCTCCGCCGCCACGCACGACCACCCTTCGTCGCCTCCACCACGCCTAGACTGTACTAGGTTCGCCGGATCGACACTGCCGACGGATGACGACAAGAGTACCAGACTACACAGTTACAAGGAAAGTTGTCGCGAAGAAACTCGAGATGGGCGGCGAGAACACACTTACGTGGAGAAGATGAGGGGAAAGAGAGACAGAGGGGAGGAGGCGGAAGGAGGAGGAGGGCCTCCTCCCCCCAAGGGGAGGAATCAGATCTGGGAGAAAGAGAGGAGGAGAATTAGGGCCGGCCAGAGAGAGAGAGAAATTGTGTGTGTTAAGTATATTCATTTTACTCCTTCCACAAGGTATAAGACCAAGCCCTAAATTTCTTGTGTATGTGTTAGTATTTTCTCTCAATGAATAGGATCTATCTCTTTCAAATTTATTGGTTTAGTGACGAGAGTAATCTAAAAAGTATAAAATTATAATCAAAATTTTAAAAAGTTCACTAAATACAAAAATAATCTAAATTTTTGTGGTTTATTGGATTCTCTTTGTTTTTATTCACACAAATTCAAGTTTGGTTAATAATTTTATTCTTTTTAGATTCCTCTCGGCGAAATGAATCAATAAACCACAAAAAATCAACGCAAAACTGAAAAATGAGGGAAAATTTTTGAACAAGGACAAAAAAATAAACCACTTTTTTAGCTAAAGCAGCTGCTTAATTGAGATAGAGGCAACATCAAATCAAACTTTTAAACAGACTTAACAAATCTACCAAACAAACACACACCCCATAACCCCACACATATTTATCCTTCGCAAACCCAACATCGATCACACACAAATCCTGGTTTTTTATACAGCCATACTGGGTTGGACAAATAACGCGGAAGATTATACAGAGTAACCTGAATACATGGTCACTATTGTAGCCTCTGGCAACGTCAATACGACATATCTTGCTGAATGCAAGAATTGCTTATTATTTCTCTTGTAAATATAACAGTATTTTCATATGTTGGGCTTGGTTTAATTAGTTACGAATCTCACATGTAATTCTCATATCGCTAGGCATCAATCCGGGTACATATTCTAAAAATTCTTATGCTTTCTTTTGAAATTTCCACAGTACTCTCGCACCTCAACTGTCAGTCAATGCCTCAATGGGTGTATGACTCCGAATGGACTTTGCTACGGGTACAGAGGTTCCCGCACAGAAAATGTACCGAGCCCTCTCGGGGACCCACTTTTGGATCCCACATGAGTGATCCGAACCGTTCATTATTTTTAGAACATTTTGTTGCCACCAATTCCTCCAGGGATGGGAGAAACGGGGATGGTCAACACCTGGTGGTGTAGAAGATGCGAGGGCGTGCCAGGAGATGTGAACCTCCAAGAGAATAAGGAAAAGCGCCTGAAACTACCAACTTCTTTCAAGCAAATGTGAAACTTGATTAAAAGAGGAACTAAAGTTACAACGGTTCGTGGGCCTTGAACAAGGACTTCCACAATTGAAGAAAAAACTAACTAACTTTTACATAGAGGAGGAAGAAGAGAAAGAAGAAGAAGAGGAGACGGGGTAGAGGTAGAAGATAAACATAGATAGAAGAAAGAGAAATCGATCGACTAACTGAGAGTTGGGAGATAAACTAAATTTAATTGCTGCAGTGAGCTTTGTTGGTGCTTGGACCTCTTCAATGTTGCACAAAGGTCTTCATTTATAGACTCCGGGTCCGATTGTAACTTCTAAGCATAACCGCCCATGAAAATAGGCCATTATACCCACGTCTTGT
Source organism: Vaccinium myrtillus (assembly GCA_016920895.1). Lineage (NCBI taxonomy): Eukaryota > Viridiplantae > Streptophyta > Magnoliopsida > Ericales > Ericaceae > Vaccinium > Vaccinium myrtillus. The sequence goes on from JADGMU010000807.1 coordinate 64,656, forward strand.
ATCCACTACGGAGCCTTCTTGAAAATGCATAAGGGAGTGACATGTGTCCCTCTTTCAGCCGAAAATAACTACCCATGTTCTCAGCATAATTAGCACATGTTAATTTCGGCCTTTATCAACTTGTTTTAGATAAAATCCCCTTTCCTATAATTTAGGCAACAAACTTATCTCCTAAATTATAGATAATTCGGCCATTAAATTAAATCCGAATTAACTAAAAATGACTCACATCCAATCTATTTGCCACGTGTACAATTTTAAAAATTATGGTACAAACACTGCCCCCCATAAACTCTGTTTTAAAAATAAAATGGAGTTATTAAAAACATGCTTTAGGCGATAAATGCAACAAGAGTCCTTAAATGTTTAGGAGATAACGGCTAGAAGAAACTGAACCGAGCAGGACTCTTGTTACCGTTTACCCCAACACGTGGCATGATTGGACTGGTTTGGGAATCAAGATTCCGGAATACTCGAGATACTCCATCAATACGTATCCATAAAAAGGGAATTAAGAGAGATATGTTTCACAGTAAAAATACACTCTCTCTCTACCTTTACCTTTTCACCGCCATAGCCCAAAGCTTGTTACTGTAGCAGAAAGAAATTTCACCATGGCCACCCTTCGAGCACAAGCTTCTGTCGAAGATGAAAACAACACGGGTACGGTGATGAAGAAGCTGATTCTGGAACACAAGCCCAACATTCACGAGGAAATTCTGTTCCAGGTACCCAACCAAAACGAACATTCTTCTGGGTTAAATAAATATGGATTAGGGCCTTGTTTTATGGACGCTTTCCCAAAATTCTTGGATAAATATTACCCTCAAGACATTCCCCTTCCCTTGGCCTGATCTTCAACGGATTGGGTCCCAGATTGGGAAAATTACTCGAAGTCGAGGCCCTTTAAAGTGTGGGTTACCTCCACTTTAGAATATAATGATTGGCTAGTTAGGGTTGAAAAAGCAAAAAGAGCTGTTTGGAAGAAGGCCGGAATCTATGATGCCATTCTTATGAGCTATGACATGCCAAATCCTGACACTGCCCTTATTAGTGCCCTAGCCTTCTTCTGGTCTCCTAGCACAAATGCTTTCCACTTCCCTTGTGGGCCTATGACGCCTACACTCCAGGATGTGGCATTCATCACAGGCCTACGCCCTCACGGCATAGAAGCCAACGACGCCCTAGAACCCCCAAAAATGAGCTTTGAATATCCTAAGAAAAAGGATATTACCTTTAACTACTTCCTGGAGCAGAATGCTGTGACAAATGATAATGTTTAGGTCTCCGAGATGGAGGATATAGCTTTTCTGATCTATTGGTTGAACAAATTCATCTTCTGTAGCAGTCACTTGAAGATTACCCGGTACTACACAGATTTGGCCAAAGCCCTCTCTGTTGGTCAGGAGATCGCTTTGGCCCCAATCTTTCTTGCCCACTTCTACAGATGCATGAAAGATTTGGTAGATCATCAGATGTCAAGTTGTACAGGTCCATTATGGTTGCTGCAATTCTGGGCATGGTCTTACTTCGCCGACTTAGCTCCTGAGGAAACGCCAACACAGAAGCAAAGAAGAAAGGCAGGGGAGAAAATCTTCTGTGGGTTGTACCTGAAGTCACTTGTCCCTAAGGAGCATTCTTTTGATGAGTGCTTCAGGTTTCTCTACTGCCTTGCAAAAGATCCACGTCCAGACTTTTGGACACCATTTGAAAGAATTGGCTCCAAACTCCTACAGAAAAATTATCTCCAGAAGATCCGGTGCACAAAGCGGTATGGGCCAGCTTCTTGGTGTCAAGAGACCTCCCTTACGGTATGGGCTCCAGTGGCCCTAATAACAAATGTGGAGTGGAATACTATAATCCTACTCAGTGCGCCAGACAATTTGGACTAGCCCAACTTATACCCATACCTCCTTATCAAACCATAAATTCTGATCTGAGTGAGAGGATGTTACTCACTCTAGACGATACGAAAAAACTGATGGAGAAGAATGCTGCTTTAACCTCAGAACACTTCAAACTTGCCCCGTTTCCTGACTTTCCTCTGACAACTCCGGCCTTCGAAATATGGTGGAAAAAGGCCATCTTCAGTCAATTCTCAGAATCTCTGGAGTTACTACTGGGAAGGATTACTCCAATGATGGTGCCAGAAGAGTTACCAAAAACCAAAGAGGCTAAGCAGGAGTTGTTGGTTAAAAAGACAAAGGTTGCAAACAAAGCCAAGGCCAAATCGGCATTAAAGAAGAAAGGTACGCCTTCTCGTGCCGAAATTTATCAATCTATTCGTAGGTTTGAGACCTTTTTTAAATGCAAATGGAACCCTCGTAATCCTGAAGGAATGGAAGAGGCTAGGAGAAATAGAATGATTGAAATTGAGACTAGGCAAAAAGACTTAGCCGCTGCAGCCTGGTGGAAAATATTTAAATCTACTCCTTCAGGGCAACCTCTGCCTTCTTTAGAAGATTTAAAGAAACCATTTGGGAAACCTATTCCCCCAACACCCAACACTTCGTTTGTTATTGCCGACACACTGGCGTATGAAGGCATGTACGAACTTTATCCAGAAAATAGAAGAGTCACAGTCGTTAAGACCGATGCCCTCCAATGGGAAATAGAAGATTTCTATAAGCGTGGGATAGTCAGGGTTATAAATTCTACTCAAAAAGGTCAGAAATTGATATAAGATCTTCTAATACCTCTGTCTGTAATGTCTGCTTGCTAACTAATGCCTCTTCTCTCAGAAGCTGCTCCTGTAGTAGAATTGTCTGAACATGATCAGGAGGAAGAAGAAGTTGAAGAATCTGAAGAAGAGGCACAAAAGACAGAGAAGGCACTTCCCTAAAAGACAAAACGGAGACTGATAAAGGTAAAGCTTTTACTTCCTCTTGCCATTCACTACTTCTGGTTGGGTTTCTATTGATAACAGTTCTACTTTCCAGGAGACACCTGTTGTCAAAACCAAAAGAACCCGATCTCGCACTAGATCAGAAGATGCACCCATCTTTGCTTCATTAGAAGAGGTATTGGAGTTTCCCAATCCCCTCCTTCTTCTACTTTGAGTATAACTGATTATGTTATCTTTTCAGGCTGCGGATAGCAAAGGGTTGAAAAGGAAGAAGGCGCGACATCAAGAAAAATCTGATGAGACAGGAGATAAAACCACCTCCAACCCAGCGTCAAAAGTTCCAAAGACATTGACTGAACTGAAGAGTACTGAAGCAACTTCTTCTGAAATTGGAGTTTCTTCGAAGGAGAATATCCCAATTTTCATCTCGGTTGGAGGCATGACTGTCGTTGACCCAACAGGAAACTTGTCACAGAGCTCTGCCATCCCAGTAAGTAATCATGGCATTATAATACCAAGATATACGTGAATTTGCTTCTAAATTGTTAAAAACTTTGTTTACAGGCCATCTCCAAAGGCTCTAGCATGGCTTCTCCCACACGTTCTACTGCTGTAACCAGCAAGGTTAAATTGGAGCCTCAGGAGCTTCTTAATTGCCTGAAGGAGAAATTGATGAAGGAAACAAGCAGCAGCCAGGTGTCTTCCTCAGCCACGTCTTCTAGAAGTATTCAAAAGAGTCCTTCGACAGCGGAAGTGTCCAAGGCGAAAGATGCTTTAAAGACAGCTTTGAGCTTTAATTTCGAAACGATGATCCAACCCGAGGTTTTAACCAAGTTGAAAGGTGCTCTAGAGGTTCTTACCTCTTCTGAAAGCATTCCTGATGTGCCTCAAGACAAATTAAGGCAATTCAAAGTTGCTCTGCCATCTCTCATCCAGGATTATAACAAAAGCATGACTGAAATCCAGGAGATGAAAGACAAACAAACTCGTTTTGCAAACCTTGGACAGGAATTGACCATTGCCATGAATAGAATGGAGAGCTTCCAACATCAGAAAGAACAACTGTCCATTCAGAAGAACAAAGGCCTCAAGAAAATCAAAGAGATTCAAGATAATATTGTCCTTCTACAGCAGCAAGTGGTCCAGCTTCAAACGGATGATGCCAGCCATGACGAGAGGAATGCAGAAAGTCATACAAGAGGAAGCAGAATTCACTGATGCTACCCAACCTTTGGTAGAAGAGCATGACAATCTGAATGCTGAAATTCCTCGTGTAGAAGCTCAGATTGAAGTACTGGTGACCAACTTGTCTGCATCAACTGCTCATTGGGACAGATTCAAGGCTGAAGTTCTGGAAAAGATGTAATTTTTTCTTCTTGCTTGATTCCTAAACTTTCTTTTGCTGTTGAACTTTAAGAATTCTGATTTCGTCTGTTTTAAGTACTTTTTGTTTCTTGAACAACTCCTGTGGGCTTGTGGAAATAACTGTTTGCATCCATCATTTCCCACATTGTTTGGTACCAATTCTTCAAATATTTTCCATTGATTGGATGCTTGTGAGGTTCTCCATCTAAATCATGTAGAAGATAAGTACCTCCTCTAAGAATCTGTGAAACTTGGAAAGGACCTTCCCAAGTAGGAGACCATTTGCCAAATTTATGATCCTTTTTCTTGAATGGTAAGACTGCTTGCCAGACCAAATCTCCTTCAGCAAAAGATTTCTCTTTAACTCTTTTGTTGTATGCCCGAGCCACCTTCTGCTTCTGGGCTACCAAATGGTCTAAGGCCGAAAGCCTCAGTTCATCTAAATCTTCCAATTCCATAAATATAGCCTGATTATATTCTCCATAATCTAGGCCATTTTGAAATGCAATTCTAGCAGATCTAATGTTTACCTCCATTGGTAAAATAGCATCATGACCATAGGTAAGAGTATAAGGAGTAATACCAGTGGCAGTTCGCTTAGAAGTTCTGTAAGCCCACAGTGCGTCTGACAATGCCTCATGCCAAGTCCTGGGTTGATCTTCCACCATTCTGCTTATAATCCCCTTCAGGATTTTGTTAGTAGACCCGGCTTGTCCGTTACCTTGGGCATAATAGGGAGTTGAATGCGACAACTCTATCCCAAACTGAGACATAACTGCATGAATTCTATCTCCAAAGAAAACAGATCCTCTATCGGCCACTCTATGTTGAGGAATGCCGAAGCGATGGATGATCTTCTCTTTGATCATAGTGATGTTGTCTTCTTGATTAACAGCAGTCATTGGAATAGCCTCAGCCCATTTGGTGAAGAAGTCAGTGGCCACGACTATATAAGTGTGTCCTTTAGAAGAAGGAGGGAAAATTTTGCCAATCATATCCATGGCCCATCCTCTAAATGGCCAAGGCTTTATTACTGACCTCATTAAAGAAGCTGGAATCCTTTGTACAGGACCGTGGGCTTGACAGGTTTGACATCCTTTAGCAAACTGAATGCAATCATTAAGAATAGATGGCCAATAATAACCATATCTCCTTAAAAGTCATCTCATTTTCCTTCCAGATTGATGTGCTCCACAGATGCCCTCATGAATTTCTCCCATAACCTTTAGAGCTTCTTTAGGTCCGATGCATTTGAGCAGAAGGTCGTCTTCCAAACTTTTCTTGTAAAGCTCATCCTCAATTAACACATACCGGACAGCTCTTTCTCTGATCTTCTTAGTTGACGAGAGATTTGGGTACTTCAGAAAGTTAGTAATTTCAATTCTCCAATCATCCTCTTGCCCCCCTAGGTCAGTAGTAAAAATCTCCATAGAAGCACTTCTTCTTTTTACAGAAGGTAAGCTCCTTCTTCGAATCGTGATTGTTCTGTTGTACCAACCTTGGGGGATCTTGATTCCGGTGGCGATCTGTGCCAATTCATTTGCCTCTTGATTGAATCTTCTAGGAATATGACGGAGACTGGCATCATCAAATTCGTCTAACAATTGCCTTGCCGCAATGTAATAAGGGGCTATTTCTTCACTGTTGCATCTGTAAATGCCCCCCAATTGGTTGATTACCAACTGAGAATCTCCAATAACTTCTATGGTGGCTGCTCCCATTTCTCGAAGAATCTCCAATCCAATAATTATCCCCTCATATTCAGCTTGATTATTTGTACATTGGAAATCAAACTGAAATGATAATTGAGTTCTAACTCCGGCAGGAGATATTATGAGGATTCCACAACCAGAAGATGAGATTGTTTTGGAACCATCAAATAATAATTGCCAAGGAGCATATGAAACAGTAAAAACGTCTAGGCCGATTGCTTCTTCATCAACATCCAAACATGGATGATCTGCAAGGAAATCTGCTAACGTTTGTCCCTTTACTGCTTTTTGGGGAATATATTGGAAGTAGAATTCCATTAATGCAAGTGACCATTTACCAATTCGGCCTCTAATGATGGGCCGAGAGAGTAAATACTTAATTAAATCGGTCTTGCAAACCACGTAAACCAACACAGGCATCATATAGTGCCTAAGTTTTATTGCTGAAAAGTACAAGGCTAAACATAATTTCTCCACAGGAGAATATCTGCTCTCTACAACAGTTAACAATCTACTAAGATAATATACTGCTTGCTCTTTGCCTTGTTCATTATTTTGAGCTAATAAACTCCCAATAGAAGTTTCTGATGCTGAAATATAAAGCCGAAGAGGTTTCTTCTTGATTGGAGGCATAAGAATAGGAGGTTGGGTCAGATACCTCTTGATAGCTTCAAATGCCTCTTGATGACGAGCTTCCCATTTGAAATCCTCTTCTTTCTTCAACTTCAGGAGCTCTGAAAAAACTTGAACTTTCCCGGCCATGTTTGAAATGAATCTTCTGATGAAGTTAATAAGGCCGAGAAAACTCTGCAACTCCTGCTTGCAAGATGGAGGCTTAGCTTCAAGGATAGCCTTGGTCCTGTTCTGTGGTACTTCAATGCCTCTTTGGTGAACTAGAAATCGAAGGAAATTGCCTGCAGAAACTCCGAAGGCACATTTCAGTGGATTCATCTTGAGACCGTATCTCCTTAGACGTTTAAAACTGGATTGCAGGTGCTCCAAGTGCTCCCTGAACGAATTAGACTTGATTACCACATCGTCTATGTAGATCTCCATAAAACGGCCCAGCATGTCATGGAACATAGAATTCATTGCCCGTTGGTAAGTTGCTCCTGCATTTTTAAGGCCGAATGGCATAACAATCCATTCAAAGTCCCCCAAAGCTCCTGGGCATCGAAAAGCCGTCTTGTGGACATCTTCTTCTGCAATAAAGATTTGATTGTACCCTGAATGACCATCCATAAAGGATAGCACCTTGTGTCTGGCTGCTCCATCAACTAAGACATCAGCAATAGGCATAGGGTATTCATCTTTTGGAGATGCCATATTGAGGTTGCAGAAGTCGATACACACCCGCACCTTTCCATTCTTCTTAATGACTGGAACAGTATTGGATAGCCATTCCACGTATTTGGTTGGCCTTATGAATCCAACTTTCAGGAGATGCTCCAATTCTTCTTTAACCGTAGGTTCAACTCTTCTGACATTCGCCTAGGTGCTTGCTTATACGGTTTGAATCCTTCTTTTATAGGAATTCTGTGCTCCACAAAATCTCTTTGTAACCCAGGCATGTCTTCATACTCCCAAGCAAAGCAATCTTTATACTCGTGGAGAAGATCAATGTAAGCGTTTTTAACTGCTTCAGGAAGGCGTTGGCTTACATAAATAGGCTTTGGGTGATCTTCTGAGCCTAAATTTACCTCCTCCAGAGGATCCTGAACATCAGCCTTCAAATCATCCAACTTTGCTGGTGGTGCTTCCAAATCTTCTAATTGATAACATCGTCAGGAGATGTATTGCCCCCTTCAAAAAACAATTCGGTCGTCAAGACCGAATTATCTTCTAAATCCAAAGAACGTAGGCTCTCCTCTGTAACATAGGCGATCAATCGAGCCAAGGCAGCCTGCAAAGCCGCCATCTTCTCACTGACTGTTGGAGCTTGATTCATGGGAAATAGCTTGAAGAAGTGAAGTGCTCGACCTATTAATCTCTGTAAGGAGAGGGCCGACCAACTGCTTGTAGATAGCTTTGAATTCGTCTACAGAAGTTTGAGTAGACAAAGTAATAGCTGTAGGCTTGCCAAACTTATCAGTACCGGTGAACTTGACAGGACTGATCTCATTGTCATACAATTTAGCATCTGCATGGTTGGAAAAGGCCAAGAAAGGCCTCTTGTCTGCCCAAACCACTTCTACGTCATCACCACGCCAGAAGATTAAGCATTGATGAAGAGTAGAAGGGACAGCCATGCAAACATGAATCCAATCGCGGCCCAACAGTAGATTATAACTTGAACGTGAATTAACCACAAAGAACGGAGTTGTTAAAGTCTTCGTACCAACTTGCAAATTCATAATAATAATACCTTGAGCCGTTGTGATGCCTCCAGCAAAATCAGAAATGCTAGCGCTAGAAGGTAACAGATCTTGATCTCCTTTGCCCAACTTAACGAGCATGAAACGTGGCATGAGGTTAGCAGCAGATCCATTATCCACCAGTATACGGTTGACAGGAATACCATCCAGATGACCTTGAATGTAAAGAGGACGAAGATGTTGAGTCATCATTGGGTCTGGCTTTTCAAATAAAACACTGGCCACAGGAGATGGGCGATATGCAGTAGCCTCATCCTTCAGAACCACAATAAAAGGAATCTGGGAGTCAGAAGCTTCTGGAGCAGACGCCTTTAGCACAGGTATAGTAGCAACAGGCGTGATAGAACTGATCTCTGGGGTATCGCCTGAAGCCTCGACATCGCCATTCATAGAAGATGGCTGTCCCTCTCTGGCCATGAAAGTAGTAGGAAGAACAAACACCATATTGCAGTGGAGATTAGCCAAGGGAGATGAAACTTTTGTGACAGGGGTTTCTTCTTGCACAACCAACATATCCTCTGAAGAACGAATGTTGATAGATCGAGGCTTTGCGAGGATATCCTTCCAGACAGGCTTTTTAGCTTTGGGAACCTCAATAGAAGAAGATTCCACATGTTGAGAAGTAGGTTTCTGCACTGGGCGATACTCCATACGATATTTCTTCTGCACATGCTGAGGAGCAGAAGAATGTTTCGGGGGAATAGGTGGAGGAGTAGGAATCCCCTGTTCCAACCTTTCAGCCTGACGAATCCTCTGTTGACGCCGTTTCTGAGATTTTGACAAAGGATTCTCAGGCTGTGGAAACTTAGGATGCTTTACTTTGAACCAATGATTGGGAGAAACAGATCCAGGTGGCTTAACCATCCTAGGTCTACCCTCTTGTGGAGCTGTAATGACTAAGGATGACATCTGCTTTTGAACTTCATGAGCGGTGGGCTGCAAGCGATTAAACACAGAAACACGCTTCTGAGGAAGACGACGTGGAGAAAGTGATGGAGTCTCTTCCCTTGGACGTTTGACCACCACACTTTGCAGACGCTTTGGCTTCTCGGATTTCCCACACTCACAGCAATGGTGAACAGATGGCTTCTTTGGTATAGAAGAAGATCCTCTACGACTTCTAATAACCTCTTGATCCCACCATATAGGAGAAGAGTGCTCATCAAGAGAATTATCAGATTCATGAAGGATCTGCTTTCCTTTGGCAGCTTGTGAAGGAGCACCTAGAGAAATCTTCTGTCTTGGAGCAGTCCTGGGAGCTCCTCTCATGTCAACCTGAACCATATTAGCTCCAAAGTCAGCAGGAAATGGATCTTGATCAACTGTCATTCCCTTCTTTGTAGCCTCAGGGAATTTGAAATCCCCTTTATCAATCCTATCCTGGATAGCATTTCTGAAGATGATACAATTAACAGTGGTGTGGTTCCAGGAGTTATGATATTTGCAATACTCCTTGCCTTTGATCTCAACAGGAGATGGAATCTTGTGACCAACAGAAAAGCGTAGAAGTTTGTCCGCCATGAGTTGGTCAAAAATTTCTTCTGCTTTCGTAATGTCAAACGTATAAGACCTGGTTGTCTTGGGTGAAGCCATAAATCCTTGGGCTTTAGTGGGTTCAACTTTGACGAAAGCTTTGCAGGCGTATGGCTTTCGGTTAACAATTTCTGCAACAGCAACTTCTAGACTATCTTCTGTCTCCGCAATAGCCACTTGGTAATTTAGGTCCCTATAATAGGTCCCTTTAGAAGCATTGCGGCGATCCTGATCTTCTGTCAGCAACTGTTCATAACGAGTGACTCTTGCAGCCAACTCAAACAAATCCCTGAAAGCCACATCAACAAACTTCTTCTGTAACTCTAGACACAAACCATTCTGGGCTAGACAAACATACTCGGTCTCAGGCAAAACCACTTTACATTTAAAGCGAGCAGTTTTAAACCGAGTAATGTACGTCTCGGCTGGTTCTCCAGGCAATTGATAAAGCCTAGAGAGATCAGCCAAAGTGACCTCTTGTTCAGTTCTGTAGAATTGTTTATGGAACAACTCTTCTAATTGGGTCCATGACTGGACCGAATTAGCTGGAAGATTTATATACCATGTAAAGGCAGTGGCAGTGAGAGAACTAGGGAATAACCTCATTCTAAGGAACTTGTTACTTGCTGCTTCTCCACACTGAACAGAGAAGCGTGCAACATGCTCCACTGTTGACTTGGTATCTTCACCCGAAAATTGGGAGAAGTCTGGAACCTTATACCCCTTGGGAAATTCCACTCGATCAACTGCTTCATTATAAGGCTTTTTGTAAACAGGCCTCCCAAACTTCTACAAAGCGGGTCCGAACTGATCTTGAACGTACTCAATGACCTGCTCCTTACTCAGAAGCACTGAATTTTGAGGTGTAGGAGATGGTAGTAATCCCTCAGAAGATGCAATGTTGGAAACACCAGTAAAGAGAGGGTTGGGATCCTTCCATCTTCCAGGACCTGCTCCAGGATGAGATGCTGCTCCCATCTTCAATTTTCCACCGACTGGACCATCTTTCTGCTCTCCTGGGTGATTGAATTGAGAAGAAGATGAGGCTGCCTGGTAATGGGATAAAACGAAACCCTGAGGACCAGGCATCTTGAGTTGGTCATTGTTGGCACCATTTCCAGTTGCCACAGAAGCGACTGGAGTTAGTTTTTCGTTAAGAAGAACTATCATGTCTTTTATGGATTTAGTGAGATCCATCTGTGACTCCTTGATCTCCTTCAAAGGACCAACAATAGAATCAGTAAGTCCTTGAGACAATTCAGCATTTGTCTCCAGAATGATGTCTCTCATGCCAACAGCCATTTCCTGCAAATCTTCTTGTGATGCCGCGAAGGACTGGCCCTCTACGGCTTCACCTGTATCATCGCCAGTTCCCGTTCCTTTAGCTCCTCCTTTCTTGTCTTTTCCTGCCATCTTGTATCTTCAATTGTCTTAAATGGGTCCCACCGGGCGTGCCAAAAAATGTTGCCACCAATTCCTCCAGGGATGGGAGAAACGGGGATGGTCAACACCTGGTGGTGTAGAAGATGCGAGGGCGTGCCAGGAGATGTGAACCTCCAAGAGAATAAGGAAAAGCGCCTGAAACTACCAACTTCTTTCAAGCAAATGTGAAACTTGATTAAAAGAGGAACTAAAGTTACAACGGTTCGTGGACCTTGAACAAGGACTTCCACAATTGAAGGAAAAACTAACTAACTTTTACATAGAGGAGGAAGAAGAGAAAGAAGAAGAAGAAGAGACGGGGTAGAGGTAGAAGATAGACATAGATAGAAGAAAGAGAAATCGATCGACTAACTGAGAGTTGGGAGATAAACTAAATTTAATTGCTGCAGTGAGCTTTGTTGGTGCTTGGACCTCTTCAATGTTGCACAAAGGTCTTCATTTATAGACTCCGGGTCCAATTGTAACTTCTAAGCATAACCGCCCATGAAAATAGGCCATTATACCCACGTCTTGTATCCACTACGGAGCCTTCTTGAAAATGCATAAGGGAGTGACATGTGTCCCTCTTTCAGCCGAAAATAACTACCCATGTTCTCAACATAATTAGCACATGTTAATTTCGGCCTTTATCAACTTGTTTTAGATAAAATCCCCTTTCCTATAATTTAGGCAACAAACTTATCTCCTAAATTATAGGTAATTCGGCCATTAAATTAAATCCGAATTAACTAAAAATGACTCCCATCCAATCTATTTGCCACGTGTACAATTTTAAAAATTATGGTACAAACACATTTTTCCAAAGGGCCCCACAAAATTTCAGCTCAATCGGACAGTTAGAAGTGCTTGAACCAAAGTCCCACCGTTTCGGATCACTCGTGGGACCCAAAAGTGGGTCCCCGAGAGGGCTCGGTACATTTTCTGTGCGGGAATCTCTGTACCCGTAGGTTTATCGGACTCCGAATTCCAATTTCAAGGTGTAAATTAGGTGTTGAGAGGGTGTTCATTAAGGGTATTTTTGTTTAATGTTATCCTTGAGCCCTCAAAATTTTTCCGTCAATGTATTGGAAGCATTAAAATAAATTAAACTAGAATAAACACCATTTAAAGCTCCAAACTTTGCCTTTAGACCAATTTACTGTAAGGTGGGGAAAAATAATAATAATATGTTATTTTCGTCAAGATTTGCCTCTGAATTCTTCGATTGACAGGAGTTGCCAACTAGCGAGAAAATTCGAATTTATATCCATGCAATTTTTTTACGCTTTCATGCTCATATATATAATAGTACCTTTTTTTTTTTACCATAATTAAAACATTACGAGTACAGAGTGTTTCCATCCACCACCAGCATTAATCAGTAACAAAACTGTGTCCCAATGTATAAAAGAAAAAACTCAGGACCGACAAACACATAATTTTGTGGATCGAATTGTATGCTTTTTTATGTACTTTTACAATTTAATTTGGTAAAACTATATCAAAATGATCATATTCATCAATTTAAACTGTGTCAATCAATGAATCTTTCTACTCAACCAAAACAAAATCACAAGTTATCGGGGCGATACATCTGAAAAAGTCGTATGATTCACAGAGACTACAATAGCATTTGGTGGGGACAGAGATGAATTCAAAGCTAAGCGTCCAACAGAGAATGCTGGTTGTTTTGGTTTAATCAACGTCACATTGTCGCTTCCCAACGCAAGAACAACACTTGATATTGTCGGTCTATCTGCAGGGTCTTCTTGGACGCACAACAACCCGATATGGATACACTTTAACACTTCTGTTGCTACACATGATTCCACCAGTAAGGGGTCCATCAGCTCCAATAGACCTTCCCCTTTGCACCATATATTCCATGCCTATTGAAAATTTAGCAAGTCAATAAATTATCATCATAAATAATATTATGTGTACACTTTAAATATAGAGAGAGAAGTAGAAATCTAGGAACATACATAAGTGAGGAGGCTATGACCATTCTCAGAAAGGTGAAAACCGCTATTCTTTTTCCCACTTATAATCTCAAGTAAGAGAACTCCGAAACTAAAGACATCAGATTTAACAGAAAACAATCCTTCCATAGCGTACTCTGGAGCCATATATCCACTGTTATCGATTATTAAGAAGTTAATATTGGATTAGATGGATAGACAAATTTGTGCATGAATACATAAGTTGGACAACGAAGAGGCTTACTATGATCCAACAACTCTATTTGTGTTGGCTTCACTTTGATTTATGCCAAAGATCCTTGCCATTCCGAAGTCTGATATCTTCGGATTCATTTCTTGATCTAACAAAATGTTGCTAACTTTGAGGTCCCTATGAATAATTCTAAGTCGAGAATCTTCATGCAGATACAGAAGGCCTCGAGCAATCCCATTGATTATGAGAAAGCGTCTCTTCCAGTCTAGTTGTGCAGCTTTAGTTGAATCTAACAATGAAAAAAAAAATCAAGTTGATTAAAATATTATCTTATTTGTGTCTCATCGCAAATGTTTTTCCAATTAACAAGTGACAACGCAAAAGAGAGTCCATACCAAAGAGGAAGTAATCTAAGCTTTTGTTGGGCATGTATTCATAGATAAGCATTAACTCGTTCCCCTCCAAACAACAGCCCAAGAGCCTGACAAGATTCCTATGTTGCAGTCTAGCAATTAAAGATATTTCGTTCTTGAACTCTTGAAGTCCTTGGCCAGAATTTCCTGACAGCCTCTTTACTGCAATTTCCTTGCCATCAGGTAAAGTACCCTGCAAACAATTTTCGAAGACATGCAATGCATTCAAAGTAGAATTAACAATTTCGATTACTTATTCCACTATAGGGGCATTGGCGTGGTTGCAGAAAGGCCTCTTTTAGCTCTAAAGTTAGATTTTGTAATCTAAAACATGACAAAATTTATACTTGACAAAATCCTCAGTATTAAATTACCTGGTAAACTGGACCAAATCCACCTTCTCCCAGCTTATTTTCTTGAGAAAAATGCTTTGTAGCTACAAGTATAAGATCTAACTGAACCGAAGGAAAGTCATGAGAATTAGTAGGCTTTTCTCCTGGCAAATTCTCAGTGCTGTAATCATCAACAATTCTTTGTGACAAGTCAAGTAATTGAACTTCTTGGTTATTTGCTTTCTCTTCTGTGGAAGAATATACAATTAGGCGGCTGACACAATCTAAAAAAATAAATTGTGTTAACGGTTAGAATGTTGCAGTTACCCCCCGCTGTTCTTTTCCTTCTCCTTTGACAGTAGATGCCAGAACCAATCAGCACTACCACTATAGATGCTGATACACTTACACCGATTGCGATCTTTTTTCCTTTATTTCCTTCAAAACCGATGGCACTGTTTTAGTAATCTTTATTTAAGTCATCGCCATATTGCTAACAGTAGTCCAATGTTTGTAAAAAATAATATCCCAATATAGCCAAACGATGGGTATTAAAAGCTATGCACAAAGCCGGAATTCAATTCCTTCTAATCAAGACTAAAAATAGGTGAAATTCAAAGGACTGGTATTACATGTATATTGGGAACAAAGTGCAAATTTATGCAGTTACATAATTAGAGTTGCAGAGTACAACTTCATGCACAACGGATTTGGTAGTACAAAGTAATTTGAAACTCTCCATTATAAATGTATCAAAAATATTCCTCATCATAAGCACTTTAGGGAATTGTGTTCATGTAGGGAGTGAATTTCAGAATTACCATTGACTCAGTCACCAACTAAACGGCTACGACATTTGCCTCACTCATTTTTACTATTCTTGTTTTCTTCATTTTAGTTGTTGAATTCTACTAGTCTTCCACAGTAGCCAGTTACATCCAAGAGGAAAAATTTCTCTCTGACTTTCATCAAACATGTTGTGAGCATTAGACAAGTTATGATAACAACTTGCACTGCCCATAACCAGCGAGCAGTGGTCTTCATTGCCGGCTAGTCCTATTTTCAAAACAAATATGAATATATTCACCCACACACACAGATTCATATTGCTCGATGAAGGTGATGAAGAAACTTGTTCCTAGACAGGGAGGGGACAAAAACTATTAATAGTAAAACCTTGCTGCCATAATCTTTAAAGTATCTCTGCTTTCTCTCTAAATCTTTGCTCTATGTTCTTACTCTCAATCTGGTCTAAAAAATTAATAGTTTGCGCTTTCAGAGTTGTCTTTGCGCTCCCGTTGATGGTAGCGTACCCTCGAAAGTCCAAACTTATTTTGTCAATAAAATAATGCAATATTATTTAAAACTTTCAAAATGAAGATTGGGCGAGATATGAATGAAGACGCAATCAATAAAATTGTTGGGACTACACAAATTCCGCAGATCAACCAACGGGCTTGTAGCCCAATGGTATTTCTTGGTCCTTCCCTTCTCAACTAACTTACTAATTACTACGGTACTACCCCTAACCCCAGTAATGTAGACCAAAAAAAAAAAAAAAGAACTCGGCAAAAAGTAATTCTAAAGGCGAGACTCTTGGGAGGTTGGTTTTAACAACTGATGTATTTTTGAAATGAAAATAAAGGCTAGCTAGACTTTCGGGTGGCTGGTTTTCAACAATTAAATGACTATTTGAGATGAAAATAGGCAATATCGTGACTGCTGCACATGCCCTTATGGTTTACTTATTAGAATCCAAGATTCATTTCTCCAAAAAGTACGCACACAATTGTGTCCGAAACTATTCGATGCATGTGTGTCAACATGCATCTAAGTATATAAGTTGTGAGTATTTCAAAGTTGTGTATATAGCATTGTTATAATTACTCACCACTACGGCCGCCGCCGGCATAAAGCTCATAATGTACGTGACAGCTTGGTGCAAGTACTCTCCCTCCTTTTTTTCCGGCACTGCAGGCACGTAACCCAGACATAATGTCATTGAGGCAGTTGCTACAAAGCACCGGTGACAAATCAGTCTGGCACTGCACCATACCGTACAGATTTGTAGAATTACCAACGTCGGTTTCCTTGGTTGAATACAACC
Organism: Vaccinium myrtillus; assembly: GCA_016920895.1. Classification (NCBI taxonomy): domain Eukaryota; kingdom Viridiplantae; phylum Streptophyta; class Magnoliopsida; order Ericales; family Ericaceae; genus Vaccinium; species Vaccinium myrtillus. The sequence continues at coordinate 80,935 of JADGMU010000807.1, forward strand.
GGTTCGAGGGAGTCGAAGTAGCAACACTGGCCAGGTTTGCAAACATATTGTCCAAAATTTCAGTAAATTGATCCGGCTCAGTTACATTTTCTGGGTTCAGGAAACATACAGTCGGCTGCGTCTCCGCGATAGAGATAAATGATCTGTTCGAATACCGAATCATACACTGATCATACCAAATGATTGCTTCTTCCTTGAAGGGACATTCTTTTAAGATCTCTTGGCCTGCGGCGTTGATGCATTTCTTGCAGTCTGTGATTGGAACATCGCGTCTGCAGAGGAACAGGCCGTATACTTTGTCGGGCTCTTCTCCTTCGTTGTAGTAGGAGAGGAAATCGCTTTCTTCGTTTTTGAGTGCTCGGTAGAGGAGGCCTTCGAGGTTGGATTCAAATTGGCTACCGTCCGCGAAATTACTGGCGTTGGAGCACAGCTTATGGAGAACTGTTAATTGTGCCGTAACTTGGTTGCTTCGAGCCATAAGGAGCAGCAGTAGAGACAAAACTACAGGCATCATCATCTCTCGTTAAAAGGGGATGGTTATTTTAGTAGTACTGTATTTTTGCCCAGCAGATCTTCTTTGACTAAATCAAGCTGGGTTCGATCTCCAACATCTTCAGGAAAGAGAAAAAATGACTTGGAGTGAAGATTATTTTATGGGTTCATGACGCCTGAATTCTTGAACCTAATCATGGAAATAAATAAGGAAATATCTCGATAGCATTTGAACCATTCATTGGCATTGACGATGGTTGGGTCGTAATGACGCAACCACACACATTGGTTCTACTATCATTTTTGACAATTCTAAGGAATAATAATTCTACACCTTCTGGAGCCTCATCGCACCTGTTTGTCAATTGTTGACTATGTGATGCTTCTCGTCTGCAGCAGGGGCGGATCCAGGGGGTGTTCCGCCTTGGAAGCGGGGCATGTAGTGAGCCAAACTCACTACAGGGTGTAGTGAGTGAATCTAAACCGTCCAAAGTGTTTTGGACGGTCTGGATTTTAAATAAACTATTCGCGCAAATAGTTTTCGCGCAAACAGTTAAGTTGTTTGCGCGAATAGTTTATTTAAAATCTGGACCGTCCAAAACAAGAATGGACGGCTCTCAAACCCAATAAACGCCTGTAGTGAGTTGCTCACTACAGGCCCCCGGTTCCGTTTGGCCCTACACTCCCCCTATTTCTTTTTTCTATTTATAATGGAGTATAATTTTGAATTTTTTGTAAAATTACTGAAGTGTAGTCCGTGCAAACCAGGCTAATAAATTGGTAATCTTGCGTCTTTGCGCGCGTCCGCCACTGCTCGTCTGATCCTTTTTCAATTGGTGCAAGCCTTTTTATTGGATCCTCTGTACTCCCGTTTACGCTAAAAACAAATTTTTAAAAAGTTGAAAAATATTCGGACTTTCAAATTACAGAGTTCTTCCAGACCTCTGATATCCAAGTCAATCAAACTACTATCTTAACCCCATAATTCTCTAAAAGCCTTGAATTTTGTAGAATAAAAGTCAAGGTATTTTTGGTGCTTAATTTTTTTAGTAATTATTTTCTTCGAATTTAAAGATGATCCCAACTAATTTTTTCAATTGGTGAGAAAATCTCAAAAGTGGTTGCACGAAAATATGTTTCTTTTGTGATCAATTCAACTTGATAAGGCCGCAACAATATCAATTCAACTTGATTTTTTGCACAGATGATGAATGCATTAATTTTTAAACAAAGAATGACGATAATCGTCAAGTAAATTTATTGTGGTGCGGCACGTTATCATCACATGGTAAGATATTTAATCAAATGAGAGCATATATATATATTGAATACAATTCTAATCAGTCCCAACACCCGTGTACTTTACTCATAATTTTTTTGATAGCGGCGTAAATGTACCCATTAACAGCCCCTAATTTATTCTCGTTACGTGATGTATTATTTAAAGTTTGATACTCGTTTTTCTTGTTTGAGGACTTGCGGAACAATTGAATGGAATGCGGTGTTAAATTGAGAATTTCATATGGTACTGAGAAATGGGGCAAGCTTATTATGGATCACAAAAGCGACAAGCATGGAATCAAGTTCGTAAATGAGAATACATAAACCAAGTACTTCACGTGATTTGAGAAATGGGTTTGGAAGTGGGACCATGGTTTACTAGTGACCAACAAGTAGTAATTGGGTAGGGCTAGAAAAGAGGAAAAAGCAGTTATCTTTTTTCTTTAAAAAACTACTTTCGACCTGCCCCTCCGCTCCCAAATTTTGGTCCCTCGTTCTATTATAATTGAATAAAAAATACTAATAACTTTAAATTAGTACTCCCTCCATCCCAATTTTATAGTCCCTTTTGGGAGTTCGTGCCACTTTTCAAAGTGTTATATCTTATAATCTACAATGTTTTAGGTGATTTTGAACACTTTGTTTATTAGATTAAATCAAGATCTATCAAACAAAATCCATATTGCATATAAAATGTATTACCGATTGAAAGATATAATTGTTTTTTTATCCGGTTAGGATAGAACGAGGGACTATAAAATTGGGACAGAGGGAGTAATTTTTTATAATATTTAATATAAATCTTGTTAGATAGATCTCAATTAGTTCTATAAAACAATATTTTCAAAATCACTTAAAATAATATAAATTATGAGATATTGTCAATTGGAAAGTGACATGAACTTCCACAAGGAACTAATTAATTGGGACGAAGGGAGCATTATATAACATTAAAGGGTCCACCTCTGGTGCCGTCGTCCAATCAGGCCTTCTTGATGGAACTCTTTCAATCGTGAGATCGCCCTCTTGACTTCTTAAATCACTCGGCACAGGCAGCACCCGAGTTAGAGCCAAGTCCAGCTAGAAGTCGGTCGGGAAAGCACTCTGATGATCTAGTGAGTGGTTTTAGAGAGAGAAATACAGAGAGTAGTTGAAGAGTAGAGAGTTGTGTGTACCTTTTAGGGTTCCTATCACTGCACTTATATAAACAATCCTGACTTGGGCTCCAAGTTTTGGCATGGCTCGTACGCACGGCTCGGCTAACATCACATCATACGTCGATCGCCAGTCTTTTATCATTGTATTATATTACTCAACGCATTTCAACAAGTTCATTTAGATTGTTGTCTTCATTTTCGTTATGAGTATTTTAGGATAAGTTTGAAATTACTTGCTTAATATGATAATGTCTATACAATTCATGTGCCTTAAACTTTTCCAAATTAATCGCATGTTTTCAATTGATTAAAGTTCTTCTTGATCATTTGCCTAATTTTCACCGACACATTAGAAGGATTTTCGTGTTTTGTTTGATTTAGTTTATGATTTGTGGAAAAAGGATGTTGACAGTGTTTTGACAGATCGATTTACGGAATGTTTTGACATCTGCGGAGAAGAACTTGATATTAGTGCGATGCCTTCCAATGCCTAAGTATATTTGTGGAGAATAAAGGAGTTAAACCTAAGCAAATGGAGTGCTAAAGGTTCATTACCTATCCTTGTCGTATGAGCATTGTTTATATAGGAGGTGTGGGAGGTAGAGTCCTCCTGACCGAAATCTTCCTATCTGGTTGGAGGAGAGCTCTGATAAGGGTTGGATTGTTCGCATTTATCCCCATGAGAGCTTAAGTAGGGTGGGAGAGTCCCAGCATAGCTGAACACATGGTTTGGATATGGATCCTGATATTCATAGTTATCTTGAGTGTTTGAATATATTAGGTTGAGCAGATCATTTGAGGCCAGCCAACAAAGCACTTAGCTGAGCACTTAGCACTTAGAATGACATGGAACCAATCAATATAAGTAAGAATGACAACAAGGAAGCTGAGGTGGCCCTCCCAATAAATGCAGATGACAGCTCAATAATACCACAGATTCAAATTTCTCCTCCTCAGGGATTGGATCATCATCTTCCAAAAATGAGAGAGTTCTCGATTCTTTTGAAGTAGATCCAAACCCCATAATAACCCCAACTTGTTTTGTGGCACAACATTCTGAAAAGAAACTTGATAACCAAGGGCAGGGTGATGATGCATCAATTGGAAAGGGCATTAATCCTACCAATATGGAGGCTACTCTTGATAATCCAGCATTGATTGAGCCTTGTTGCATCCATAGGCCGGGGAAAATCAGGTCATCTCATCAAACGATGTACTAAACGAAGAAGGTGAGCACAACCTTAATGAATTTGTTGAGGTGTGTCCTCATGCATATTTTTTTTATCGTAATAGTGTTTCCATTCAAGCAACTGTAAAAGCTGCTAAAGGGAAAAAAAGAGGAAGAGCATTGATGAAATTCTGGGTAATCCAAAAGTAAACAAATGGAACCAAAAGGGAAGAAAGGGCCACAAGAAATGTGTGGTTTTTAGGTCAGCTATCGCAGCTGCTGCTCTGTCTGCATCAGTATCAACAGAAGGGATCAGCAACATAAATAAAAACATTCTCAGTGAAGCCCAAGCCATTCGACAGATGAACAGAATTATTGGTTATAAATATGATGGAGAAGATGAAGAGGTGATAAGCAAAATTTCAGAATTGGAGGCTAAGGATAAAGAGGATTGTTCGCAGATGCTTCGGTGATTGATGACGGCCGGTAAGGCTTCAGAAAGGGAAGTATCGCTGGACATTCAGAAGGCGTTTGGTGGCAGCAAGATTTGATCTAACACTTATGGTGGCACTTTGAGGGGTTCAAAGGAGAGGCTATCTGCACTTTTTTTGGCTCTGTATTAGGAGTTCTAAGGGGTTCGGGTGAGAGGTTTTGAGACTGCGCTTTGAGGGGTCCGTGGGTTTGCAGGTTTGAGGGGTTCATTGAAGGGTTTCTGGGGCTTTGTTTGAGGGAACTCATTTGAGTTTTAGGTGTTGTCGACTTAAGGGGTTTTGATGGCTGCGTTTTCTTGTAAGCGTTTTTGGGTTTTGGTTGACGATTTTAAGGGGTATGTTAGATGCAAGTTGAGGCTTTTGAGGTGGCATTATCAGACTGTGAAGGATCTATGCAGCAATGGGTAGCAAGATTTGCTCTGTGGCAGCAGCAAGGTGTGGTGGCGACGTGGCAGCTCTATAGGGGAAGCAAGGTGAGGTGCATGATTTTAGGAGATGGATTGGATGAAACGTAACAGCAAACAGATTTGCTGTATGGGTTTTGGTCGGTTGACCTCTTGTTAACCTTGTTTTTTCTCTTGAGGTCCGTGTAGGCATATGATTGTTGCTTGGAGGTGTGCCAACCTAGTTGGGACATCTTCTTGCGTTGTGATGCCGTTTATCTTGGTCCCTTTTTAATCTTTGGATTTGTTTCCAAAAGATTAATAAAATTTCTTTGCCGTTCAAAAAAAACAAAGCACTTAGCTGAGCTGATCAGTCTTTGTCGATTTTATACTCCCTCCGTCCCTTTTTAAGTGTGTTGCTTCGTAAATCCAACTTATTAAATAAACATCATCATTACACCTATCACATCAACTTTTACTTTCACTTTTCAAAATTATCCTCCACTTTTACCCATTAACTCTTTACCCACTAACTTCTTAAAAGGGCAAAATGATAATTGTACACACTTTACCCATTAACATTTTGAAAACACACTTATTAAGGGACAACCCAAAATGGAAATCTATACACTAAAAAAGAGACAGAGGGAGTACTTATCAATTATTTTTCCAATACCAGAGTTTTATTTACGTACTTAAAATCCATCTCTTATAGTTTGAAGTTTCCTTCTTCACAATATGAAATATCAATGTACTAGATTAGGAAGTTGAATTTTAAATTATTTGAGTTATTCAGCTGTGTTCCAACCGTACAATTTCCTTGGGTTTGACCTCACACTTACCAAGCCTATATTATATTATATTCTCATGCGCTTGTTAGTATTTAAAATTTCACAACATTAATCAAGACACAATACGTTTTTTTGGATCGAAATCTAGTTTTACAATTTAATTTGGTAAAACTAAATCAATGTGATTGTATTCATCAATATACGCTGTACCAATTAAATCTTTCTACTGAACCCAAAAAAAAAAATCGCATGTAATGTTATCGGGATGATACATCTGAAAAAGCCATCTCATTTCCAGAGACGACGTTAGCAATTGGTGACGACTGAGATGAATTCAAAGCTAAGTGCCCAACAGAGAATGCTGGTTGTGTTGGTTGAGGCAGCGTCACATTATTGCTTCCCAACGCAATAACTACAGTTGACATCGTCGGTCTATCTGCAGGGTCTTCTTGGACGCACAATAACCCGATATGGATACACTTCAACACTTCTGTTGGTACACATGATTTTGCCAGTAATGGGTCCATCAGCTCCAATATAGCTTCCCGCACCATATATTCCATGCCTATTCAAAATTTAGAAAGTCAAGAAATTATCCTCGTGTGAAAAATATTCTGTATGTTTAAATATCGAGAGATAAGTATGGAGAGATAATCTAGGAACTTACATAAGTGATGAGGCTATGACCATTCTCAGAAAGGTAAAAACCGCTATTCTTTTTCGCACTTATAATCTCTAGTAAGAGAACACCAAAACTGAAGACATCTGATTTAACAGAAAACAGTCCTTCCATAGCATACTCTAGAGCCATATATCCACTGTTGTCAATTATTAAGAAGTTAATATTGGGTTAGATGGATAGACAAATTTTTGTATGAATGTACATAAGTTGGACAACGAAAAGGCTTACTATGTTCCAACAACTTTATTTGTGTTTGGCTTCATTTTGATTTCCGCCAAAGATCCTGCCATTCCAAAGTCTGATATCTTGGGATTCATTTCTTGATCTAGCAAAATATTGCTAACTTTAAGGTCCCTATGAATAATTCTAAGTCGAGAATCTTCATGCAGATACAGAAGGCCTCGAGCAATCCCATTGATTATGAGAAAGTGTCTCTTCCAGTCCAGTTGTGCAGCTTTAATTGAATCTAACAATGAGAAAAAAAAAATAAGCTCATTAAAATGTTGTCTTGTTTCTGTCTCATCGCAAATGTTTTCTCAATTAATTAACAAGTGACAACTTAAAAGAGAGTCCATGCCAAAGAGAAAGTAATCTAAGCTTTTGTTGGGCATGTATTCGTAAATCAACATTAACTCGTCCCCCTCCAAGCAACAGCCCAAGAGTCTAACAAGATTTCTATGTTGCAGTCTAGCAATTAAAGATATTTCATTCCTGGACTCTTGAAGTCCTTGGCCGGAATTTCTTGAGAGCCTCTTTACTGCAATTTCCTTCCCATCAGGTAACGTACCATGCAAACAATTTTTCCAGACATGCAATGCATTCAAATTAGGATTAACAATTTCAATTACTTATTCCATTCCTGGTGCATTGACATGGTCGGAAAAAGGCTTTAACTCTGAAATTAGATTATGTAATATAAAACAAGACAAAATTTAGATTTGATAAAATTCTCAATACCAACTTAACTTGTAAACTGGACCAAATCCACCTTCTCCAAGCTTATTTTCTTGAGAAAAATGCTTTGCAGCTACAAGTATAAGATCTAACTGAATTGAAGGAAAGTCATGAGACTTAGTAGGATTTTCTCCTTGCAAATTCTCAGTGCTGTAGTCATCAACAATTCTTCCTTGTGCCAAGTCAAGTAATTGAACTTCTTGGTTATTTTCTTTCTCTTCTGTGGAAGAGATAACAATTTGGTAGCTGACCCAATATGAAAATATAGACAATATAGACTGTGTTAACCACTAAAATGTTGCATGCAGTTACCTTCCACTGTTCTTTTCCTTCTCCTTTGATAGTAGATGCTAGAACAAAGCAGTGCTACGAATATAGATGTTGATACACTAACGCCGATTGTAATCTTTCTTCCTTTATTTCCTTCAAAACAGATGGCACTGTTTTAGTAACCAATATTTTAAGTGGTGGCCATATTGTTAACACCAGTCCAGTGGTTGTAACAAATACAATTCTAACATAGCCGAGAGATGGGTTTTACGAGACGTGTAGAAAGCTTAAATTAATTGATTGCTTGTTCTGATGATTGTAAATTGGTGAAATTGATCAAAGTCTAGGCCTGTCAATGGGTCGGATCTGATCCGAATCCGATCCGGATCCGAGAAGCTCAAATCCGGATCTGGATTCGATATTAACAAATCCGATAACGTTAATCCGGATCCGAATTTCGGATTCCCGATCCGAAAATCCGAATCCGATCCGGTTTTTTTTTTTTTTTTTTTTTTCACCGGCAATTTTACAGTTATTATTAACCAAGAAGAAAAATCCAGTCAAAAGCAACTCATGCACAACTCTTGAATAATTTTGTTGTTGTTTTGACTCAAATTATTATTATTTGAGTTATTATTCACCTCAAATTTTTGCAATTTTACAATTATTTTTTTTTTTGTTGTTGTTTTGACTCAAATTACTCAAAATCGTAGAAGCAAATGAACCTACTTAATCAATATCATTCTCTTGAATAGCAGTAAAAGCAGTCACTATCATTTTAGGTTTGACACAAGCATGACATCGAGTCTAAGTTTGAATCTAGGCATTTACCAACAACTATTTAGTAGCCTCAGAAACAGAATCAATTCACTCTTTTTAGCCCAAAAACAAGAACATTCAAGTAGCATTATCAACCCTTTGGGAGGATAGCAGATATCTCTCCCATACCAATGCTCAATAGATGGCTGCAAATTTCCTGGACTGATTTGTACTCGACAAAATCTCCAAATTAGGCTGCAAAATAATTAAGAATGTCCATTATTCACGTTTGATTACGAAAACAAGATGAAAGCATGTGAAATCTGTAAGCTAATTACATATGCATATCAACTATTGGGAACGAAACGATAATCTTCATCTGTTGCTCTTAAAGTTAATCGAATGATCTATGGGTTTTTTTTATGGGTTTTTTTTCTAGTATCGAAAATATCAATAACGATTGTTATGTACTTGGCTTACACAATACCGCCAAAGTGATTTCAAGAAGGCCTAAGTACATAAAAGTCCTTCGTAGGCCGAATAAGGATATCTAAAATGTTGGCCAATCGATCATTGATTAGGACTTATCACAATTAAAGTAGGCATTTCCCGTAGTGGTGAAGACCTTTGAGCTCTTTGAGTAGGCCTGAGTCACTATTATATGCATCCTAAGCAAAAGTTTAAGCCTTCTAACATATTTTGAGGCCTTATTGCTGAGCCTTTAATGGTTTTATGGTTCCTTTACATTCAGCCCTAAAACAAGTCGCATACTATAGCTACTTAAATAGGCCTTTTAACATATATGTCGAGCATTCTAGGAGTACGACAACATTTGAATCCAACTTTGATATTTCCAAAGAAGGGTTCACAATATTTAGTGTCAACACTCTAGTTTAGTGGATGGTTGAGGCTTCTATCTCTATTTGAGAATTAAATAGGCATGGCCGACAAGAAAATAGTTAGTGAGTCACTAGTTGGTAAACTCTTTTCGAGTTCAGAATTTTAAATTCAAAGAGAAATGTTGAAGGCCTGAATGCATCACCGAAAAGTGTCTAGTCAATAAAAGATGCAGCGACCTTATTATTTCTCTAGAGGTGTGAAGAAAGTCTTATCAAACCTTGATGAATGATAGCATTCTTGGGTAAGATAAAGAAAAAGTCATTGCAAGACATTACATTATAGAGCAAACGTTTGATGGGAGCATTGTTTATACCAAAAATGACGACAAATTTACAGAGTGGTGGTTATATTGCTCAAATTTTATTTGGATCGTAGGATTTGAAGCCCAAGTGAAGTGAGATGCACCGAATAATTTTTCATTTGGATCATATTTGATGGACCCACTAATTTATCAATTCCACTCTATGCATGAATATATACATATGCATGTGGGGTACATACATATGTTCTGCACAAGAGAAAAATGTGGATTTTGATTTGCTTGTGGGCATACCAACTCTTGTGTCTCAGTTTTGATAAGATAAACTTTTCGGAGCTTGGTTCTAAGGGTAATAATTTCATGGTTTTGGGCACTGTCATGTGGTGCCCCCAGCATCTTTATCCACTACACATTTTGTAGGACCTATATATAACGTATGGTAGATAAGGGTATTGGGGCATCACGTGTCGGTGGCCCAAGACTATAGAATAATTGGTCTCTACGAGCATAGGCCATCTTTTACTGGAGTTATATAGGTTAGGCGCATTTGATTGTATAAGGTGAGAGAGAATAGGTTAAGGTCGTTTTGATATGCCTATCCTAGATTGGTGCATACGGTAGGAGTGGTGTGATCACGGTAGATGGTAGCATTAAGGAGAGAGGTAAACCAAAATTAACTCTAGAGGTAATAGTACGAAAGGATTTTGGTTTTCAAATATAATGGGATACGGTGTGTGCCAATGGACAAAATAAGTCATGTAGATATTTCAAATTAAAGCCGTGAAAAAAAAAAAAAAAGATATTTCAAATTAAAGTTTGAAATGGCCTTGAGCAAAATTAAATTAATACTTGATTTGGTTTGGTTTAATTTAAATTTTGTAATTTGGTGAATTGTCTAAAAGAGGCATTTGTCAATTGCTTTGCTCTGTTTTTTTTCGTTTTCTTTTTCTTTTTCTTTTTTGGGGTACTTTTGACTATTTTTATTTAAAAGGCTGAAGCGGCATATCACTTGAAATTTTTTTTCTTCTTTATTTATTCCCTTGAAAGCTTTTAAAATTTATTGACAATATGCTAATATGCTCGTAATGATAATGGTAGAAAATCATTGTCCTTTAACAGCCAGATTTATTTGCATTCTCAGTGTCTGGATAGATTTTTTTATTATTTTTTATCGGCAAGTTTCTTGATAGTAGATGTTGATATTATCTCTGCCTTGTGCAATCTTTGTTTTCGATCTGATATTCATTTCATTTCCAGCTTTTATTATAGCTTTACAATTAAAGTTTACCTAAAAGAAAATTAAAATAAATTGAATTAGCTTTGGCTTTAAGCTATTGGTAGCTTCGATCTTCCACCCCTAAGAAGAATGAAAGTATGTGATTTGGGTGCTACCTTTACGATACTAGTCACAATACCTTTGGGATCGATGATTATTATTGGATGTCCTTTTGACAAATGTCATAATACCATACTACCATAGACATGAATGTCGTAAGCTGCAAGGTTGTTGCGGCATTACAAATCAATCCATGACCAATATTATTGAATTGTGAATTGAGGCAACCCTTAGCCCCCTCTCATTTAATCACACAACTCCTTTAGCCCCACACACAATTAAGTTTACAATTCCCAACACAAATAGAATTTCACCATTTTTACTATCAAAATTGAATTTGTTCTCTTTAAAATTTCACCTGCATAACCCGCCTTATATATACTGTTGGAAAAAATGTTCAACCCGCCAAATACAGATTGATTGATTGAGAATTCATCCAATTAACAGATACCAACACGCGCACATCTTGCCGTGGTTGATCTTGACAGTTTTTCTACTACGTACCTTACAAAAACAATTAAACAAAATTTGCTTCCTTAACTTTATTTGATGTCAAGGCGGATTATCATGACAGATTTCTTCACTTTGACAAAAGTTGTCTTCATTTTGATTGACGGAGACTTTATTGATGGCTTCTCTTTGAATTCACGAATCAAATCAAGTGCAAGTCCATAGAGGAAACACTGGCCCACTCTGGAGAAGCTAATTGGCCCAACTCATTACTTTCAAAATTGCTCCACTGTAAAGTGTAAAGACAAAGGGAAAATACCCTTAATATTGAAAGACATGGAAAGCCATCCAATCATCAGACACCCACCGGAAACTTCTCACACATCTTCACTCATTCTTCTTCCCAAACATCACACACATCTTCAACACCACTAAACCACTTAAATTAAAGCAGCCCACTCCCATTTCCTAAACCTGTTCATCCGTCACTTCTGTACGATTTGTGTCATGCACCCATTTACATCTACCATCGCGAGCATCAAACATGAACAAGGAAAGCGCTCATTATGTGCATTGAAGACTCAATTTCCAGTCTTTGTCGTCCATAATTTGTTGTCAAAACTACCTGCGGGAAAGTTCAAATCTCCCTCCCATACATCTCCCTGAAACCGTAAACGACTATTGGAATGTGGGCCGAAAACTAAAATGGGCATTCTCACTCTTCCATGAGCCTAAAAGTACAAGAACCTTCGAACACCAATCAAAGCCAGCACTTTTTTTTTTTTTTTTTTATCAATTTATTATTGTTAGGCTACGTGCGTAATTGCGTGTTCATTGTTGTCGAGATGAGCAGCTTAATTACTATTATTTTTTAAAAAATACAATACATTCCTCTCTTTTTGAAGTTTTTTTAAAAAAAATTATAGAGAGATTGCATTTTGTGAAACTGTGATTGTGAGACCAAACCAAATGATACTCCACCGTGCAATTGTGCACACTTGACCTGAAATTTCTTTCCCCCTTTGGTTCATTTTGTTATTCTTTTCCTAATAAAACTGAATAAAATAACCAAGCCAAACCCCTCAACTAAAACTCATCTATGAAATACCTAATGGTGTCCCAATTACTAATAGTTTACACACGAAAAAAAGGACGTAGCCGAAAATAAGTCAAAAGAAGCAAAGTGGAGAAAGAAGAAAAAAGGGAAAACCCAGAAACAGAGGGCAAAGAAGAAAAAAGAGCACCATGAGTTCACACTTGTCTCCCCCAAAATTCCAGAAATGACCTTCAACATATGGACAAAAACCAGGCAAAAAAAGGACGTACACGTATAGCCTCGAAAGTCTAGTAATAAGGACAATACGGTAATCATGCAAAACCTATCAAGATGACATGAATATTCCTCCTTACAAAGCCGCATCATCTCTCATTATATAAAAATAAGGATACTTTGGACATTTCGCTCATATGGTGGCAAGCCACCACCATTTTCCTTATTATACAAGTGTGTTGCTTTTCCAGTATTTTATTTTTTGTTTTTTCAAGTACATTTTCCATTCCACTTCCGTGGAGTTTTATTTCCATGTCAAATCAAGTTTATATACCCTACTTTACTTTCATTTCCTTCGTCTTGTACCCACCATTCTAACTTTTTTAATCGGACTTAATAGAGTTGAATTAGTTTTTGTTTCGTTTTTCTTTTCAGATCGTTGGAAAATTTTAAGTCCTCTTAATTAGGCCAAAAAATACAAACTTTGTTGTGGTCTTACTTTTTGGGTCACACACAATTGTTTTTATTCGAAGTTGGATCGAGGAACTTACACTTATACGCATGTTGAATGACGACAAGTTCCGGCACGCCCGCTCAAATGCTCACACTTACGCGGCAAATAGGAACGAAACAATATGGCAAGTCCAAAGATCGTCACTCAAAGTAGGCGCATGAAATGGTTATTTTGTAAGATATGTGCAAGTTTTTTGGAGTGCCAGTCTAACAAAAACAAGTACTCCGTCCATCCTAAAAAGTTTGGCCTACTTTTAAATTTCAACATTTTATGTACGATATACAATGTTACCCAAAACTTTTAACTTTTCAAGTTTGCCCTTCATTCATTGACTCTAATAACATAAGAGAGTTAATCAAGTTTTGAATTTAAATTGTTTTCCAGAAAGTAGAAAATCTTGCCGCCAATGTAATCAGAGAACTTTTTTAAAATTTTAAAATGCACTTTAAACTTTAAAACTTTCAATTACTCTTTTTTTGGTCTTATTGTTTTGATTGTTAAAAGCATCTCAAGGGAAGAAATGAAATTTACCAACTTTCTTTTGTTGAAAATTTTAAAGTCCCTATATTTTGGGATAGCCAAAAAAAAAAAAAATAGGTCAAACTTTTTGGAACGAAGGGAGTATATGAAGTTATGAAAGCAAATATATCGAGTACGTACGGCGAGTTCAAAAATGATCACCCCAAACTGAGAGAAGTATAATCATTTTAGAGATCAATATTTAATGAAACATAACCAAAATTAGGAATAGGTATGTTTAGTAATGGGAGCAAGTCCATCTAACATAAAAGGGAAGTCCACAAGATGTTCACCAAAGTGGGCACATGAATGATTAGTCCTTGAGAGATGTGCAGGGCTTTAGGGAGCAAGTATACCAACAGAGTAATGCTTGGACCTAAATCTATTTTATATCACAAGTGTGATGGTGAAACCATAATGCTATTGGGAGTGTCCCATTATCACTTATGAGAGTACCGGATGTAAACTTGGATATGGACCTGCAAGTTTTTATAACTAAAACTAGAAACACGCCAATTAAACACGTAGATTAACCCAAGTCTTTACGTACTTCTTTGGTTTAATTTGATAATTAAAAGAAAATTAATTATATCGCATTCCTTAAAACACAGTGCCGATCGATGAATCTTTTGAGAGGATGAAAAAGAATTCATAGTATAATTATCTAGGTGATACATTTGAAATAGTCATCTCATTCACAGAAACGACATTAACATTTGGTGAGAATTGGCATGATTTCAGCACTAGACGCTTAACAGAGAATGTTGGCTGTGTTGGTTGAGGCAGCGTCGCAATATCGCTTCCCAACATATGAACTACAGATGACATCGTCGGTCTATCAGCAGGGTCTTCTTGGACAGACAACAATCCGATTTGGATACACTTCAACACTTCTGCTTCTACACATGACTCCAAGAGTAAGGGATCCATCAGCTCCAATTTTCCTTCACCTTTGCACCATAAGTTCCATGTCTGTTGACAAAGTAACAGTAATGAAATTATAAGTATATATGAACTAATCATTAATATGCATTTTAGTTTAAAAGATAGAGTGATTTGACAATAGGAACATACATAAGTTAGGAGGTTGTGACCATGCTCAGAAAGGTAAAAGCCGCAGTTCTTTTTTCCACTTATAATCTCTAGTAAGAGAACTCCGAAGCTGAAAACATCAGATTTAATAGAAAATAATCCTTCCATTGCATACTCCGGAGCCATATATCCACTGTAATTGATAATAAAAAAAAAATTATTAGAAGATATGGTTAACATTGTTACGCATACATTTATAAGTTCAAAAACTAAGAGGCTTACTATGTTCCAACAACTCTGTTTGTGTTGGCTTCAATTTGATTTCCACCAAAAATTCTTGCCATTCCAAAGTCTGATATCTTCGTGTAGATACAAAAGGCCTCGAGCAATCCCATTAATTATGAGAAAGCGTCTACTCCAATCTAGCTGTGTAGCTTTTGCTGAATCTAACAAAGAAACATAAAAATTCAAGTTCATTAAGAACTGTCTTCTTAGGGTTTGATCGCAAATGTTTTATCAGAGTAATTAATTAAGGAGTGACAACTTCACAGAGAGTCCATACCAAAGAGGAAGAAATCTAAGCTTTTGTTGGGCATGTACTCATAGATTAGCATTAACTCGTTCCCCTCCAAGCAACAACCCAATAGTCTAACAAGATTCTTATGTTGTAGTCTAGCGATTAAAGATATTTCGTTCTTGAACTCTTGAAGTCCTTGGCCGGAATTTCTTGAGAGCCTCTTTACTACAATTTCCTTGCCATCTGGTAATGTACCCTGCAAGCAATTTCCAAATCATACATAGCATTCGATTTATACAATCATGAGTAGTTTCGGCATTGTTGTGTGTTAGGTTTATTGGCATTTTCCGGGTTATGTCAAGCCTTTCGGAGTCTGTAATTCAGTTATTGGGATTTGGGAATTAGAGTGCTTAGGAGTTGAGTCTAGTTGCTCCATTCGAGGATTTCAAGCTTCATGATCAAGCCATGGCCAAGTCAAGTGCTTCGAAGCCCAATCCAATGAGGTATATTCGTGCATATCATTTGCGCATTTAGGCCATTCAAAATAACATGTTTTAATGTGCTTTAGGTTGGGTTACTAATGCTTATTTCGGATCTTACATGTCAAATGAGTTAGGCATTAGTTTTTAGCTTTGTGCTTATTGCGTCTGCACGCGTCTACACGCGCCTGGCCTTGTCTGTTGAGATTGTGCCAAGTGTCAAAATCCTGACGGAGCGTCTGCACGCATCTACACGGGGTTGCAGACTCTTTAAGTTGCCACATGTCTTGTTTTGAGTGGCTGTCTTGGGGAGCTCGAAAATGGGCACTATATAAACCATTTTTCTTTCATTCTCATATAACCACTTGAGAGAAAATCAGCCATTTTTAGAGAGAGAAAGTGCTCCCCATTTGCACTCTTTTCCCTTTGTTTAGTTTCTCTCTTCTTGAGATGATTTGGGTATCTCCCAATCATCTTTCTTCCTTCTAGTGCTTTCCTTTCCATGGATCGGCTCTAGTAGGAGGTAGTGGTCCAAAAATTTTCCAAAAATTCAATCTTTATCATTTAGTCATGATTGCTTGCTTTGGAATCTACTTGGCCGGGTGAACCGGAGCCGTATGGAAGCGGAGATCGAGATGGTGACTCTCTCGTGGTGTCCATGGAATCAAGAAGGAGCACGGGGTGCTACAACAAGAGTTGGAGCTAGGAAAAGCTAGGAGCTTTGGGTAAATTCCTTGTCTTTCATCTTTTGTAAACCTTTTGATTTGTGGAATAGAAGTAGTGTAAGGCCGTGGTTTTATGCTTAGGGTATTAGACCCTAAGTAGTTTCCACGTATATCGTGTGTTCTTTGTTCTTGCTTTTAATTTGCTTCGTTGAACTAGTTGGTTTGGATGCTTTGTCATGGCATTTGGATGACAAGCTATCACTTTGTGTTGCTTGATTTTTAGTTGATAGTCCTATTCACCCCCCCTCTAGGACTTGTTGTTCATTTGCATAATTTCAATTGGTATCAGAGCCCGTGTGCTCTTTGTTTGCTTAATTGCTTGAGTTGATCCTTTGTTGTGCAATGAATAGGACGGGTCCTATGGAAGGTGGGTCAAATTCTCGACCCCCTTACTTTGATGGGAGTGACTACTCTCTTTGGAAATAAAAAATGAGGAACCATTTGATTGCTCTAGGCATTAGAGTTTGGAGGTCTGTTCTTTATGGTTATGAAGGACCCATGGTTGAGGATCCTAGCACTAAAGAGGTTAAGAAGAAAAATGAATCGGAGTGGAGTCCGGCGGATATTGTGAGTTGTGAGATGAACTCACGTGCTTTGAGTGCTATTTACAATGCTTTGTCTAAATCCGAAGTCAATCGCATTTCCTCTTGTGTCACGGCAAAAGAGGCTTGGGAAATTCTTCGTACCTCTCATGAGGGTATTGAAACGGTGAGGGTCTCTAAACTTCAAATGTGTACCACTAAGTTTGAGGAACTTAAAATGATTGATGAAGAGACTTTTGATAGCTTCATAACTAGGCTCACCGAGATCATTAACACGTTTCATAGCCTTGGGGAACCTCTTTCTAATCTCAAAGTGTGTCGTAAGATCCTTAGGTCTCTCCCCTCTAGGTTCTTGACCAAAGTGACTTCCATAGAAGAACGGTCGGATGTTGATGACATCTCCTTTGCCGAGTTGGTTGGTAAACTCCAAATCTTTGAACTCAATCACTTGTCGGACTTCAAACCTTCGAAGTCCGTTTCCAAGGCCGGTAAGGATATTGCTTTCAAAATTGATAAAGAGGAAGTCACCAAGGATAGCGACACGGATGAGAGTCTTGACGATGAGGAGTTGGGTGCTCTTGTCAAAAAATACAAGAGGTTTGTGACACTTCAAAAACATAAAGATCTTGGTAAGAGTCCGAAACCATTGAGTGGTTATAAGAAGAACATGTTTGACACAAATGGCAAGAAACCTTCATTTGATAAATCCAAAAAACCACAAGGAATACAATGTCATGAGTGTCATGGGTTCGGTCACATTCAATCCGAGTGCGCTAATACTCTTAAAAAGAAGTTTAAAAAGGGGTATAAGGTCACGTGGGAAGATGATAGTGACGATGAGGGTAGCGAGTATGGTGCTTTTGAGTTGGGCGAGGGAAATTCCAATGTCAATGCTTTGGTCACAACGGTTGGTTCTCCTCCTTCCCCTAAATCTTTGTCCGAGTCCTCTTTCTCTAGTGATGAGCGTGTTAAGAGTGTTGAGAGTAAGAGATCTAATTCCAAAGTGGAAATTGCGAAACATGATGAGAATGATGTTGAGGATTGTGAGACCGAGTCTATCAATGTGATCTATGATCAACTTTACAAAGACTTTAGGAAACTTGGGAAAAGAAAGAAGGAAGTTGAGTCTAATCTTAAAAATGTGGAGAGAGAGAAAATTTTGCTTAAGGAGGACCTTGTTGTCACCTCTCGTGAGTTAGAAGAGCTTAAAGTCTATAATGCAAAATTGGTTGAAAAATTTGAACTCATTGAAAAGGAGAGGATTGGGGGTTTGAAAGAAATTGAAAAAGCCAAGTCTAGGATTAGTGAGCTTGAGAGAGATCTTTGTGAGGCTAGTGAAGCCATTAAGAGGAATGAGTGTGGAGCTAAACGTCTAGCCGAAATGACTAGGTCTTTTAGAGACAAAAGTGGTCTAGGCTTTATAGATCCTCCGTCACTTCAATCCAAGTCTAGTGATGAGCCTAGTGAAAAGATCTCTTTTGTGAGTGTCGGGACTACTTCTAGTCCTTCTTCCTCTAGAATGCCCATTCCTATAGTGTTGGAGTCCCCTAAGGAGAAAGCTCATACGTGTCATTTTTGTGGTGTTGAGGGACATATTCAACCTCATTGCAATCGAATGTTTGTGAGTTCTAAGTCTAAGGGTGGTGATTCTCTCTCTAGCAAGACCAAGCCAATAGGGGGTGAGTGTCCTAAGAAGAAAGTCTTGACTTGTCACCATTGTGGGGTTGAAGGACACATTCGTCCTTTTTGTTATCGGTTGAAAAGAGAAAGTGTCAAGAAGGGTCAAACTCAAAGACCCATGAACCGTTTTGTTCCACGTAGTGTGGTTCTTGGTCAACCCAATGTGGGAAGACCTCGTGGTGTTACCTCTTTACCACCGAAGTCTCGAAACGATGATTTTCTCGCCAAGTTGTCTCATATTGCTACTCAATCATCATACATTGTTGAAGAGATAAACAAGTTGTCTTTGCATGCTAAGAATTTGAATAGTGCTTCTTATGTTCAAAACAAATCGAATTATGCTTGGAAGAAAGTTGATCATGCTTCACATGTCTCACAACCTCTAAATACTTTTAAGGAGTTTGGGGGTTCTTCTTCTCTTCGTTGAACTTGGTTGGGTTGAATGTCACTCTTGTGTGCTTCATGTCATATTTGAGTCTAGAGTGTTCATGTGTTTTTCATTTAGTTTTGCATTGTTCTTCATTTTGTCTTTTGATTTCATTAGTTGAATGCATTTAGGGTCATGTTTTGGTTCTTTTGTTTGTATGTTTGCTTGTCGAATGTTTGTGTGCTTGTCGTGTGGATGCTTCTTTCATCATGCATGAGAATAAGTTTGATGCACTTGTTGGTTAAGCATTGAGATTTGAGCATATCCATTGGGATCATTGAAGTGTGCATTCGTGTTGATATCATGTCGTGTTCATTGTCTCGAGTGAATCTCATGCTCTCCTCTATTTGCACACACTCTTTTGGGGCTTGATCTTTTTGGTGTTTATGGGTACTCATTCTCGTCTTGGTTAAACTCTACTTGATTGAATTTTTGATTGACCAAATGCTTGAGTTCACCTTTAGATGCTTTCCCCCATTGATTTTTCTCAAGAGCTACCGTCTAGGGAGTAGTGTGAAAGCTTCCTTGGTGCATAAAAGAGTGAGATCCTTGTTCAAAAGAAATCATGCTTGTTGAAAAGAATCCCAAACAAAGTCAAAAAAAAAAAAAAAAAAAAGGTACTCATTGTGTAGCTTTTATTGATCTCGCACCTAGGCGACCTATTCATTGCACCATCCTAGATTTGTGTGTACCTCTTGGGTCATGAAAATTAAAATGGGGTTTGTGCGTGAAGTCTTTAGGTCCAAGTGCCTTATGGTTTGACTTCACTTGTCTATCTTATGTGAGTTTCTCTCGAGATTTGGGTGAGTGTCCCTTGGCATTTTTAAGGTTCTTGCACCATCTTATAAGAGGTCACCCACTCACTTTGATGGTAGAGAGCATGAAATTCTCTTGTTGATCACTTGAACTCGTGATATTGTCATGCCATGCATTGCTCTTGCTATCTTGGTTGTGGTTGAAAATCGTGTCTCAAAGCAAGCTTGTTCATCTTCTTCTTATTCATGATGAGTAGATGTACATTTTGGTTTCGAAGTGCTTGACTTTTTGGTGACATTGTGTGTGCTTAAAAGTGTTCATTCATGGGGAGATGCATTTGCTTAGGGGGAGTTTTTTTAAAATTTTGTGTGAGACATTATTTTGCAAAGGAGGTTCTTGATTGTCTTGATCTTGAGGAGTGCATTTTATTGATGAATGCTTGAATCTTCATTGCATTGTGAATGCTTGTGTGCGCATTTCATTCTTGCATCGTTTAGTACATGTTTCCATATGAACATGTCTCTTTTGGGTAGCATTGAGTAAGGGGGAGTCTTAGTGCATTTCTTTGTGTGGCCTTATGATTTTGTTTTCGCTTTCATTCATCATCATGGGGGAGCGTTGTCTTTTTGGTGCATTAAAGTTTGAATGATTTTGTAAGGATGAGTCTCTCTTTTTCCCAGATTTTTGTGGTCCATAAAAGGTTGTGGGGATATGTTTGAAGTTTATGTGGGAGAGTGTAAGTGAGAGTTTTGGTCCATGCCTTAGAGATTTTTTCATTCCCTTTGTGTTGGGTGAGGTCCCATGCCTTAGAAATTTTTTGAGGTTGGAGTGTGTTCTTTTTGCTCTGCAGGTGTAGTGTAAATTTCTTCACAATTTTGTACATGACCTGTTGCACAATTTTACACCTGTTTTGAGAAGAGATTCATAGAGTTTGTGTTTGCAGAGCGTTTACACGCGTCTGAAGCTTGCCTCCATGAGCGAGTCACGTGACATTTTTAATCTCTGGCGTTCTCCTTTTTAGGCACACGTGGCTACATCCGATGCACTTACCTTTTAATCACAACCGTTAGTGACTAGGGCATCCTCACCGACCACATTACCCTCTCTCTTCTCTCATTTGTGTCTAACCCACTCTCTCTCTCTACCTCCATCAGTCTATCTGTGGCGACTCACAACCTCCACTGGTCGAATCCATCTCTCCCTCTCTCAAATCACCCTCACCACCAAAAATCCCTCTCGATCTCAGCCAGTTACACCATGGGTTAGTCGTATTTGCTTGTCTCGCGATCTCTACTCATCTAGGTTCTCAAATTCTTTGCGTTTTCTCACCCGTACATGTTGTTGTTTTTGGGATTTCGCGATCATCCGAAGTTGAAAGTTTCTGGGCTTGATTTCTGCTATTCGAAAAGTGTTTTGCAGCCTCTGTGTTCCATTTCGAACAGCCTTCAACGACGGTTAGAGCATCAAGCTTCTGGGTTCCTACAGTTAACGGTTGTTACTCGAAAGTTTGTGGGGTTTTTGCTCTGAACCGTGATGGTTGCTTCTGGGCTCGAGCTTCCGGGTTCGACTAGTTAGGGTCTCATAGCTCGGTTGGCTCGGTTTCCTTCGATTTACGGTTAGTAGATTACGCGATTTGCTGGGATTCAAAGTTGCTTCATCTGGTCTGAGTTCTGTGCTTCACTCAGTTTGGGTTTTGTAAACTTCTAGACTCGACTAGTTAGGGTTTTCTCGGTTCAGTTATGGAGATCTCTGAGGTTTCGGGTCTCGGCTTGGGTTTGATTTCCGAGATAAGCCTCTAGTACGTTTGGTGAGTTTTTTTTTCTTCCTACTTGTTGTTCATACTTCTGGTATCCTTTGCCTCGCTTCCTTGATTGTGTGTGTGGCGATTTCCGTAATCTGTGTTTACCAACCTAAGTTCGAGATGATAAGGTTTTAGGGTTTCATACCGCTGCAAATTTTTGAGATTTTGGAACGATATTTATGGATTTTCGCCTTCTTCTGATTAAGGTAATGGACTTTACCATTCACTGCTTATTGCTTGGTTTCTGAGATCAATTTTTTAAATATGATGGGTTACACAACTTGAGTATTTGTGAGTATAGCTTCTTGTTTCTGCAACTGGTTTTGGATTTCTTGCATTTCTGGAGCTGCTATTACTCTGTTTGTGCTGGTTGTAGTCAGTCATGGGTTTGATCTGGAATTAATTATGTTTGCTTGTGTTTCTCTCTGCATTCTTGATCTACAGTTACCTTGTTAATTTCTATTGCATCTATTTGCTTGGTAATCGTGCCTAGAACTCATATCCCTGTTGTGTTAGTTAAGTGACACTTGATCAAGTTTCACCAATGAGTTCTTTGAGTTTAGTTCTTCACTTGATCATGTTTTTAATCTTTCACCTATTGTTTGATGATGCAAATTTTCTTGGAACTATGAACTTGTTTCTTTGATGATACGCGATACAATGATGTCAGTATTGGTGGGTGCTACATTTGCTACTTGATACTCCAGTCTTTTAATAGCCTCTCCAATCTTTTATGGCCACTGTTGTTTATCATATCTCTGATGCTTTCTCTTCTTCTTCCCGTATGGTTGAGCTTTTTGGGGCTTCTCTTTGCCTTTTCGGGTCAAAAAGGGGGAGAAGGTTTTTGCATCTGTGACCAGCATTGCTTTAACTATGCCTGGATCTTGATGTGTTGATTAGTCTTGCATGAATTGCTTCATGGTTGATAGCTATCTTATTGCTTTGTCTTCCGTTGCGCCATATTGTTGTTGCTATCATAATTCCATATATATGCATGCTTGTGTTGGTTGAGCTTCTTTTGCAGGTTTGCAGTAAGTGCCCATGTTGGGGGCAAACATGGAACTTGTATGTTTGTGATACTTTGTGCCCATGTTTGGGGCAAGCATGGTTTAGATTTGTGTTGCCTACTGCTCTTTCATTGAATATGTAGCTATCTTGGCATATGTTTTGTGTTGAAGTTCCATGACAGGTTCTTGGAAGCTTTTATCTCTAGTTGACTCAAGTTTTTGGAAAGTTCTTGAGTTAGTAAGTCTTTGTTTCCTTGTAATGATTCTTGTCATGAAGGGTTTTGTCCCGGAAAAGCCAAAGGGGGAGATTGTTAGGTTTATTGGCATTTTCCGGGTTATGTCAAGCCTTTCGGAGTCTGTAATTCAGTTATTGGGATTTGGGAATTAGAGTGCTTAGGAGTTGAGTCTAGTTGCTCCATTCGAGGATTTCAAGCTTCATGATCAAGCCATGGCCAAGTCAAGTGCTTCGAAGCCCAATCCAATGAGGTATATTCGTGCATATCATTTGCGCATTTAGGCCATTCAAAATAACATGTTTTAATGTGCTTTAGGTTGGGTTACTAATGCTTATTTCGGATCTTACATGTCAAATGAGTTAGGCATTAGTTTTTAGCTTTGTGCTTATTGCGTCTGCACGCGTCTACACGCGCCTGGCCTTGTCTGTTGAGATTGTGCCAAGTGTCAAAATCCTGACGGAGCGTCTGCACGCGTCTACACGGGGTTGCAGACTCTTTAAGTTGCCACATGTCTTGTTTTGAGTGGCTGTCTTGGGGAGCTCGAAAATGGGCACTATATAAACCATTTTTCTTTCATTCTCATATAACCACTTGAGAGAAAATCAGCCATTTTTAGAGAGAGAAAGTGCTCCCCATTTGCACTCTTTTCCCTTTGTTTAGTTTCTCTCTTCTTGAGATGATTTGGGTATCTCCCAATCATCTTTCTTCCTTCTAGTGCTTTCCTTTCCATGGATCGGCTCTAGTAGGAGGTAGTGGTCCCAAAAATTTTCCAAAAATTCAATCTTTATCATTTAGTCATGATTGCTTGCTTTGGAATCTACTTGGCCGGGTGAACCGGAGCCGTATGGAAGCGGAGATCGAGATGGTGACTCTCGTGGTGTCCATGGAATCAAGAAGGAGCACGGGGTGCTACAACAAGAGTTGGAGCTAGGAAAAGCTAGGAGCTTTGGGTAAATTCCTTGTCTTTCATCTTTTGTAAACCTTTTGATTTGTGGAATAGAAGTAGTGTAAGGCCGTGGTTTTATGCTTAGGGTATTAGACCCTAAGTAGTTTCCACGTATATCGTGTGTTCTTTGTTCTTGCTTTTAATTTGCTTCGTTGAACTAGTTGGTTTGGATGCTTTGTCATGGCATTTGGATGACAAGTTATCACTTTGTGTTGCTTGATTTTTAGTTGATAGTCCTATTCACCCCCCCTCTAGGACTTGTTGTTCATTTGCATAATTTCATTGTGCAAAAGGCTTCTTTTAGGTCTAGATTTAGGTTTAGATTTTGTTGTCGAAAACGTGACAACACCCTGCAAATTTAGACAAGACAAAACATGATCATCAGCACAAAGTACCTTATAAACTGGACCCAATCCACCTTCTCCAAGCTTATTTTCTTCAGAAAATTGCTTCGTAGCTTCAAGTATAAGATCTAACTGAACTGAAGGAAAGTCCTGCGACTTCGCCGGCCTTTCTCCTTCGAAATTCTTAGCGTTGAAATCATTAACAATTCTTACTTGCGCCAAGTCAAGTAATTGAACTTCTTTGCTACTCCTTTCTTTCTCTTCTGAGGAAGAATGTACAGTTAGCTATAGCTTACGTATTATACGAGTATATATTGTGATAATTGGTAGTTGTAAGAAGACTGTTGTTACCTTCCGTCGTTCTTTTCCTTCTCCTTTGGCAGTAGATAGCAGAACCAATCAGCAGGAAAACTACGGATGCTGATAAACTAACACTGATTGCAATCATTTTTCCATCTTTCCCTTCAAAACAGATGGTATTGTTTCAATCATTTTCTAAGTCGTCACCATTTGATTAACAGCTGTCTAATGATTGTAAAACAAGATCCCAACACAGCCAAAAGATGGGTATTACCAAATGTGCTTACGACAAGGCCAAATAGGAATTGCTCGCTCTCATGATTGTACATGGGGGAATTTCACATCAGTGGGTATTACCCAAAATTTGGGTAAAACTTGTGCACTTCCATGGCATGTATATATTGTTGAAAACGTGGGCATTAGAGCAGTCAAAGGATTGGCTCAGATTCCATGAGCACCTATTGAAGACTTTAATCTCAAATACAATTTCCCCTCGCACCTCAGTATGAATATGTCATCTATGAGATGATACAAGTGTGGCAAAAATTTTGTTTGATAGATTGGTGAGGACTGGGTGGGTATACACTGGGTTGGGATAAGGGATGAGTGATTGTAAACCATTTGCCGAACCACGTAAAAATTGTTGTCTCTGTATTTGGGTGTGTGCATGTGTTTATGTTTCTGGATATCCCTAAGCACAACAAATATTGAGGTTGGGAATGATAGATATATAAACTCTTATTAAGGGGACAAGCAGTATTCATGAGAATTAGTTTCGAAAATCTCCACAATTTTTTCTTTGACTTATCAAAAGGGACTAGAATACAAAGGCTTATTAACCTTTTTAGTTCTCAAAATATCAACCGCGTCTCATTTTAATCCTCAATGTATTAATTGGAAAAATTTAATACCCAACGTTCAAAATTTGTACCAATCAAATCCCCATTCCTAACTTCATTAAACGTTTCTGTCAAAACGAGGGTGACCAAAATTGTTTTTAGGCGTTGCATTAGGAGTTAGGAACGAGTGAGTCACAAAGTACAAAAATAAAATAAGTACCTCAGACCTAACAGTTTAACGTAATCGGGACTAAAGAATAATTACTCACCACTACTCCCAGAAGTCTCATTGACGAACTGGTAAAGCTCAGACCGCGCATAACAGCTCGGTGTGAGTATGAACCCTGCATATTTTCGGGCACTGCAGAAATACCCTGGATTCAAGATCTGATTGAGGCAGTTACTACAAAGCACCGGTGACAAATCAGGAAGGCACTGCACTGTGCATCGCACCTTCATAGAATTACCTATGTCGGATTCGTTGGTCGCATACATACGGTTAGAAGTAGCAATTGGGATCAGATTCGCAAACATATCATTCACAGTCTCGTTAAAGTTATCTGGCTTCGTTATGTTTCCGGTGTCATTCGAACATGTAGCAGGGAATGTCGATTTGTATGAGTACCGAATCATACACTGACTTAACCAAATGATTGCTACTTTCCTGAAGCGACATAAGCTTAAGATAGTTTCACTTGCACTGTAGACGCATTTTCGGCAATCTGTGGCTGCAACATTGCCTTCGCAGGCGAACAGGCCGTAAACTGTGTCCGGGTCTTGTCCTTCGGTCCTGTTGGAGTAGATGGAATTGCTGCTGTCGACGTAAAGTGAGGTAAAGAGGACGCGGAGGAGGTTGGTTTGAAAATTGCTACCGTCCGTGTAGTTTGGTTCGTTGTAGCACATGTTTGTGAGAACCGTTAGTTGTGCTGTAACTAGGCTGCTGCGAGGCATTAGAACCAGCAGTAGAGCAAAAACTATAGGCATCATGTTCTCTTTCGTTAATCTCTCTCACTGAGCTGGACAAAAATAGAAGGGGGGATGGTTAGAAAAGTTGTACTGAAGTTTCCCAGCACAACCTCTTTGATTAAATCGAACTGGGTCGTGGACACACACAAGAAAAGTCTGATCTACGCGGTGGAAGAAATTAAGATAAAACACGTGCAATTAACAACAATTCTTTCCTTCAATCATTTTGACTTGACCGTGCTTCTAGTCTGATCCTTTCTCAATTGGTGCAAACCTGTTTTTGTCGATCTTCTGTATTTGTTTTTCGCAATACAAGAAAAGTCATCTTTCCAACCTTGGGTTATAAGACTATAAACCCAATAGTTGTGTAGGACTCCTTTTGAGTGTGACGTCTATGGTTCAATTTCTATATATAGACATGTGGTTGGCTCTCGTAACAATCTAACAATATTAACATGCTAACGTCCTATAGGGACCCGCAACTTGTGCAAGCAACTGTTGTGCACAATCTGGGCCGTCTTCAAATGTTTTTAACGGTTCGGATTGAAAGCAAACTATTCGCGCGAATAGTTCTCCTATTTTCTTTTAAATCTGGGTCATTCATCCAAGCAACTAATATAAATTTCTATGCTTTTTATAAACTTCGGTAAAAGACCAATAAACACCGGCAAGAGCCTTTCCGGTGTCTATCCGAGCATTTTTTTTGCAAACACTGGTCATATCTATGTCGGGAATACTCGACTGCATTTGCAAACCGCTCGCAGAGAATGTTTCCGGCTTCTGTCCCGGCTTTTGTTAAATGCCATTAATACTTGGCCAGTGACGACTCAAATTTTTTTTGTTTAGAACAACAAATGAAATTTTCATTAATCCCAAATGAGCCAACTACAAAAATAATACAATTGGAGAAGAAATGCAAGAAAGAGCCTCAAAGAGTGCAAAAACTTTTCTACCAGTGCTAATCATAAAAGTTTACCCTAATAAGCCACTCGTTTTAAAAAAAAAGAAAAAAGAAAAATAGAAAACAACAAAGAAAAAGCATGACATTTTTTTTTTTTAAACGGCAAAAAAGGATTTCATTAATCTTTGAAAACCAATTACAAAGATTAAAGGGAGCCGAGGATGCGGCATCACAACGCCTAGAAACGTCCCAACTAGATTGGCACCTCTCCAAACGACAATCATATGCCACCTCGGACCCAAGGGAAATAACAAAGTTAACCAGGGGTCAACCCAAACTAGGACTGCTGGAACATTTTCAGTACATGAACAAAAGCCGGAATAAAGACATCACTCTTCCACTGCAGAGAAAACAACCTTCAGCAATCAACGATTTGCACAGCAAAAGAACATGGAAACCATCATCTTCAGCAATCAATGATTAGCACAACAAAGAAACATGGAAACCATCAGCAATCAACGTGTGAGAAGCATTAGAGGTGGCAGTCAGTCCCCCTCATGACTTGTGCATCCAAATTAGCAATCTTGCTGACTACTTCTTGTTCATCACCCTCATAACTGATCCCATGCATTTTATTGATTGCCCAAATTGCTTGTGCTTCATCCAAGAGAATTCTATTTCTGTTATTGATCCCATTAGAAGAAATTGATGCAGAGAGCGCTGCAGCAGCAACAGCAGACCTTAGGACTACACATTTGTTCTTTTTACTACCCCCCAACTTTAAGTTTCTGTTTACTGACTTAACTTTTGAAAATCCAAGTATATCATTAATGTTCTTTCTTTTCTTCTTTCCTTGCAAACC
This sequence comes from Vaccinium myrtillus, assembly GCA_016920895.1. Lineage (NCBI taxonomy): Eukaryota > Viridiplantae > Streptophyta > Magnoliopsida > Ericales > Ericaceae > Vaccinium > Vaccinium myrtillus. The sequence goes on from JADGMU010000807.1 coordinate 108,971, forward strand.
TTTCACTGCAGAGTGGACAGGGGCTTGGCTTTGATCAAGGGGATCTGAGCTTGAATCATCTTCAGAAATTTCATAATGGTTAGAGACTGCCACTTTTAATAAGTTACCAGCCTCCTCATTAATCCCTTCAATAATTGCATCAGTAATCTTAGGATTTTCTTCAATGGCTTCTTTATTGGCTGGGCCCGAGAATCCTAAGACATTTCCCAAATCTTGTGATTCCATTATTAAGGTGGTTGAGACTTCATCACTGAGGGACATTCCTCTGATAGGAGATTGGTTAGAATTTGAACTTCCCATGGACTTTTCGTTTCCCATCACTAATGGATCATTCCCCAATGAAGAGTTAACAATATCCATAACAGCTACCTTCTCATTAAACTGCCCACTTATTAGTAATTTAGAGTTGGTTGAGTTTGCCCCTTTTTCATTTTCTTCCACATCAGATGGCTTTTCCACCTCATTTACTTGTGCTCCCTTGCTTGCTTCCACGTCATCATTTTTTGCCCTCTCATCCCTTGATGTCTCCACGTCATCATCTTCTTCCTGAGCATCCTTTTTTTCCAGAGCTAACATTGAAGATATCGGAAATAAACTATTTTCGATCGATCTGAATGTCTCATCCTCTACAATTCTGACATGATATTTGATGTTCTCCACAATCAACTCCAAGTGGCCATGAATTAGCTGAATTTGATCTGTAGCTATAAGAATTTTTGCGTTTACGAAGGAATTTTCTTTTAGTGTGCTTTCATCCACCATCAGGAAATTTCCCCATTTGTTGCCAATATCTTTAAAGGTAGAGTAAGACCACGCATTAAGGGGCATTCCAAAACATGACAACCAAACAAATCTTTCATCTTTTGCATGTTCACCCATCCAAGGATTAATCTCTTCAAACCAATTTCCTTGCCATCTTTGGTTAATGACTGCATCTCTAGACATTTTATCAGGGAAGGAGATTATAACATACCTCCCACCAATGGCTCTGATTTGGATATCTTGAATCCCATTACTTCTGAAAAAGTATTCCAGATCCTTGCAAGATGCTAATCTGCTGATTTTTGCAATCGCACTCCTATGTAGCCATCCATTACCTGAGGGTTGGACATTGATAGTTCCCCCTTTACTGAGATTGTGAGGTTCCATACTTTTCTCAGTATTCAGATTCCTTTGTCTACCTTGTTCACTTGATTCCACAATCCCTTTTCTTCTCCAAATTTCTTTACCCCTTTTCTTCAGACTTGAATCCACCTTCTCTATCCTTCTCCAAATTTGAATACCCTTTTCTTGTTGAAATTGATGCCGAACTTGAACATGCAATTTCGGATGGGGGTTAAGAATTTGGGGGTTTTGCTTGGCTCCAATGTTGATGCTCCTCAGAGTACCTTATTCATCTATCTTCCTCAGAAATCTTGCGAATTTAACAGTTAACTTATAACCCCAGTACCATTTATTATTCACTTCAGCAATTGCAACCTCTGCATCCTTGAGATTGAGAAATCGAACGAAACCAAAATCCTGCCCTGTGATTTTGCTTTTTTTAGTATTTGGGATGTAGAGATCTCTGATTTTTCCATATCTAGAGAAGAGGTTAAACACCCAGATCTTGCGAATTTGGTGTGGAAGATTATCCATGAACACGAGACTTTATATAAGAGCTGATTAATTTTCACCTCGCCCTGTGAGTAACTAGCAAGATACACCTTCATCTTCTCGCAAGCTCCATCTCCAGCTTTTCCAGTGATTGATAGCTTTGATTTTACTTGCACAAATGTGGTGCAGTTTTCTCGTCAAAAAATGAAAAAAAGATGTGCTGCTGTTTTTTTGCTATGCTTTTAACGTGGCTGTATTTGAGGCCAGATTTAACTGGTTCTGAAAAAAAAAAAAAAAAAAAACATGTCCTCCTGAAATCAGTGAGCGATAAATTGTGTGTTTGTCAAGCAAAAAGCCAAAAATAGGTACCTTTGACAAACCCGTTCTTCGCTGGAAAATGTTGCCGGAATAACCCCTGAATACCCTGAAAATGTGTCGCCAGAATTAGTAGCCGGAAAAACCCCTTAAACTCGCAATTGCTGCCGTCTTTAAGCCCAGCACTACCACAAACAAATGCCCAAAAAATGTGACAACCCCATTTTTATTCAAAATTCTATTTTCTAGAATTCCCTCGAAATCCGTCGACACGGTTATTCTTAAAATAATATTTAAATGGTAATTGATTTTTACACTCCCTAAATTGTTATCCACATCTTTTGTGTCTTTTAGTGAGATTTTTACACATGAAAATTCCACTAGAAGACAAAAAAGGGGGTGTGGATAGAATTTGGGTGTGTGGAAATCACTCACCTATCTAAAGTTCATAGTGAATTTTTGGGATTTTTTTTCTTCCAAAAGCTAAGCCCGAACACATCGCCAGATATTCTTCTTCTTCCGAACAGTGGTGGCTCCAGAAATTTTAAACAGGGTGTTCAAAAATTACCTTAACTCAACTAGCTATATTAACTAGCCATATACTCTTATTTTTGGAGATATAGAGTTGATTGTTATTCAGAGAAAAGCCAGAGCACAATATCGATACCAATAGAACTTTTTGCTCTCTATTTTTTTTAAAATTTTTGTCATTTAGAGTGTATTCGTATTTTGTTTGAGCTAATATATTAGGTATTTCAATTGCGAATTTCCTGAATTGATGAATATTCAAAGTATAAGAATAAGTGTTCAAACACTACAACAAAAACTACCTATGGCGACGAAATCTAGCAAGGAAACTCAAATTTCCTCTCCAAATGGGTCTTTATGGCGAGGAAATTGGATTCCTCGCCAAATGGGTACCCTTTAGCGAGGAAATCGGATTTCGTCACCAAATGGGTACCATTTAGCGAGGAAATTTGGGTTTCCTTGCCAAACCGGTACCCTTTAGCGAGGAAATCCGATTTCCTCGCCAAATGGTTAACCTTTAGCGAGGAAAATCCATTTTCCTCGCCAAAAGGTAAGATTTGGCGAGAAAAAAAAATTTGTCGCAAAAAAATAACTTTTTGCGAGGAAAATCATATTTCCTCACCAAAAGGTACTTGTTGGCAACAAAATTTGTGACTACTAATTAATTTTTAATTTTATAAAATTGGGCTATTTTAAATTAAGTATACAACTATTTCTATTATCATATTACACATAGTGTATAAATATGATTAAGCTAGTACTAGTTTAGCCCAACTTCTTGAATATTTTTGTCTTTCTCTTTACCACACTCTTATCTCTTTTTTTTCTTTTTTCTTTTTGTTAGATACGGAATTTTTAATTAATTAGTGGTGTTGATGAACTGAATTTAAAAAGTAAAAAAAAAATTATGAAAAGAAGCAAAAGAAAATCACTAAAAATGGAAAAACTTCAGAAATTATGCATTACGTTAATTTTTTAAACTTCGATGCAGAATTTATACACTTTTTTTTTAATTTCTCTCTTCAATACAAATAATCAAATGAAAATAGATCAAAATGTTAGCAAAAAAATTAATATTATTCACTCTGCAACAACTACGTACTCCTATCTAAGAAAAAACTAGAACAATAAAAAAATATATTAGTCCAACAAAAGTTATTGTCAGAATTCCATAGGCCATCGAACATGTTTAGCCCAAAAAAAAAATATGAAAAACATGTTGCAGTGCCAAAAATATCAAAAGCTTGGACACTAATAATGATTAAGAATATAACGTATGAAGCGAAAAACATATGAAAACTACTATATATATATTAAATAGTCGAATAATGGAACGAATTGCAATGTTGGTGAGGTGGATAGGTGTTGGGCGTGCCATAGAGGAGGTTGCGAGTTCGAACTCCCGCGCAAGCAGAAAAGAAAGCTGGGTAGAGAACATCACATTTTTTATTTCGCGCTACAATTAGCGACAAAAAAATTCGTCGCCTAAAATGTAATTGGCGAGGAAATAATTCCTCGCAAATTCATGTATTCGTCGCCTAAAATGTAGTTGGCGAGGAAATAAATCCTCGCCGATTCGTGTAAATGGCGAGGAAATAATTCGTCGCTAATTACCTACAATAGGCGAGGAAATAATTCGTCGCTAATTGCCTACAATAGGCGAGGAAAATGAGTTTTCCTCACAAAAGCCTTTTGCGACGCAGTATAGGCGAGGAAATATTTCCTCGCAAATACCTTAGGCGAGGAAAAATGATACTCTAGCGATGATTTTTTTTCCTCGCCATAGCATGATTTTGTTGTAGTGAAACAACCTAAACTCTTTTACATTTTATGGTCAATTAAACAACCTATAATTTTATAAAATGTAAAAGAGTTTGGGTTGTTTTGACCATCTATAGAAAGCTACGGAGCCCCCTATGGCTTTTAATTGGATATTTTACATTGGATGTTTGTGGGCTAATTCTTGGAGGCTAGTTGTTAAATTTTTTTTGGATTAGGTGTTCAAATATTTACGTGAGGGCATTCAAACATTTTCAACTTGGGTGTTCAAAAAGGACAAAACTTAAATAAAAGTACAAAATAATACATGTATTCTAAACAAAAAAAATTGTTAAGGGTGTTCACACTGTAGAGCCGCCTATGCTTCCGAAGCTGATATTTCCGAGCATGTACTATTTGTCGTCCGAATAAATTTGGATCTGGTGAACGGTTGAGTATCGTAAGCAAGGGTCCCTAATTGAATGGTGTGTCGGATCAATCATTGTCCTATCGGAAAAGGCTACAATACACGTTCTGTTGGAAATACTTTAAAAATATGGAACCGTTTACCTCAGAATCTGTAACAAAACAGAAATATATTAACTGTTGAATGTTATTGAATGTTGATGTATGGTCAACTTGAACCTCCAGCCATGAAAACGTGGTTAGCCTTGAGATTACAAATATTCATTCTATCACAGGTACTCGCAAATCTATGCCCAGTCAAGAATCTCAAAGGCTACAAAGAATAGCCTCTCCAGAGTGGCTACCATACCAAAACTACACAACAATCGTAACTGCAATCTGATGCCATTTGCAATGAAAAAATCTAACTTGTAAATAGGAAAATGAATCTGAACAGTAGAGAGTACCCTAGTTTTGTTGATTGACCAATTGTAACAGAAGAACCAAAAATTGTGAAAAAGACCACAACCATTATTCCATTTCTGAAACCATTGAGGATCTTCTAATCTTGAATAAACAAGTGCATCGAAATTCCAGTTGCGAATAAAACAAAGCACACTAACAAATCTCGTTTCAGTTTTAGCATCTCCTGATTAATGGAACAATTGCATCCAATGTACCTTTAGCTACGCAAATGTGCAGTAGAGATGTATTAAGCAACTACAGAAAAGTACACTAACTTCTACTTCACAATGATTACCAAAAAAACTTCTACTTCGCAAGATACTAGAGGCAGCTTATACTGTGTCGTACTCACTTCTTTTTTCTTGTCGTGGTTATCAGGGACGGAGCTAGGAATTTCACTACGTAGGGGCGAATTTTTTTTCTTAAATACTTTGCAGGGGCGAGACTATATAATTCAGAGGAATTTTTTTTTTCTGTATAATACTAGAGGTTTTTTTCCCCCTTGCAGGAGCGACAGCCCCTACTAGCCCCCTCTGGCTCCATCCCTGGTGGTTATGCATAATTTAAGCATTGTTAACAAGCCCAGAGGAAAGAAACACTAGGATAACTGCAATGAAAGAACTATGCAACAGTACAACAGATGTTTCATGCATCAGCAGTAAAGGAACAAGTAACACTGACATATGCTCCATAGCCTCCATGCGTATCACAATAAAATGTTCTCACATATTTCTTTTCCGATGATTCGTCAAATGGTTTGCTTCCACTAACAAATAATAAATCTACTACTCGTCTCATATACACCAAAGTGTTGGGAGGAGTGGAAAATGGAAAATTAACTATTGGTCAAGAGAAATAAGGCAATGCCATTCATATTTGGGTGGATTAAGTATGGTATGATTGGCATAACCTACCTAGATTAATTGAGGCCACCTTTGACACGGATTCGTCCACAGTAGACAACAGCTTGAAAAAACATGTACTCCCTCCGTCCCTTTTTAAGTGTTTAACTTTCCATTTTGGACTGTTCATAAATAAGTGTGTGGTTTGAAAACTTAATGGGTAAAAATTTGTACAATTATCATTTTGCCCTTTTGAAAAGTTCGTGGGTAAAGAGTTAATGAGTAAAAGTGGAGGATAATTTTGGAAAGTAGAGGTAAAAGTTGATGTGAAAAGTGTAAAGTGGATAAAAAAAGTTGATGTGAAAGGTATAATGATGATGTTTCTTTAATAAATTAGATTTACGAAATAGCACATTTAAAAATGGACGGAGGGAGTAATAGTTAAACTAAACGAAAATAGATTAAATTTAAATTAAAATAAAAACTAGATAAAGAAGTCGCATGTGAACTGTTTTTTAACCTATTTCTGTTCGAAAAATTTTACCTTCCGGAATCATTATGCTTGTAGGTAAACATTAATAAGTCAAAACTTTATGTCCCAAATTAAGTTAAAAACAAAATAAAAATAAAAAAAACTCAGGAATGACAAGAACACAAAGTTGTTTGACATTTGACATTTTTTTGTAATGAACTTTTGTGGTTTATTTTGGATAACGAATACTTATATCTTATTCCTCAAACCATGAATCTTTCCAGCAAACCACCCAAAAAAAAAAACACATTCATAGTGTAGTTATCGGGGTGATAAATCTGAAATAGTAATCTCATTCTGAGAGACTATGTTAGCAATTTGTGAGGATTGACATGATTTCAACACCGAACGCCCAACAGAGAATGCTGGTTGAGTTGGTTGAGGCAGTGTCACATTGTCGCTTATGAACGTGGCAACTATAGTTGATATCGTCGGTCTGTCTGCAGGGTCTTCTTGGACACACAATAATCCGATATGGATGCATTTCAACACTTCTGTTGCTACACATGACTCCATCAATAGTGGGTCCATCAGCTCCAATATTTCTTCGCCTCTACACCATAAATTCCACGCCTGTATGATAACAATTTAGCAAGAAATGAAGATATAAATATTGATGATCATCATTATGATGTTGAGTTAAAAAGATATAGAAATGTGTAGGAATGAAGGAACATACATAAGTAAGGAGGCTGTGACCCTGCTTAGAAAGGTAAAAACCGTTGTTCCTTTTTCCACTTATAATCTCTAGTAAGAGAACTCCAAAACTGAAGACATCAGATTTAACAGAAAACAGTCCTTCCATGGCGTACTCTGGAGCCATATATCCACTATAGTTAATTAAGAAAACATAACGTTAAAAGAGATGGATACACATGTTCATGTATGCATACATAAGTTGGAAAATCTAGAGACTTACTATGTTCCAACAACTCTGTTCGTGCTGGCTTCACTTTGATTTCCACCGAAAATCCTTGCCATTCCAAAGTCTGATATCTTGGGATTCATTTCTTGATCTAACAAAATGTTGCTAACTTTAAGGTCCCTATGAATAATTTTGAGTCGAGAATCCTCGTGCAGATATAGAAGGCCTCGAGCAATCCCATTAATTATAAGAAAGCGTCTCTTCCAGTCTAGCTGTGCAGCTTTAGTTGAATCTAACAATGAATGAAACAACATTTTGATTAATATAGCTTTAGATGAACCTAACAATGAGACAAACAATATCCAAGTTGATTAATATATTGTCTCTTTGGGTTTCATCGCAATTTGGAATTGTTATATCGACGAACGAGTGACAACTTAAGAGAGAGTCAATACCAAAGAGGAAGAAATCTAAGCTTTTGTTGGGCATGTACTCATAGATTAGCATTAACTCGTTCCCCTCCAAGCAACATCCCAAGATTCTGACTAGATTCCTATGTTGTAGTTTTGCAATTAACGTTATTTCATTTTTGAACTCTTGAAGTCCTTGGCCGGAGGTCCTCGAGAGCCTTTTTACTGCAACTTCTTTGCCATCAGGTAATGTACCCTGCAAAAAAAATTACAAGACAAGCAATGCATTTGAATTAGAACTATAAGTTTCGATTGCTTATTCCACTATGGAGCATTGACGTTGTATCAGAGAGGCCTCTTTTAGCTCTAAAACGACAACACCTTGCAAATCTACACTTACAACATCATGAGCGCCAAATTACCTTGTAAACTGGACCAAATCCGCCTTCTCCAAGCTTATTTTCTTGAGAAAAATTCTTTGTAGCTACAAGTATGAGACCTAACTGAACTGAAGGAAAGTCGTGCAACTCAGTAGGCTTTTCTCCTTGCAAGTTCTCAGTGCTGTAATCATCAACAATTCTTCCTTGTGCCAAGTTTGGTAATTGAACTTATGTGGAAGAATATACAATTAGCTAGCTGACACAATACAAAAATATAAACTGTGGAAACAACTGAAATGTAGCAGTTACCTTCCGCTGTTCTTTTCCTTCTCCTTTGATAGTAGATACCAGAACCAAGCAGCGCCAACACTACAGATGCTGATACACCGACCACGATTGTGATCATTTTTCCTTTATTTCATTCAAAAGAGATGGTTGTAAAAAATAAGATCCCTACGTAGCTGAAAGATGGGCATCACAAATTCTTCTTTGTTACAACGTTTAGACGATGGATCATCGTTTTGCCATTTGTGGGACGTCATCGGTTGAGTTTTTCACAAAAGTGTTTACCGTAAAAGATGGGTTTTGAAAATCTGTAAAAGATTTCCCACAGATGGCGCCAGCTGATGAATTGGTTTTGGTCGCCCTCAATCGATGACTTGCAAAACAAAGTTAAAAGATACCGGTGTGGTGCCGGCTAACACCCTTCTGATGCCTAAGTCAGAAATTGTTTGGAGGATAAAGTAATGGAACTTAAATGTATATGAAGTGTTTGAGTTGCTGTACCTTTTATGTGAGTGTTAGGGCTTATTTATAGGTTTTACGCATGAAATGCGTAGTGTACCAACCCATCCTATATTTGCGGAGTTAGTTGGATAATATCCCAGAGGGTTAAGTAGCTCCGGAAGCGTTTTATTTGAATATGCCATTTATCTCGGAAGAGGTTTTGGCTATGGGTGAGTTTGATTATCAAGAGTCATGAGATTTGAATTATAAATGATCCTTTGAAAATATTTGATCGTCGTTGGGGCACATCCCATATTTGCAAGGAGTTTGTTATATAGAACCTTATTTGTCTGGTCTGATCGGCATTGGCCAGATTAGATGACTTTGATTCCTTTTAAGTGCCTCTGGTCAGATTACTTATGTTGCCTTGACTAAGCTGAATAGATGAGGTATGTTCAGATAAACAATGAGCCCGCACATTTTGCTAGGCCTGTCTAGGCCGGAGCCTTAAGTCCTTAACAACACCACTGGGCCATGGACCCACTTGTCTGGAGATGAATGTATCTGTGGAGCATAGCACTATCAGTGGCCAATTTGGACCTATAAATCAACCGCGCGCGCTCTTCTAACGCACCATCCCGTGGGAGCGGGGCGCAGGTCCACGATATGGTTCTTTTTTTTGGTTGGCATCTTATTAACTGTTTGTTCCCCTTAGGTTTGTGGCGGTATATGATTGTCGTTCAGTTGGCTGCCAACTTCTTGGGTTGCTTCCGAGCATTGTGATGTCTTTTGTCTCATTCCCTTTTAATTTTTGTAATTCGTTTCCAAAGATTAATAAATTCTTTTTTGCAGTTATAAAAAAGGTCTGATCTTGAATTACTGAGTTTTAACAAGTTGAACGGATTGCTTGTATCAGTTGAGTTTCAAATTATAAACACATCTTCGTGAAAATTTAGACGAAGTCGTTACTTCGTGTATTTTTATTCAAGTTATTACCATTATTTCTTAATAAGACTCCACTTTTAAATGTTTTTATAATGTATAGATTTAGAAACTTAAATTTTTTAGCTTTCGACATTTCAAAGTGAATATTTGGAGAAATCCAAACGAAAGAACCGAGAATATGGAACATAAGGAGTAACATATTATTACTAAGGTTGTTGGACTATTCTAAAAACTTCAAATTTTCAAATCCATACTGTCAAAAAAAATAAAACAATAAAACAATAAAATATAAACCTTTACCAGGGCTACTTGGAGTAGGAGGAGGTGGAGGGAGGAGTGGCGAAGCGGGCGGCGGAGGGGCACCGACACTCTCAATGTAAGACATCTCATAATTGACATAACAGCTCGGAAGCAGAACTCTTGCACCTTGACCTGTAGCACAACAACCCAGAAAACTCGAGATACAATTCTGAAGGCAGTTATTGCAATCGAAATCAGACAAATCCGGCGTGCATTGCGCTAATCTGTACAATGTTGCTTCAAATGACGGGTAGTAGGCTTCTGCTGTCGCAAATTTTTTACCCGATTTATCACTTGAAGCCTGAGCGGCAATATCGTCCATCACCTTTTCAAATGTATAATTCATACTAATAGTTAGTTACTTGGTTTGTCAAAAGTTAGCACTAGATATTAGAATAACAACCAAAAGCATACCGCAAAAGGAAAGACAGAAACCAAACTGCTAGAAAGACAAAAGGTTAAGGCCTCTCGTACTCTACCCCAGCTGTTGCCAAACGCAAAAAATTGATCTACACAGAGGGAGCAAGCTGCATAATTACTTTGAAGGATTGTGATTAAAAAAAAAAAAAAGTTTGATTTTGATTTTGAAGGGTTTGAAGTAAAATTATCGAAGAGGCCAAAAATTTAAAACCAAAGTCCAAAATATCGAGATACACAAATTTGGAGTATTAACGAGGAGATTTGGCACTGTGGTTGGGTTCATTTTTGATCCATAACTTCGTTCGATTTGGATTACAGTAATCTTGAGGGAGATTGAGAATGTGATGTCTTCTATCCATGATTCCAACGTTTAGAAGATTCAGGAACGGAAATGTAATGTCAGGCTTTTCTAATTTCGAAGTTTGGCAAAGACAGGAATGAGAATGTGATTCCTAATGACATATTCAACCAAGAATCACATTCTCAGACAAAGTGAGAATCTGATCCCTCCCTTATCCCATGGAAATCTCAGATTTCTTACTCATTCATTAATAAAAGGAAATGTTGACTATAATAAATTTTCAAAATAATTGTTTCTCACATAAGATCACTGAATTAATCCAAACATCAAAATGCAATTCGTCCAAGAATCCAATTCCTAAGAATTCGATTCATGGTAATCATGTTCCTACTCCTTACCAAGAAAATTTCTAAGAATTTGATTTCTGGTAATCATGTTTCTATTCCTACTCGAAATTCTGGTCATCCAAACCAATGTTTTAAAAACCGGACCGACCAGCCGGTTCGACCGGTTAACTCGTCAACCAGACCTCAGTCCGGTTCAGTTACATCTAAAAATCGCTCTTTTTACAGTCGGGTTTAGTTACATCTAAAAACCGCTCTTTTTACAGAACTGGTCTCTAAATTAATAACCATCCCACTGAGGCAGTCGAACCACCCACCCATAGGATCCGGAACCGGGTTGGTCGAACCGGACCGGACATTTTAAACTTTATTTGTGCCTAAGGTGCACACATCATGCATCAGAGAGGAGCGATTACTTTGCGCTGTCTTGTTTGGTTTGAGCTGGGAATCTTTATGTTTCTCTACCATTTACATTTGTAACAGATTCATCATTTCGTCCCCTAGGTGTCGGGTCTGCTTCGGCAGGTGTGTCTATGAGTCGGTGGCCCAGTCAGCCTAATGCCGGTCTCGTTTCACTTGTTAGTGGTTTGTGCTTCATTCCTATCTTTGTTGTAATCGGTGCCGGATGGCGTTTTAAATGATATCTTGACTTCTTTCAAAAAAGAGAGGAGCTTTACTGGTGGTCCCATGCCAGCTCATTCCCTGCAACGACTTTCTAGATAACTTCAAGGGGCTTTTCACCATTTTATAGGAAGAAAAGGTTGTGGATTTTGTTTCCCACCAATGTGGGATTTGAAAAGCATACTAGAACTGCATGTATTTCTTCCGTCTCAAATTGGATGTTCATTTTTGAAACCTGTGTCATTTTCAATCGCTTATATCTTTCAATATGAATCTCCAAAAATATTCAACATGGATCTTGTTTGATAGTTTTCGACGAGTTCTATAATACAAAGTGTTCATAATTACGAAAAACATTATAAATTGAAAGATATAACAATCGAAAAATGGCACGAGTTTCAAAAATGGACATCTAATTTGGGACGGAGGAAGTATACCACAACATCATTACTTTACTAAACTTTTTATACTGCTATTTTTTTATGTGCTTATTTTCCTAAATTATATATTTCTAATATATTTTTATTATAATTATGACATCACGGTTCGATTCCGGTTCGACCACGGTTGAACCGGTGACCCATCCGTCTGGTCCTCTTTCCAGTTCACTCTCCGTTCCGGGTTTTAAAACATTGATCCAAACACAGCCTGATTTCATAACTTGGGATGTATTAGTAATAAATAGTCCTTTGATCCATAACTTCAGTTCATGTTTCCATCTGAGATAATTCAAATACATATCCACTTTTTGAAAGGTTTAAAAAAAAAAAAATCCATGAAATCTTAATAGGTCTTAAATCAGTTTGAATTTGATTCAATTAGAGTAAATTTCTATTACGGTATTTTCGGTATTTTTTAGTATTTCCGGTATTTTTCCTATTTTCATTAGTTTTCACGCATTTCAACGCAAGTCATTCTCCTCGCATACCTCCAAAAAAATACCATTTAGTGTAAACTAACCAACTTTTGGCTACAAGAAAATACCAAAAATACCGTATTGAAACTCACCCTTAAATACATTATTATAGATGCAAGTCTCCTGCAAGGCTGCAAGACTTAAATTATAAAAAGTGATCATAGGACAGATGGAGTACATAAAATTAAAATAGAGATATGTCAACGACTTCACATAAAAACTCGAATTAACAAGACCAGACACCCGTGGCCACGCGAACAAATTACATTTAACAGATACATTTCAATTAAGTACTTCTCCCCGATCAAAAAAATAATAATTAAGTACTTCTCAGTCACTTCGAAAAATTATTCTGGCCTTTTATTCTAAGCTTTTTGTCTAGTGATTATTTTCAATATTAATTATTCATACTGATGAAAAAAAACCAGAAAAGTAAAAATGTGGATTAAAATTGGACAAAGTTCATATAATACGAAGAGAACTGTTTCATATTTTTTCGTCTTTAGTAAACTTTCTTTTTTTTGCCTTTGGCTATAATTTTTTTATTTTAGACTCTTTTCGTCGAAATAGATAATCTATAGAACAACTTGGGGGTGTTCCACTAACAAAAAACTGTTTTTCCCAAACACCGAGACATGTCATTCTCTCACAACACATCACATAAAAAACAGTGAAAAACCAATTTATTCAAAAAACTGAGTTAGCGGAACACCCCCTTAAAGTAGTTTTCAAAAAAACTTATTTTTTCTACATAAATCAGGGCCCTTTATTCATTACACGGCTGAGATTAGCTTATAACGGGGAAGCTTCCTCTCCACGTCCACAAACAGCGACACCCAATCTCAGACAAACAATGATACCCAAACTCTCAGCCAAACAACAATACCCACAAAAAGCAATACCCAATCTCTCGGCCAACTCTCTCTCTCTCTCTGCAGCACCGATTGTCCTTCACCGATCGTCCATGGCAGTCGGGTTTTAGGGCTTTACTGCGTCGGTTGGTAGTAGGGTTCTAGGGCTTTACAGCTCCTTTGGCAAGAGGGGTGAGAAAAGAAAGGAAAGGAGAGAGATTTCCATTAATGATGAGAAAAGAAAAGAAAGGGGAAGAGTTTCTCACGTGTTAACCAAACAGGTGTGAGAAACCAGTTTCTCTCCCTCCCATTCCGGTCATCTTCCTCGTCTCCGGCGACTCTCCGGCGAATTTCCGGCGACCTCGAAACGGAGTTTTAAGCACAGATCCGGCTTCTCCTCGACTAGACGAAGACAACGGTGGGAGTTTGACACCGATCCGACGAAGGGGACGATCCGGCGACTCTCCGGCGTTCCGTTTCTCACCAAATCTCGCCACTTTTGGTGAAAAACGGAAAGGGGGGGTAAGGGGTTCCGGTCTCTCACCAATTCTCTCCCATTCTCACGGCTTTGCTCATCCAAACAAGGGAGAGAAAGCCTTCCCCTTCCATTTCCTTTCTTTTCTCCCGAATTCCCTCAATCCAAAGGGGCTGTTATTGTGGGAACCGCAACAGCAGCAACCGGCACCGCTCTCTCCCTCTGTCGGTATGATATCTCCCTCTCTTTCTTTCTCTCTCTCTCGACACATACACACCGGTAGCCATGGCTTTATTGGGGGTTCTGATTTTTTTTTTTTTGTGGGTTTTTTAGTTGGAGGCCTCGATCAAGAACTGAATCAGAGTATCCATCTCTTTGATCTTCCCTCAAAGATCCTTTGTAGTGTTATGGACATTCAGCTTCGGGTAATGCTCTCCTTTCCGTTTCATTGCTAATTGAGGTTTCTGTTTGGTTCCTGATAAAGTGTTGGAAACTTGGGAACTACCTAGATTTCTTGATTGGGATTGGGATACAAGGTCATTTTGCTAGATTATAATCAAGTAAAGTTAGAGCATCCAGGGCCTTACTCATATTTTTACTCAAATTTAACTAAAAATTGTATTTGGTATGAAGCACGCAAGCCCAAATCTAAGAACAAATTTGAGTAAAGCTTTGTTAATGGCAGGTATGGCTATGATTGTAAGTTTGAGAGGGAGAATACTACTTTGCAAATTTTGAGTAAATTAGAGTAAAACTCAATTTGGTATAGGGTTGAGTCAAGGATTGGAGTGGATTTTAAAGGGTCTAGCTTTGACTTTTTCCGCTCAAGTTTTTTGAGTTTTGAGTGAGGAAAAAGCTGAGGGCTGGAGATGCTCTTAATAAACCAAAAGAATCCAAACCGAGCCTTAACTTACGAATCAACTGGGGTAGGTCTCACTGAATTTGGGGCACATTTTTATTTACAGCCAAAGAACATGTCAAAGGGCATATGGTTAGTTCTTTCTTTCTTAAAATTTTTATTTACATTATTCGAGGATAGAAGCCAGGAGTCAGAAAATTGAACTATTTGACCAATTCAAGCTTATTAAATACAGCTACAAATAGTCTCTCTTAATAGCTACCTTTGGACTGCTGTTTTTTTGGTTGTTCTTAGAGATTATTTTTGTCTGCCTTGAGAAGGGTTGAATTAGTTGCATATATTTTTTAAAAATTGCCTTTCTTCTCACATCATTTAATCAAATTTCAATGCAAATGGTTATGTATAGGAGAGGCCTACATTCTGTACAACCGGCAGACGAAGGGGAACAAAAGAGAGCTAATTCAACTTGGAGCTCCTATTTTTGGCACATGAGAGAGGAAGGCACCGGCAAAGATGAAGATGGTAAGAATAGCTTTACGCTTAAATATAATTGTTTATGTTTTTTTTTTTTTTTTGTAATTGAGAAATACTTGGTACAGATCATATTGAGCCAATTCCTACCCTTCTTCAAGGAGTTGCTGATCACCTGATTCAATGGCATCTGATCTCAGGAAATAGAAAACCAAACGGTTGCATCATCAACCAAACAGTAAGCTTGAGTACATTAATTACTAGAATACTACCGTACTACTATATAATTACAGTATACATTGGTTATGGAAAGAATGTATATAGATTTAGCTTTGGTGTGCCAGCTTGCCATGTGAATCTCAACTTTGATTTCAGCACAGGGTATACCTAAATTTTAGTCTAAATTTGTAAGTTTGAGTAAAGAACTCAGAGCCAGAGGAGCGTTTTTACTAAGAATGCAAAATTTAAAAAGGGTTTAGATTAAGGAGTGGAGTGCCTTTGTTATTGCCTGTGCTTTGATCTCAGTAGTATTATGTTTTTTGGGGATTTTAGTGGCTTGATATGGAGAAATTTTTCTGTTTGGTCGACGATTCTGGTACGTTAAAACAGGATGGGTAGTTTATAGTTCCAGCGCCTCCTTTGGTCTAACGGTTTCAGTTTCTAATGTGTTTTTTTTTTTCCTTCATAAATATAATAGGTAGTCTAAATATGATTGTGATTGTAGGTATCTAAATAGCTGTTTTTCAGTTTCTTATTAATAGATCACACATTCTCATATTTTTATTTCTTTGATTCAATATGTTTGTAAAATGCATGGTTTCACTAGAACTGAATACTTAATGTCTATATCCGTTTGGTTGCAAATTGTTTATGGTTTACAAGGAAGTTATCATACACAAGTTACATAGCTGATGGAATCGGCTTTGGTTGGTTCTCGCAAAGGGAAAGAAAAGGTCACCTATGCCATTGGTTGCATAAGAGCATTGGTAGGACTCTTACATTTTAGTGAACTTTCTTATAGTCAAATCAATCATTGCCAATTAGCCTTTAATCCACTTTTATTCTTATATTTCTTTCTAAATATTTCTAAATATTCCTCAACTGACTTCTTAAATATAGGTTCAACCTCTTCGAGACAGAAATATTGGGGTTGTAATCCGTAATGAGCAGGACAACAATGTCGGCCATGTTAACGAGGTAAGTCTACATACATATAAAAAAATATTTGCAAACTCTATTTATAACACGTAATACATTTCATGTATTTTTGTGCAGGAAATGCAAAGCATAGAAGCAACGGCCAGGAAATGGAAGGTTTTGGTGTTATCGAATGTAAGCTATTGTGCATATTGAGAGTAGAAAATTTGTGCTCAAGGATAACTATGTCATTGGGTTTGATAATACTGCATTTTCTTCAGCATCATACCTTGAAGGATTCTAACCTTATTGTTTGGTGTGAAATCAGGTTTGGGGGTTGTGGATTTTTGCCCGAAATCTGATAAATATCCTGCTCTGTGTCTCATGAATCTTTAAATTTGGAGTTAGGCTCTATAGATGTAGCATCCCTACTTTCAAGACCAAAAGGTATTGGCTCAGTTTTGGCATCAATTATGCCGTATTTTACATTCGTTTGGATGTTTGATTTGCCAAATGTACGGGTGACTTTTATGTTCGACAATATTTTGTTGTTTTAGGCTTTCTCAATCTCCTTGATAGTAGCTGATGGCAAAAGCGGAGTCTCGGCAAAATAGGTGCCTCAGTTGAGATGTGGACTTGGTTTGTGTTGAAACATGAGGGGAAACATACAACTTGAACAATTACATAGATTATGGGAGTGTAAATGTTAAGGCAAATATAGGCGTCTTTGTAGTTAATTTCATTTATCTTCTTCTTTTTGGGGATAAAAAGCCATCATCATCACAAGTCTATTTTTTTTAATCTTTTATTAGTGTTCTTTCGTTGGGACTCATCAAGGCATCTATTTAATGTGTTCAACATGCTGGCTTCAAACGTTTAGGGTAAACCTTTTGAAAACCCAGTCACGATTTTACATGGTTAATTTTGCGTTGCTTTAAAGGGAATTTGATGGAGTTTGTGGTAATTTTGGTTTTGGTGGAGCTTAGTTGGATTCAACGGGTAGAACTTGATAGGTCATATAAGTTGAGGCTATATTATGTTCGTCTGTGCCTTTAGGCACACAGGACTTTTGTTCTTCGATTTATCTTTTAGAGCCATTGAGTGCAACACAGTTGATATAATTTTTTACACCTAACTTTTAGAATTATCATGATTCTGTTGACCCTTGGTTTCGTAATTGGGCAAAAAGTTGCAAGAGAGTACTGAGCTATTAGTTGTGGTCAATATTAAAACGATAATTAATTAAGCTGAGGTTAAATTACGTCGCGCCGTGCCTTCAGGCACGAGCAATCCCTAGTTAATCCAAAAAATATAGTGCAAATCTAACAAAAATCCAAAAAAGACGAATAAAACACAAAAATAAGAAAGGCAAAAACATTTTAGGAGAATAAAGCTTGAACCCCGGCCACCACAGTCACTTGGTGTCCAAGCCTACCACAGTTTTTTATGGGACTCAAGTCAAGGAAATTTTCTAAGGTTCCCCAGAGTGATATTGGGGCACCCATGACTCCGTAAATATGGACCGTTAGATTTAAAAATGGGAAAATCTCAGCCATTTGATCAAAACCACCAACAAAATGTAAGGTGTATTTGCTAAAACCTAGATGGTTTTGGCCCTTTCCCGCCAAAAAAACGCAGTTGCACTTACCATAAATACTTATTTTACTTACCAGTTCTTTTTGCTAACACTTGCCACAATAGACAACTATACTTACCACAAGATATGGCTAGTTACTACTCCCTCCGTCCCTTTTTAAATGATCCATATGGGAATACGTGCAATTTCAAACCTCTAAAAAACATATTTCTCTATGTTACTTTTTAATTTGTTTTATACCAAATTAAAGTGCTCTTGAATACTTTAATTTGGTGCAAAAAAAATTTAAAAACGATATACGAAAGTACATTTTTAAACGTCCGCAAAAATACACGTTTCCCAAGTGGATCACTTCAAAAGGGACGGAGGGAGTATGCTTTTTTGGTGGAAATTTCTTTAACTCTTGGGAATTTATAAACCCATGATGCTTAGTCATATTCACCCTACTTTTTGTCTATTTGAATGAGAATATTTATGTGGTTTAAAAATATTTAATTTGCAAAAAAAAAAGTCTATAACAATTTTTTTGAAAACTAAATATTCACGCCAAACAAACTGCCTTAAATATTATCATGAAAATAAAATGGACTAGGTAAGACAGGATGGGAGACCTACTGAGAAAAAATTGGGGCATGGAAACTCCAATACCACTTTAGGGCACTGTAGCCTTAATATGTGTAAGGCCAAAGGAATGTGCGGTGAGGAGAGCCCTACTGATTGCCCAAAGGTCACTGTTACCACTTTGAAAAGATAGTTAGAAAAACAAATTCACAGTAAAAAATTTGTTGGGGTTTGATAGAGTTCAGAAAAGTTATACATGAAATATTCTAAAAAAAATTAAATTAATCGTTGATTTAGTTTTCTTGGACCGTTTCATATATATAGTTTGAGAGCAATGCTAGGTACACAACAAAAATGGACAACAAGGTGGACAACACACTCACATAGTGTGTAGGCTCCGCACACACTACACACTCAACTCTATGTGGAGCCCATAGACCATGTGAGTGTGTTGTCCACCTTATTGTCCATTTTTATTCTGTATCTAGCATTTTTGATATAGTTTCTTGTATCGTAACATTACTTAAATTTGTTTAAGTGACATCAGTCATACGAGAGAGTATTTAGAATCCTTAAAATGTGTATGAAAGAGTGGGTAATACCTGTCTCAAAACATCCCTAGTAATGGTCCCATTCTTTGACGGATCGTAAACAATTGTCCGGACTCCTACGTCCGGATAGGAGAAGAAGGACTCGTTGGAGTACCTGATCATACAGGGGTCGTACCAGATCGTGACCCGTTTCGAACTGGGGCACCGTTTGACTACATCTGTTGAAGCGTAATCAACACATGCTTGACAGGCGGCGGCAGAGAGGTCTCCGCGGCAGAGGAAGAGGCCGTAGGCGACGTCTGGGGGGCTTCTGCCGGCGGTGAAGTTGTAAAAGCCGTTGGAAGCGTCGGAGTTGGAGGAGAGAACGGATAAGAGGGTGTTGAGGTTTGTTTGGTATATGCTGTTTGGGGCGTAAAGGGGTTCGTTTGGGCAGTCTATTGCTAAGTAACTAAACTGTGCTTTAATTATTGGGTTGAGACTGAGCAAGTAAATCGTGTAAACAAACAGACCCTTTCTTGGCGGTTTGGGAAGCAAATTATCCATTGTAGAACACCTTGAAAGCCTACGGATTTTGAAGGGCTTTAATTTTGATAAGCATGGAAATTTAGAAATCATGGGAGAAGAAATAAGTGGTGGAGACTGGAGATTGGAAATCATTGATGTATCTCCGACGACTTGGAAGTGGTCAATGAGGCCGTACTCAATCAGATGGGTTTTTCCTTTGCAGTGTTCCCTGCTACAGGAAATTAGAGGGTGTTGGTGTGGAAATTTTTTTGCAAGAGTGAGACACGACTAATTGTTGTGTACGGCCGGAGTCCCACGTAACATTGCTATATTGTACTCTTCACAAATAAAATATCGTCACCATAAAATGTGGGTCAGTGTCTTATATATATCTACTAATTATAAATTCAAAAATGAATAATAATTGTTGTTACTAGATAGTTTGTCACTACATAAATGGTAGTCCTGATTAATTACTAGTCAGAGTGAGATTGTGAGTAATCGTGATCAAACGACACCTCTTCACATCCTCCGGTCTCCAACTCTGTTATTTATTTCTCTTAGAGGGTTCCGAACCAGCCGAGGCAAATTAAGTTTTGTAGTGTTCAATCTCGTCTTGCCAAAAGTAAAGTCAGCTAGTGGTCGATGTTTGGCGCGTAAGTACTGGTTGTGTTTGGGCAGTCTACGAATAAGAAAGATGCGTCAGCAACTTTAATTATTGGGACGAGGTTCATCAAGCAAATCTTGTAAGCAAAAAGAGCCTTTGCGAACTTTATTGGCAGCAAATTATCCATTATAGAGCATCAGATCATCATGCTTTTGGGGATTTCAATTTTTAATTTATTAGAAGAACGGAGATTTGGAGAGGGTGAAGAAATAAGTGGTGGAGAGAGGAAATTGGAAATCATGGCTGTAAATCGGACGACTTGGAAATGGAAGTGGTCAATGAGGCGGCATTGATTAATCGTGCTACTGCAGCAATTGATATCCCCACATTCCTTAAAAGCAATAAAATTCTCCACATCAGGGCTAAAAGACATTTTATTAAATTAAATAAAGAAACAAACAAGAAGTTTCAAATGAAAACGTACGTCACTTCCGTTGCATGGTCCAGCGACCCTAAAAAAGATCACGTTTGAAACTCACGTAATTTTCAACTTCCCGGAAAGTTCCAAGTTGTCATGTTTGACCGCCTCGCCTCACAGCCATTCTAATTTAACACTCTACACAGGCTAATCGGGGTGTTTCGCTACCTAGTTTTTGCATTTTGATTTTCGCATTTTCTACTTCTAAGTGTTTGACACACCGCGGAGAAAACACATTTTGCGAAAATATGTTTTTGATTTTTGAGATTAGAGGAGAAGTCGAAAATAAGTTGGAAATGAGCTTTTTAACTTCTCATTTTCCACTTTTTCCATTTTGAGCTTGTATAATTTTATTTTAACGATACCCTCACCTAAATCAGTTAACGCACAATTCCTAACTTGACATTACAGTTGAGTACTTGTGTAAAACAGTAAAATAGGGCATGAAATAAGTGACATAGGCCAAACTTGTGATTGACATAAAAAAATTACCTCATCATAACCACTATTAATTCTACCAAAGTACAACAATTTGAAAATTTCTTCCACCCATAAAAAAGATACAATTTGAAAATATGCACGTACAAAACATTCTAGTAACAACTGTTCAATTGTCAAAAACTAAAAGGCGAGCCACCAAAGAGTTGCAATATATATCAACCCCAATCAAGGTCAAATATTCAAAACCCGGCGTCATTGAAAGTTTGTCCAATTGTTAACTTTGATGTCCGGAGGATAGTTGAAAAACCTTAGATCGCCTAGGTTTAATGTTTTGTTATGTATGAACCCTCAATTGAAAACTCACCAATCAATAATCAATCGACATATAAACCAAACGCACAAATAAAAGCAATAAAACGAAGAATGCACGATGAACGAACTATATATGTGGAAAACCTCTAAATGGGTAAAAGTACGGGAAGGAATCAATGCACTATACTCATGGTGTAGTTAAAAGTAATCTTAGCCTAAGATTTGAATCCTCGATCACAATCTCCATAAGACTTACTTGTCGAATCTATGTTCACCATCCCAGTGAGTGACCGCCATTGCCGTTGAAGAGTATTGCATCTATGTTCTCAAGTATGGTGTTTCTGACTTTGGCTTGCTCAGTTGCTCTTACCTGAGAATGAGATTATCATAATCGGGAAGTGAAATAATGGTTTTTGTTTCTCCTTCCCCTTGGCTTTTAGCATATGCAAGTTTACTGGACAATATCTCAACAGTGATACTTATTTTGTTTCTCCTTGCCCTTAGCTTTTAGCATATGCAAGTTTATTGGACAATATCTCAACAGTGATACTTCTCAAGAATTTTATTTTTATAGCTGTAAACACCCCAATTTTGATAAACTTGTGCATCCCCCAATGATGAGAAAAGACGCACGAAATGTACCTTGGAACGGTTACTTGAGACGGACGGATCAAAACAACCCAAAACCACCTGAAACCGTACGGCCCGAAAACCAACTGTACGGCTTGAAATTCATTTTGAACCGTGCGGTGTTACACTATGCACCGTACGGCACCCTCTTGACACCGCACGGCGTCCATTGTCCCATCAACAGGATTCCCGGTTGCTCCAGCAGCTCAGAGCAATGATGCGATTCGCGGCGAATCTACTCATGAGCCCGCCATTTTTGCGTACAAACTTGGTTCACCCTCCCCTTTATAAACCAACGTCGTCAAAACGATTTCCAGAGAGACCTGAGGATACCAAAGAGAAAAATCCGAATTCTTCCCTCACGAATCAGTTGAAAAATCCGTGCGATACCGTTACTTCTTCAAGAACCCATTGATACACTTGTATTCACTCATAAGCCAAGCCTCTCCTTCACACAAACCCGGAAGTCCAGTGTCTATTCCCCGTAATCAGTCAATTCCGTTTCAAGGTATAACACTCGTTTTCAAACCATAATCTTCTGAGGGGGGTCTCCATCGGGTATGAGGGGAGCTCCGTAGCTCTTTCTCGAGCCCGAACGGGGATGTTTCAGCAAAGTTCGAGCCTCTCGGGAAAGTATCACGCGACATCATCCATAGTCGCAGGATACCGACCCTGAAAAGGAGGTACATTCATTCATTTAAATTACTTTCCAAACCTGTTTTTATCAGCAAACAATGTGGTTCTTGCCTAAGAACAGAAGCCGGTTTTCAAACAGACGAAAATGAAAACTTTTTTTTTTTTTTTTTTTTTTTTTTTGAAAAATGTGTGCTCAGAGGAACCGTACGGCGTCCGAAGTACACCGCGCGGTATAACTTTGGATACCATACGGTGTTACTGGAAAAACCATTTTTCATGCTCTGTTTTCTGAAATCCGATACTCTGTTTTCTCGAAAAACCAGAGGGTAAAATTGCTGTTTACCCCCCCTTACTTTGTGTTTTTTTTTTTGCATTTACACCCCCTCTTAGATAATTCTCTTGTGTTTTGATTGTGCGTTGTTTGATTTGTTATTATTATTGTTTATTTCTTTTAAGCATGTTATTATCCAATATATTGTTTATGCAAAACAAAGTTTTCGGTAAAATCTTTTTCAACGAATAATCCCACAAATGTTTAGTAAAGACCGGAAAATTCCGGGCACGCGGGGTGCATTTTTCGAACAAAACCTTCCCCACGGGTAACCTGGCTCCCAAACCCAAATCTCTATTTTTCCCAGATCAAACCCCCTTTTTAGCGGCACAAGAGTCAATATTTTCTAAAACGGTTTCTCGGGTACCTAACATTTTCTAAAAATTAAACCCCGGGTGGCGACTCTAAAATTTTCTCCTTTTTCCCGGATCGCCCCTTTTTCATAATCTAAAATCCGTGGATAACTACTTTTTCGCAAATGAACGGAAAACGAGCGTCCACAAAATGGCGACTCTGCTGGGGAGCGATATTTTTTAAATTAATCTGTATTTTGACATTTTACACTTGTAAAACGACCCTTTGAAAGCTTGAGACACCAAGTACGTGCTTCACGCCGTACTAGAAAGGATTGATGTCAGGGTGAAAACCCGATCAGTCTGCACTGGAGCTTTCCCGGTTGTTTGCACGAGTAAAATTTCAAGGTTTTGATTAATTTAAAAAGTGAGCCAAACTTGAAAAATATTTGTGGGATTTTTGAAAAGATTTTATTGTTAAACTTTTGCATTGCACGTGCATGGTTACTAGCCTCGCCGCTGCGTCTTGGTTACCCTACCCGGCTTGCTGGTGTTAGGACATCCCAGGATTCTCGGCAACCTTGGACGATGATGAGTCAGCCTGCCGTTATTACCCTTGCCACGTCAGTATTCTGTGCAAAGGGGAGGCAAATATTGACTCTAGTCTGGGGAACCCCCTTTAAACCAAAACCGGCCTCTGCATAGAGATATCCTTAGAACTTTCCAACCTAGGACAGGAACCCACAAGGTAGGATTTCGTGATATATCCTGCTACGTGATTACTGTTTTCCTATACCCTGCCGGCATGCTGCCTGTTTATCGCTTTCCGCACATTCCATGCTGCATGTCTACTATTTTGTATATACTGTTGTCATTTTGCATGCATACACCAATTAGATTGACCCTAGGTTTTCACTTCACTCATCCAAAGATTACCTCGATAATCTCTGATCAAGCTGAATACAAAAAAAAAACAAAAAAAATCCTATTTTACAAATCCCTTTGCAAAATAGGCTCCACTCTTTTCCCAAATAAAACCAGTACTTCTCTTCTCAGAGAACAATGGCTGATCAATCGGGCAACAAGAGACTCAAGTCTACCTTCTCCACTCACCACAACGCTCCTATCTGGATCGTTGAAGAAGACGAATCCCCCAAGCCTGAAGAGAAGACCCCCGATGGTGAAAAGCTCTACAAATGGGTTGACCAGGTCACTGAGCCTAATCAATGGAACAGCACTGAAAGCCATCCGGGCTGGAAATTCCATGTCTCGCCGGACAACGGCCCAAACATTCTCCCAGACAGGATCACTGTCATGTATGAAGAAGATGATGAAAACTTCTGTCCCATGCCGTCAATCAAGTACTTTGACGAAGAAGGCCATCCGGTGTACTACTTTGCCGACCCAGTCACTGGCCACAAATACTGGGATGAATGCAACTGTGATGGATGCTACGAAGATTACCTTCGTGATAATGAGGATGCATCCCCCCATCGACTTCAGGAGCAACATGAAGAGGAAGCCAGAGCCCGCAAAGGGAAGCAGAAGCTCGGTGAAGCCAGTCCACCATCCACCCCGGTCAACCCGACGCATCCCATCCCGTGAAGCCACAATCTGAACAAGTTGAAGCATGCACTATAACCAGATCTGATCAAGCCGTCGAGGGCTCTTTTGAAATAAAGCCAGCTTCAGTAGTCCAGTTGTTCATCCAGTCTGTCGCAGTTTGCTTATCGAGTCTGTTGTTGTTTTCTGTATGGGTTATTTACCGAGTCTGTAATGACCTGTACTTTGCTTATCGAGTCTGTTTTCCGCCTGTCGGAACTCCTTTTGCATCATCCCCTGCTTGGGTGATCAATGAAAAAGACATCTTTTTATCAAAATTTGGGAGCCAATTTGCAGTCCCGAACTACGTCACGGCCTGATTCCTCTTCACGGGGATACGTAGGCAACTTCGGTCCGGCCGTTGTATTCAGCAAAATCAGAGAAAATTGGGGCAATCTTGCATCATGCATAACACATCATTCATGTAAATAGATTGCATGTACAACATAATTTATTTTGTTCATACCATCAGTACATAACCATTGGCAAAAACAAGAACACTCCTGCACCTGGTTGGGCTCGAACTCCCCAACAGCGATTAATTCGGACTGAGTCAAGAGAGGAACAGTCAGCTAGCCTTCCAGTCATGACCAAGAACACAGAACAGACAGAGAAGACCGAAGTTCAGATTCTCAAAGAAGCTTTGGAAGATCAACGAGCCGCCAATGGCAAGCAAATGGCTCAGATGATGATCTTGATCCAGGACATTACTTCCCGATTACCTTATGGGGAATCATCAAACAATCACCTAGAGATGGATGCCATGATGGCCAAGGTGGCCAAACTCGAGGAATCAGTTCAGAAGCAAGA
The DNA here is from genome assembly GCA_016920895.1 of Vaccinium myrtillus. Taxonomy (NCBI): domain Eukaryota; kingdom Viridiplantae; phylum Streptophyta; class Magnoliopsida; order Ericales; family Ericaceae; genus Vaccinium; species Vaccinium myrtillus. Next base: position 134,786 of record JADGMU010000807.1, read on the forward strand.
AAAGATCGCCGCTATAGGCATTGATATGGAGAAGTTGTGCATGTTCCCTGATGCTAATCTGCCTGACAAGTTCAAACCCATTGACTGGGACAAGTTTGACGGAAGCGGTGACCCAAAAGCACACTTGCAAACATACGTGGGTACCTTATCCATGTACGATGTGGAGAAGAATGCCATGGCACAAATGTTCCAACAAACCCTGAAGGGATCTGCACTTCGTTGGTTTCTGAACTTAGACAATTCAAAGAAAAAGACCTGGGAAGACATTGGGGCAGCCTTTGTGGCTCAATACAACTACAACATCCAGTTGGAAATGACCGTTCGGGAGTTAGAATCCACGAAGATGGGGAAGAACGAGTCTTTCGCCGACTTTGTCAAACGCTGGAGAGGGAAAGCATCGCAGATGATGGACAGGCCCTCGGAGAAAGAACATATGAGGATTATCACTCGGAATTTGGAACCTGACTTTGCCAAACACTTGGTGGTCTTTCAAACCTCTGCTGATTTCAAGACCTTTTATGAAGCCGGCCTTGCAGTTGAATATGTAATTCGCATTGGCATATTTGACAAAGGAGAATTCGTTTCTCGACCTAAGCGAGTCTACTCCGGTAACAGCAGCACCCTTTTCGGACCAAGCACTTACAATCCGGCTCAAACCAATTCCTTCAATCCTAAGTCGGTCAAAGCTGAGCCAGTTAACCAGATAGCCACCCAGCCTTCACCCATCCAAAACACCTCCCAGCCAAGAAGAGAATTCTACCAATTCCCTTTCCCTCTTACCACTGTCTACAAAAAGCTCCTTGAGAAAAATGCCATCAAGCCCCTTGATCCACCCAAAGAGCTTCCCGCAAATCACACCCAAATGCCCGGCCATCATACCAACAATTGTATCCGTCTCAAACACGTAGTCCAGGACTTGGTTGATGATGGAACCATTCCAATTCCCAAACAAAAACCCAATACCATTTCCAATCCCTTGCCTAACCATAAGCAAAACATCCAAATCAACCAAATATCTGTCAGCTCCACTCCAAAAAGCCAAAGCTCTACCCCGTTCAATCCAAGCCTGTACATCACGCCAGTCTCTCAACCTAAACCTTTTGCACCAGTACCAGAAGAACCAGAGATCTATGCCGTTGAAACTTTTGAACAAAAGCCCAAACTTAAATGGAGTGACCTCGCTGAAGAAGGAGAATGGGCCATGAATGATCAAGAATGGGAAGATTCCCAACAAGCATTGTTTGGTTCTTTGCTAATCTCTTGGGACCCGAGCAAGTACATCGTCCCAGAAATCCATGACAAGCTGGTTATTTACATGCCAGAAGGTCTCAGTATCAGCCAAGTCAAGGAAGCAACAGTCAATGCTGACCCTTTGGACGCAGTTTCACTCCCAGCTTTATTTCAGCACAACTCATCAGGCAACCATCCGCTACCCCAACTTCCCGAAGGAGGAAATCACCAGGCTATCGAAACGGTCTTCAATGATCACGATTGGTTCCCTCAGGCATACATTATCGGAGAATCTCTCCCACGGCCATCTGCGCCATTCCCACATGCTTCCAACATATCGGTTCTGGTCACAGATCCCCAGGCGACCGCATGGAACGAAGATGAAGTTGTTGACATCCGAGTCGGTAGTGACGAAGTATGGACAGTCAATAAATCCATGTTGGACCAGTCTTTCTGGCAAGAGTCAGAGGTAACAAATTTGAAAACAAGATTGGAAACGGTTGATATCAGTAGTCAGGAAATTCCAAGCAGTTTGATTGACTTGTGGTCAGAAGATCAACATGAAATACGAAAAAGGGAAACTATCAAAGCCGGCAAACGCAAAGTCAGTGAAGGATTTGAAGATTTCTGGGGTGAAAACCAACAACTCTGGGAAGACACGGTCAATCGGGTAACGAGAAGCGGCCGAACCTACCAGTCGGCCAACCTTCAAAGGAACGCCTCACATCAAGCTCAGCCAGAAGAATTCATCTGGGATGATCCCATTCGGGAAAATTCACCTCCGACCGAGCCAGAAGTTACTACTAAACTACCTCAAAGGAACCGAGCAACAACGGAAGATTTGGTTCAGAAACAACTCGAAAGAACTCCAGCATCAGTCTCAATTTGGGGTTTACTCTCTTCCTCCCGGGAACATCGTCAAAAGATGATCAAAACTCTGTCAAACATGGAAGTACCACCTGATACTCCTCCGGAAACCATGGTGGCACTGCTCACTCCAGCTCGCGCAAAACACGTTGTTGTCTTTACTGAAAAGGATTTTCCCTCGGAGGGAGCGGGTCACAACAAACCTCTGCACATCACTCTCAAGTGCATGGGGAAATGGGTCCCCGTTGTTCTGCTTGACAACGGATCTGCTCTAAACGTGTGTCCGCTACGGACAGCTTACTGCTTGGGTTTCAAGAACAAAGACTTTCAACCTTCTAGCCTCGGAGTGCGCGCGTATGATAACACCCGTAGGGATGTAGTTGGGATAATCCAAATGGAAGTGGTGATTGAAGACTTCAAAACAGATATCGAGTTCCATGTACTCGACATTCCCTCATCTTTCAACCTGCTGCTGGGCAGACCTTGGCTCCATCGATCAAATATCATGGCAGTCCCTTCTTCTCTACACCAGAAAGTTCAACTCGGGCTGGCTACGGGAACTCTAACCATTCATGGAGATTCGGGAATCCGCCCCCATGTCCCTGACAATGCACCACTACTTGAAATCGCTCATGGAGAAGAAGATGTCGCTCTCGGTGGCTTTTCTTTCGATACTTCAGGATCAGTTCTTACTGTCAAAATGGATGAAGACTTCTCAGTCAGCTCAACTGCCTTAGAAATGATGAGAAAGATGGAATACCTACCCGGCCTGGGGTTAGGTCTGAACAATCAAGGGATGGCTGAATTCCCTGAGTTCTCAACAAATAACCACTGCTTTGGTCTCGGTTATGAGCCAACTGACGGCGAACCAAGAAAGGGAAAGAAGATGCAAGCTGGTGCCAATAAGAAACCCATTCAGTTTGACAAAGCTCCAGAAGCTGCCTATCAAGGGGAACCGGAACCATTCTGGGACATGGAAACAAAGACTAAGCTGCCAGGCTTCGAAATCTTTGCAAACGACACTTGGGACAGTGACGATGAAGTCGAGAAGAGGGAAGAACTGGTTAAGGCACTTCAAGTTGACTGGATCAAAACTCTAGACTCAAGGAATCTCCAATCGCTGTTTGAGGAAGAAAGCCTGATAGGTGTGGAAGAGGAAGGCAAGCCTACTGCGATGCTGTTTGATTTGAAGCCTGATTTGGAGCTTGCCGAGGAGGTAGAGTTGATGATGCTGAGCCAGGATGCCCTTGGAGATGTTACTGCACTCATTGTGGATGCCAATGGAATTTATAAAAATTGCACTTTTGTACCTAGAATCACTTACATTAGCACTGAATTTGAGTCAGAATTTGAGTCTAGCACTGAGTCTGAGTCTTACCCTGAACATGTATCTGTCACTCCCCCGCGTCATCATTTTGCTTTTGAGTTCGAGTCCACTCTCATGTACGTGCCCTGCGGCCCCCACATTTGCTATCAATAAAGTAGACTTTGGTTATCTTGTTGTATCCAAAATAAATTGTGTTGACCCCGATGATGAAGAGATTGAGTTCGAGGAAGAACTTCGATCCCTAATCAGAAGGGAAGACGAAAGGCATGCTCAGCCTATAAAAGAAGAAATTATTTCTATAAATTTGAAAAATGAAAGCAATCCGCGCATGGTTCAAATTGGTTCCGAACTATCTCCAGAAGAGTTCAAAGCCCACTCGGATCTCCTGAAAGAATTCGAAGACGTTTTTGCATGGTCACACGCAGATATGCCTGGCATCGACCCCGAGATTGTGGAGCATCGAATCCCGCTTTACCCAGACGCAAAGCTTGTCAAGCAGAAGTTGAGGAAAATGAGACATGATTGGGTCTTAGAAATCAAGAAGGAAATTCAGAGGCAGATAGACGCTGGGTTCCTAATGGTAACAGAATACCCTCAGTGGGTTGCAAACATCGTTCCTGTCCCAAAGAAGAACGGAAAAATTCGAGTCTGTGTAGACTTCAGGGATCTGAACAAGGCCAGCCCTAAAGACGATTTCCCATTGCCACACATAGATGTACTTGTGGACAATACTGCAGGGCATGCACTCCTCTCTTTCATGGATGGTTTCTCAGGATACAACCAGATTCTCATGGCTCCCGAAGACCGCGAGAAAACTACTTTCACCATAGAGTGGGGCACTTACTGTTACAGGGTCATGCCCTTTGGACTGAAGAATGCTGGGTCAACCTATCAGAGGGCGGCTACAACATTACTACATGACATGATCCACAAAGAAGTTGAGGTTTACATGGATGACATGATTGTCAAAGCCAAGGAAAGGGAAGAACACTTACCCGCACTCAGGAAATTCTTCGAAAGAATTCGCAAGTACCGATTGCGTCTCAATCCTGAGAAATGCACGTTTGGCGTCACAGCGGGAAAAATGTTGGGATTCATGATCACTACACAAGGAATTGAGATAGATCCTTCCAAGATCAAGGTTATTCTCGAAATGGAGCCACCCCGGACGGAAAAGGAAGTACGAAGCTTTCTCGGGAAAGTTCAATTCATCAGCAGATTCATCGCCAAGTTAACCTCAACTTGCGAGCCGATGTTTCGATTACTCAAGAAAGATGTACCCTTCAAATGGGACGACGGATGCCAGAAAGCTTTCGAAGCCATCAAGAAGTATCTTCAGAGCCCTCCAGTGCTGATGCCACCAACGCCAGGGCAACCTCTCATCATGTACTTATCTGTTACCCCATCAGCAATGGGATGCATGCTCGCGCAAGAAAGCGAAGGCGGTAGTGAGAAAGCAGTCTACTACATCAGTAAGAAAATGGCTGGATGCGAGGAGCGGTATACCTCCCTGGAGAAGGTTTGCTGGGCTTTGGTATGAGTTCCAAGAAGTTGAGACACTACATGTTGGCCTACTCGGTAAGGCTGATCTCTCGGATGGACCCTCTCAAATACCTATTCGAGAAACCAGCACTCACGGGTAAGTTGGCACGCTGGTTGCTCCTGTTAGCCGAATTTGAAATCAAATACGTGACGCGGAAGTCTGTAAAAGGAAGAGTTGTCACTGAGTTTCTGGCTGATCATCCGGTAGAAGGACCAGAAGATGCAAGTTTTGAATTTCCCAATGAAAACGTCATGACCACGACCAATGATGTGTGGTTGCTTTACTTTGACAGGGATGCTAACCAGAAATGATTCGGGATTGGAATTCTGCTTATCTCACCCGTAGGGTCACACATCCCTCTCGCTTTCAAGCTGAACTTTGAAGTCACTAACAACCAGTCCGAATACGAAGCATGTATTGTGGGGATGGAAGCTGCTCTAGAAATCGGCGCCAAAAGATTGGAAGTGATCGGAGATTCCAACTTGGTGGTTTCGCAAGCAAATGGCAACTGGAAGGTGAAGGAAGACAAACTGAAACCTTACCATAAGGACCTTGATGATCTAATCCACCGATTCCAGGTTGTCACTTTCACTCATGTGCCCAGATTAAACAACCGGTTTGCCGATGCCTTGGCAACATTGGCTTCTATGGTAGAGATACCCAATGGAGTCAAGCTCCGACCAATTATGATTGAACAAAAGGACAAGCCCATTTATAAATATGTCATGACTATTGATGAGCCTGGCGATGGTCTTCCTTGGTATCTGGAGTGGGTAAAACCTGATTACCCTACTACTAGGCATAGCACGTGCCTATGACAGTCACCATGAGAGGGTGAATAGCTCGGCACCACGTAGGGGGGTCCTTAAACCCTGTGTCGAGCTGTACTAACCATGAATAAGGTCGAGGTAATAAGAATAAGTAAATAAGTCAGGATACACTAGTTCGGCGCAAGTCACTAAGGGATCCCCCTGACATGGCCGAGCTATATGGGCTACGTGTATAGCTTAAACAGCATTATGGAAAACATAATTCAGCTCGGCGTGATAAGATGATTTATGTACAAGTTATTCCGAGCTACGTGGAAGCACGGCAACGCCACGTACAAGGCAATGAAGACATTCCAGAATATTCTACAGCGGCTCCTTATGAGATAAGGAGCAATCCCGTAAAGTAAAGGATTAAAAGGGGAAGTCCTAATGTGATTAGGAGTATGCCCCATATAGGGAAGAATCCTATATGGAAAGAAGGACCTCTGCTAGACGAGATCTAACTTGGTATGGAAGTTATCTCTTAATAGGAAAGTCCTATTAGGAGAAGGATTCCTAAAGAGAGTAGGAAACAGGGGGCACGAGATGCCTAAGATGATGAAGGTCTACACCTATAAATACAGGGCAATAACCATGACAAAAGGTACGCTGTGAATTGCTTTCATATGCATTGAGTAATTTGTGAATCCAAGTACGTGATACTAACTTAGGCATCGGAGGGCCTTTGCCACCAAGAGACAAAGGTGCTCTAACCCTTTCTTTACCTTGCAGATTTAGGGACTGGGTCGAGGCAGCACGTGATTCAGGCTGACTTGGATTTACGCCCCCTACAATTGGCGCCGTCTGTGGGAAAGGCTTACAAAAAACTTTGTTCTCAACAATGCTGATTTCAGAACCTCTTCTATGCACTCCACGAAGGGAGGCTGTGGAAGACGATGGCGGAACCACCCTGATGTACAGTACGCAGAAAAAACCTGCTGCTAGGAGGTTCAACATAGGACATATCCCTGAGAATCCAAAATTCAGGGATACGCGCCTGGAAAATTATGAGTCCCCAAGAACCGGAGAAAGGGCGAAAGCACTCAAAGACTCCACCCAGAGGAGGGGAAGCCTCCAACCGACGTGAACGGAGGAGGAGCCCCCCAAGGAAGGAGGGTCGTAGACACACGAAGGACCGAGAAAGAGAGGATAGCCTGGATAGAAAAGAGCAGGAGGCAGAAGATTTGGCCCGTGAAGTCACTCGGCGAGAAGGAGAGATCCATGACCTAAAGAAGCAACTCCAAGAGAAGGAAAAAGATCTACGCTCACGGACGAGATCCGTGCAATATGAGAAAGGAAAAAGGAGCCATCACCGTGAGGATGTCTCTGCAGACCGAGCAGTCTCGCCACGAAAACGGAGAGAAAGACGCGTTTCCATTGAAAAGAAAGAAAGAAGGAAGCATGCTAGGGACAGGTACGAGAGATCTGGTTCCAATGAGCATATTCCCGAGCAGCATGCGAGAAGAAGGGAAGCTGGCCGAGCTGATGAAGGACCTAAAACTGCACGAGAAGCAGCTAAGGAAGCCCTAGGCCAGATCTCTAAGTCACCATTGGCCCACTGGATCTGAACGGAGAAGACACCGAGTTGGGTGAAACATTCAGCATTCATCCCTTACGAGACAAGCACTGACCCTGTGGCCCACATTCAACATTACCAGCAAGCCATGTTTATGCACGAGCAAGACGACGCCTTGCTATGCAAAATGTTCCCGTCAAGTTTGAGAAAGATAGCCCTAAGCTGGTACCACAAGATCCCAGAAGGATCCATCCTGCACTGGACCCAACTAGCTGAGGAATTCACTGCCCGGTTCCTCAATAGCCGAGCAGCTCCGAAAACCTTTAATGCATTAACCTCTATGAGACAGAAGGATGATGAGACTCTGAGGCAATACTCCAAGCGTTACTGGGAAACTTTCAACGAGATTGAAAATTGTAGTGAGGAGTATGCCTTGGCAACATTCAAAACAAGCTTGCCTATGCACAGTAAGCTACGAGAATCGCTTACCATGCATCCAGTTAAAACTGTGGCCAAGCTTATGGAAATGATCCAGGAACATGCAAGAGTAGAGGATGACATCCTACAGGCTGGGGGAAAGATTGTGGCTGGACAACCTCATCTCCCAGAGAGAAAGGCTGCAGAGCCAAAGGTGTACAAGAAGGAGTACACATCAGGAAGAAAAGACTATACGCAGCAGAGGAAGGACAAAGCAGACCCAGATCCAAAGTCATACTTCAGTGTCATGGCGACCTTCAACGTCCCAATCTACAAGATGTTATATAGGATCAAGACTGAGCCATGGTTCAGGAGACCCACAAAGATGACAGGAATCCAGAAAAAAGAAGGGCTACTAACCAACATTGTAGCTATCACAGAGACTGGGGACACATGACTGAAGATTGTGTGGAGTACAAGAAGTTCTTGGACGAGAAGGTGGCGGAGGGTCATCTCAAGGAATTTTTGTCTGATAGCAAGCATGATGTCGAGCTGATCGAAGAGATGGACTACGAGAAAGGTCCAAAGGGGACCATCCACATGATACATGGACTGGTGGCCCCATACACCAACAACGAAATCAGACACATCCAAAGGGTCAACGGACAGGCGAAGCAAGTCATGAAGCTCGGCATAAAGAGGCCGAGGGCTGAAGGAGTAATGGAGACTCCAATCACCTTATCTGATGACGATCTGAATGGGGTATTATTACCCCATAACGATGCATTGGTGATTACCCTACGAATAGGGGATTACGACGTAGAAAAGATCCTTGTGGATCAGGGAGCTAGCACAGAGATCATGTATTACCACACTTTTAAAAAGATGGAACTCCCACCGAGCTCATTGCAAAAGTGCCTGGTTCCACTGGTCGGTTTCAGTGCGCAGACAGTATGGCCTATGGGAAAGGTCACGTTACCCGTCCGAGCTGGATCAATAGTCCTAAACACTGACTTCCTCGTGGTACACATCCCTTCGTCCTATAACGTGATTATAGGAAGAACCTGGATGCACAAAATGAGGGCAGTCTCCTCAACTTACCACCAAAAGATCAAGTATCTTGGAGCAGATGGCATCGAGTGCATTAAAGGAAACCAAAAGGTAGCCGACCTATGTTTCAACATGGTGCTGAAGAAATCTGCAAAAGCCGAGCTGGTACAGACGGTTGAGGTTCCAGATTAGCCAACCTTGGAGGACGTTGGAGGAGATCCCACTAAGAAGATGGTGGAGGGTCTGAAGAAGATTCAGATAAGAGAGGATGATTCAGAAAGATATTTCCAGATCGGTGAAACCCTAGCCGAGCAAGAAGAGAAGATTTTGGTGACCATTCTGAAGGACCACATTGATGTTTTTGCATGGACCCCACAGGAGATGCCTGGGATAAGCCCTGAGATAATTTGCCATCATTTAAACGTGGATCCTCAGCACAAACCAGTTGTGCAGAAGGCTAGAAGGTCGGCACTACAGCACGCCGACGCTGTGATTGAAGAAGTGGATCGCCTACTAGAAGCGGATGCCATACGAGAAATGAGCTATCCTGACTGGCTAGCCAACACGGTTGTAGTAAAAAAGAAGAACGGGAAGTGGAGAGTCTGTGTGGATTTCACCAGCCTCAACAAGGCATGCCCGAAGGACAGCTTTCCACTCCCCAGGATCGATCAGCTGGTGGACGCCACATCAGGCTATGAAAGAATGAGTTTCCTTGACGCCTATCGAGGATACCATCAAATAGCCATGCATGAGCCAGACCAGGAGAAAACATCCTTCATCTCACCAAGGGGACTCTACTGTTACAGGGTCATGCCATTTGGTCTAAGGAACGCTGGAGCAACCTACCAGAGGTTGGTCATTAAGATGTTCAAGGAACAGCTCGGCAGAACCATGGAGGTCTACATTGACGACATGGTGGTAAAAAGCAAGTTGAAGCCAGATCACCTTGCCGACCTGAAAGCAACCTTCAATATTTTGAGAAAATACAAGTTAAAATTGAATGCCTCAAAGTGTGCTTTTGGGGTCAGTTCGGGGAAGTTCCTGGGCCACTTGCTTACCAAGAGGGGAATTGAGGCTAACCCAGATCAGATCACGACTCTGCAGAACCTTCAAAGCCCAAAGACCACGAAGGAGGTCCAAAGGCTAACAGGGATGGCAGCAGGTCTTAATCGTTTTATTAGTAAATCCTCAGACCGTTGCAGACCTTTCTTTCAGCTTCTGAAGAAGAGAGAAGGATACGAGTGGGGAACCGAGCAGGAAAAGGCTTTCCAAGAGTTGAAAGGTTACTTGTCATCACCACCCTTACTCTCCACTCCAGAAGCTGGGGAGCGAGTGATATTATATCTAGCAGTATCCGACCATGCAGTCAGTTCGGTTCTCCTACGAATAAAGGGAACGAAGCAGGCTCCAATCTATTTTGTGAGCAAAACACTGTTAGACGCGGAGACACGTTACCTGCCGCTGGGAAAACTGGTCTACGCTCTCGTGATAGCTGCAAGAAAACTTCCTCACTATTTGTTACAGCATCCCATCACTGTGTTCACAGAACATCCACTAAAGGCTTTGCTTAGGAAGGCAGACTTCTCTGGACGAATATCCAAATGGTCTATTGAACTAAGTCAGTTTGACCTTGATTATCAGCCCAGGACGGGAATAAAGGGGTAGGTCTTGGCTGATTTCATAGCAGAATTCGCTCCAACAGTAGCCCTGCCACCCCCAGCTCTCCATAAGAAGGAGCAAAGTATTAACCCCGAGCCACCGACGAGATCGTCCGAGCTAGATCCAGAAGAATGGAGATTGTACGTTGACGGATCAGCCTGCAACAAAGGGTCAGGAGCAGGAGTAGTGCTATTCTCCCCAGAAGGATTGGTACTAGAACAAGCATTGCGGTTAGGGTTCAGTGCCACCAACAATGTGGCAGAATATGAAGCCTTGCTTGCAGGACTAAGGAGTGCCATGGAGCTCAAGGTCAGTAGGTTAAGGGTATTCTATGACTCACAATTAGTTGTTAATCAGCTTTCAGGAGAGTACGCTGCAAGAAGCGAGAAGATGGCTGCATACTCAGAAAAAGCCAAAGACTTGCTCGACAAGTTTGATAACATCCACATCCAGCAAATCAGCTCGGGACAGAATGCACATGCAGACTCATTGGCATGCTTAGGGTCAGCAGTAAACACAGAATACCGACGTACAGTAGCTGTGAGTATCTGATGGAACCGAGCATTGGCCAAGCAGTAGAGATGGTGATGGAAACAGAGTTTGGGCCGAGCTAGATGAACCCAATAGTGGCATACCTACGAGACGGGACCTTGCCAGAAGACAAGAGGGAAGCTCATAAAATCAAGACCAAGTCAGCACGTTTCTGGCTCTCCCCAGAAGGTAAGCTTTATAGAAAGTCTTTTTTTGGCCCATATTTATTGTATGTACATCCAGCTCTTGTTCAGAAATTCCTCCATGAGATCCATGCTGGAACTTGTGGAGGACACACTGGAGGAAGGTCCATAGCCCACCGAGCAATATCCCAGGGATATTGGTGGCCTTATATGCAAGAGGATGCAAAAGCTTTTGTGAAAAAGTGTGAAAAGTGTCAAAGGTATTCCCCTCTCATCCGAGCTCCGGCTGAGGATCTATTGCCTTTGACTAGCCCATGGCCATTTGCCCAATGGGGACTGGACATCGTGGGTCCTCTCCCCATGGCAACAGGGAAACGAAAATTCCTGCTCGTCGGCACTGACTACTTCACTAAGTGGATAGAGGGGGAAGCTCTGGCCAAGATCACGGAAGCCATGGTAGAAAGGTTTGTCTGGAACAAGATCATCACCCGATTTGGAGTACCATACTCCATCATCTCAGACAATGGGTCCCAGTTCGGCAAGAAGTTCAAAGCATTTTGTGCTCAATACAGCATCAGAAACTACTATTCAACACCAGCTTACCCACAAAGCAACGGGCAAGCAGAAGCTTCAAATAAGACTATCCTTAAAAGTCTTAAAAAGAGGTTGGAGAAGAAGAAGGGGAAATGGCCAGACGAGCTACCAGCCGTGCTCTGGGCATACCGGACCACCCCACGGCGATCTACGGGAGAGACGCCGTACTCCCTTGCTTATGGGACAGAAGCGGTTATACCCCTGGAGGTTGGCCTGCCGACCATGCGCACCACTCTTGTGGAATCAGGCGGTAATGACAAAGCCTTGGCCGAGCAGCTTGATCTCGCCGAAAAGAAAAGAAAGCGTGCACTCATTACTCTAGCGGCATACCAAGAGCAGCTACGGAGAAGCTACAATAAGAAGGTGCAGCCAAGAGAGTTCAAGATCGGAGATCTGATCCTAAGGAAAGTCTTGGCCAACACCAAAGTATCCACTGATGGGAAGCTTGGGCCGAACTGGGAGGGCCCATACAAGATCGTGGGGATCGCTGGGATTGGGGCCTATCGTTTGGCCGACCTGGATGGAGACCCAGTACCACGACCATGGAATGTCCAGAACCTACGAAAGTTTTACCAGTAAATCGACTCATGTGATTACGAATACAATCACACCCCTTTTTCTAGTTTTTAAGGACGAATAAGTTAACATTTGTTTTTTAGTACCTAGTTGGGATTACGAATAAAATCACCAATGTCGGTTATTTAGATTTTTCAAGCATTAATGAGATTTCGTTTTTCCCCGTTGAAATATTGAGTAATATGAACCAAAATTGCTCCCAATTTGGATTCCTATTGGGGAGCAGAGAGTGTGTATATCCCAATTATTATTAATTTGCAACGAAAAGTGCAAAAAAATTCTAAGTATGAATACACTTAGGAATTTGCAACGAAAAGTGCATGAAATTTCTAAGTACGAATACACTTGGGAATTTGCAACGAATAATGCGAGAAATTTCCAAGTATGAATACACTTAGGAATTCGCAACGAATAATGCAAGAAATTTCTAAGTATGAATACACTTAGGAATTTGCAACGGAAAGTGCAAGAAATTTCTAAGTACGAATACACTTAGGAATTTGCAACGAATAATGCGAGAAATTTCTAAGTATGAATACACTTAGGAATTTGCAACGAATAATGCAAGAAATTTCTAAGTACGAGTACACTTAGGGGTTTGCAGCAAATGCTGCAATAAATTTCTAAGTATGAGTACACTTAGGGATATACAGCGATCAGTGCAAACAAACAGGTATGAGGACACTTGGTGTGAACTTTTCTAGATATGAAAGAAACTTGGATTTGCAGCGTGCATTGCAATAATATTTCCAAAAGGACGCAGTATGTAACGAAAACTGCAGAAAACACTTAAAGAGCAAGAATTTAGTATCACCGGCCACATGCGGCCAAACAAGGTCACACAGGACCAACCATCAGAGCCAGTAAGCAAGTACGAGAAAAACTTAAACAAAGTAACAACAGGCCACAGACGGCCGAGCAGGACCACGCAGGGTCAATCAGACAGTAGAAAAGGCATCAAGCCTCTTCACCGAGCCCTTGAGCGTCAGTGGCAGGGGTGGGATCAGGGTTACCTCCAACATTGCCCTCAGCAGCATCATCAGCTATGGCTCCTTCTAAAGGGGTTCGCTCCGGGAAGGGTTCAGATTGAGCTTCAGGGTTTGGAGGAGTCTGATCGACAAGTCGATCCTGAGCGGCTGCCATCTCACTCGGCAACTCCATATTGGCCCAATGAGGAGAAGATTCATCAATACCGAGCTTAGTAAGACAACGTCGCCATGCCGTCCCCTAGATGGCATCCTGTACAGCCGGCATCTGCGCCTTATAATTCTCTGTGACCTCCAGGACGGCTCGATCATACTCCGCCTCAGCCTTGGCCTCCGCTGCGGTTAGCTGGTCACTCAGACCGTGCTCGACCTCGTCCGACCTTTTTCTTAGATCAGCGTTCTCCCCCTTTAGCACCTCCACCTCAGCTCGGGCTTCTCTTAGGGACTGGGAGTACTGAGCATTCTCCTCCTCGGCCCTTTCCGCCCTCCTCTGCTCCTTCTCTAGTTCTTTTTGTGTCTCTTTGGCTCTCTCAAAGCCAGAGGCAGCTTTCTGCATGATCTGCAATTTATAGGGACACGGATCAGGACGGCAAGTATGGAAACCAATTTCGATAAACAGAATAAAGGATAGTGGTCGGACTACATACCTTGGCGCTCGATTGGAAAATCGATTTCATAAGCACATCGTAAGAGCTGTTCTTTTCTCGCTCCATGTCATTCGGGAGGAGAGCAGCCCTGGAGACACCATAAGTGTAGGGGGTGTAAATCCACACAGACTCTGGATCACGTGCTGTCTTGATTTGACCCTAAATCTGCAAAACAAAGAAGGGATTAGAGCACCTTTGCCTCTCGTTGGCAAAGGCCCTCCGATGCCTTAGTTAGTATCACGTACTTGAGGTTCTTAAATCACAATGCGTATGAATAGGGTTTCACCGCGTACCTTTTGTCATGGTTATGGCCCTGTATTTATAGGTGTAGACCTTCATCATCTTAGGCATCTCGTGCCCCCCGTTTCCTACTCTCTTTAGGAATCCTTCTCCTAATAGGACTTTCCTATTAAGGGATAACTTCCATGCCATGCTAGATCTCGTCTGGCAGAGGTCCTTCTTTCCATATAGGATTCTTCCCTATATGGGGCAAACTCCTAATCACATTAGGACTTCTCCTATCAATCCCTTACTTTACGGGATTGCTCCTTATCTCATAAGGAGCCGCTGTAGAATATTCTGGAATGTCTTCATCGCCTTGTACGTGGCGTTGCCGTGCTTCCACGTAGCTCAGAATAACTTGTACATAAGTCAGCTTATGATGCCGAGCTGAATTATGTTTTCCATAATGATGTTTAAGCTATACACGTAGCCCATATAGCTCGGCCATGTCAGGGGGATCCCTCAGTGACTTGATGCCGAGCTAGTGTATCCTGACTTATTTACTTATTCTTATTACCTCGACCTTATTCATGGTCAGTACAGCTCGACACAGGGTTTAAGGACCCCCCTACGTGGTGCCGAGCTATTCACCCTCTCGTGGTGACTGTCATAGGCACGTGTCATGCCTAGTAGTAGGGTAATCAGGTTTTACCCACTCCAATTGCTCCCCAGCTCTGTCACTACTGTTATTCATCAGTAGTGCACAGAGCTTCAACGGCTCTTGATGCACCCCTTGCACGCCTCCCCTCCACGTGGGTGGCAATGCTGTCATCGCATTAAATGCGAAATGACCCGCTGGTGGCTCGGATAAGCCCAAAGGACGATTTCGCTGGCGTTTTTCATATGTCACGTTCCACTTTTATGGGGTTTCGGGCGGGATAATCATTACTTTTCCCTCCAAAACCTTCTAAACCCAAAAACCTCTCCCCTTCTCCTTCACTTCATACTCGTCAGAAACAAAGAAGAGAGAAGAGAACTTTTGTTCGCCATTGTCGACGCTCCAAGCTTCCTGCAACCCCACCTCTTTTCCGGTTTTTCGTCGGAAAAACGCCCTCCGCTGTCGTCGGAGAACACCGTATTAGGTCCATCTTTTTCACGTAAGTGACCTTTCCACACTTCCATTTCTATTTCGTGTTTGTCCTCTTCGTTGTTCCCTGGGTTTCAACTGCGAAACCCTAATCCAACAAAAAATGGGAAGGCATAGGGCTCTTTTAAGTACCCAAGAAAAAACAATAGAATTCCGTAGGAAATATGAAATCCCCGCCGACGTACAATTCCGGCTAGGCAAGTCTGAGGACCTAGTAGAAGAGGGTCAGGAAGCCTTAGGTTTCCCCTTCACCCCTTCTTTCGTGAGGTCTGTTCTAGGTGCCAGTTGAACCCTAGGCAACTCTGCCCCAATTTTGTCAGGGTGGTCATGGGCACAGTGGCCCTTAATAGGCTGCTCGGTCTTCGTCTCGACTGGTGGGACTTGCACTATCTCTATAGTGTAGTCCCTACAGCTGAGAAAAACTATTACTTCAAAGCCAGGGGTCCCAATCAGAAGCTCATCACCGACCTGCCGAACTCCTCAGAGGGAGAGGCAGATGTCTTTCTTGTAGTCACCAGCAATTGGGAGGCTAGAGATGCCGAGGGGAGGACCATCGGCTCTGCCTGCCCCAGAGTTACAGGCGGACTACGTTAGTATATTCTTCTTGTTTTTCCTAGCTGGTTTATCCCTCGTATTTCTAGAACCTGCAATTGATCATCTTTTCGTTATGTTGTTTTGCAACGGATAACCTCAATCACGGTGGTCGCTTGATTCACGGCAAGCTCCACCGCGAGGACATCGCCTGGGCCCTCTACTTCGACGGTTTCCCACCAACTCCCGTTGGTCTCGGCCGCTCGGCGCACGTGCTCCTGGACTATACCCCATATTACTGGGGTAACATCAGAAGAGTTGGAGAGCCTCGAACAAGACATCCTTGGCCGCCAGCTGCTCCTCTGATCGCCAAAGGCCGACCAGTCGACCGAGAAAGGACTCGTGCTCGCAGGGGCCGAGCTATAAGGGGATCAGCACGGTCTCAAGCTCCAGCGGATCTTCAGCAGCAGGTGACATTTGCTCACATCCCAGAGGTTCCAGCTGCCATCCCGATTCTCGTCCGAGCTGACCAAGAACCAGGCACGTCTGGGAGGGTGATAGGAGAAGAAGAAGAAGAAGAAAGAGAGGGGTCGATCCACCGAGCGGCAGTTAGATCTTTGACCGAACGGGCCACCCTTTTAGCTGATTCAGACGACTCTCCGGGCTACTCCCCTTCACCAGATCGGGAAGAGGAAGAAGAAATGCCTCGCCAGCCAATCAACCTGCTCGACGAGCTGAATCTCGGCGGAGCTTCCCGTGCTCCACCAGCTGCTCGCATCGTCACTCCTTCCCAGACGTCATCCCCTCCTCCTCCTGAGAACCCGAGGGACAAGAGGCCGAGAGAGAGTCCCGAGCATGCCCAGCCTCCCCCTCATAGGAGAAGGACTGGAAGCTCCAGCTCGAGCCAGGCCCTTTGTGACTCTTCGCCTCTGGTGCAACCTTGGGAACCTGTTCTGGCCCGACCTGACGGCATGCCCATAAATATGATCGACAAGATCCCCTCCACCGAGGTGGCGTTTGGTGTATCCAGAGCCGCTCTTCTCCCTTATGACATTGAGAGGGAAAAGAGCAGCTCTTACGATGTGCTTATGAAGTCGATTTTTCAATCGAGCGCCAAGGTAAGGAAAATCCCCTTTTATTCTTCTTTCTGTGCTTTGGACTCCATCGTTTCTTATATCCTGCTTTTTGCTCTGCAGATCATGCAAAAAGCGTTCGTGGGTTTTAAGAGGGCCAAGGAAGCCGATAAGGAGCTGAAGAAGGAGCACAAGAGAGCTGAGAGAGCCGAGAAGGAGAATGCCGAATATTCCCAGTCCCTGAAAGAAGCCCGAGCTGAAACGGAAGTGCTAAAGGGAGAGAATGGTGATCTGAGAAGGAATCTGGAGGAGGTTGAGCATGGTCTTCGCGAGCAATTAGCTGCAGCGGGGGCCAAAGCAGAGGCGGAGTACGACCGAGCCGTCGAGGTGATTACGGACAACTACCAAGCTCAAATGCCGGCGGTGAAGGATGCCGTCTGGGAGATGGCCTGGCGAAGATGCCTTAGCAAGCTCGGCATAGATGAGTCATCCCCTCACTGGACTGACATGGAACTGCCGAGCAAGGTGGCAGCAGCTCAGGATCGACTCGCCGATCAGTCTCTTCCAAACCCTGAAGCTCAATCTAAACCCCTCCCGGAGCAGACCCCTTTGGAAGGAGCCATAACTGATGATGCTGCTGATGGCACTTCTGGAGGTAATCCTGATCCCACCCCTGCCACTGACGCTCAAGGGCTCGGTGAAGAGGCTTGATGCCTTTACTACTGTCTGATTGACCCTGTGTGGTCCTGCTCGGCCGTCTGTGGCCCTTTGTTACTTCGTTTAAACTTTTCTCGTACTTGCTTACTGGCTCTGATGGTTGGTCCTGTGTGACCTTGTTTGGCCGTATGTGGCCGGTGATACTAAATCTTTGCTCTTTAAGTGTTTTCTGCAGTTTTGGTTACATACTGCGTCCTTTTGCAATGCACACTGCAAATCCAAGTTTCTTTCATATCTAAAAGAGTTCGCACCAAGTGTCCTCGTACCTGTTTATTTGTACTGATCGCTGTATATCCTTAAGTGTACTCATACTTAGAAATTTATTGCAGCACTTGCTGCAAACCCCTAAGTGTACTCATACTTAGAAATTTCTTGCATTTTTCGTTGCAAATTCCTAAGTGTATTCATATTTAGAAATTTCTTACATTATTCGTTGCAAACTCCTAAGTGTATTCGTACTTAGAAATTTCTTGCAATTTTCGTTGCAAATTCCTAAGTGTATTCATACTTAGAAATTTCTTGCATTATTCGTTGCAAATTCCTTAGTGTATTCATACTCAGAAATTTCTTGCATTATTCGTTGCAAACTCCTAAGTGTATTCGTACTTAGAAATTTCTTGCACTTTTCGTTGCAAATTCCTAAGTGTATTCATACTTAGAAATTATTCGTTGCAAATTAATAATAACTGGGATATACACACTCTCTGCTCCCCAATAGGAATCCAAATTGGGAGTAATTTTGGTTCGTATTTAAGCGATGCCATAATTAAAAAAGGAAATGTTATTCATGCTTGAAATAAAGATAAAGGATCTAAATGACTTATGCTGGTGATTTTATTCGTAATCCCAACTATGTATTAAAAACAGGTGTGAATTTACTCGTACTCAGTTTAAGAAAGATGTGATTGTATTCGTAATCACATAAACAAATCACTGGTAGAACTTTCTCAGGTTCTGGACGTTCCATGGCCGTGGTACTGGGTCTCCATCCAGGTCGGCCAAGCGGTAAGCCCCAATGCCAGCAATCCCAACGATCTTGTATGGGCCTTCCCAGTTCGGCCCAAGCTTCCCATCAGAGGATACTTTGGTGTTTGCCAAGACTATCCTTAGGACTAGATCTCCAATCTTGAATTCTCTTGGTTGCACCTTCTTGTTGTAACTCCTCCGCAATTGTTCCTGATATGCTGCTAGTGTAATAAGTGCACGTTCCCTTTTCTCCTCGGCGAGATCAAGCTGCTCAGCCAAGGCTTTGTCGTTACCGCCTGATTCCACAAGAGTGGTGCGCATGGTCGGCAGGCCAACCTCCAAGGGTATAACCGCTTCTGTCCCATAAGCAAGGGAGTACGGCGTCTCTCCCGTAGATCGCCGTGGGGTGGTTCGGTATGCCCAGAGCACGGCTGGTAGCTCGTCTGGCCATTTCCCCTTCTTCTTCTCCAACCTCTTTTTAAGACTTTTAAGGATAGTCTTATTTGAAGCTTCTGCTTGCCCGTTGCTTTGTGGGTAAGCTGGTGTTGAATAGTAGTTTCTGATGCTGTATTGAGCACAAAATGCTTTGAACTTCTTGCCGACCTGGGACCCATTGTCTGAGATGATGGAGTATGGTACTCCAAATCGGGTGATGATCTTGTTCCAGACAAACCTTTCTACCATAGCTTCCGTGATCTTGGCCAGAGCTTCCCCCTCTATCCACTTAGTAAAGTAGTCAGTGCCGACGAGCAGGAATTTTCGTTTCCCTGTTGCCATGGGGAGAGGACCCACGATGTCCAGTCCCCATTGGGCAAATGGCCATGGGCTAGTCAGAGGCAATAGATCCTCAGCTGGAGCTCGGATGAGCGGGGAATACCTTTGACACTTTTCACACTTTTTCACAAAAGCTTTTACATCCTCTTGCATATAAGGCCACCAGTATCCCCGGCATATTCCTCGGTGGGCTATAGATCTTCCTCCAGTGTGTCCTCCACAAGTTCCAGCATGGATCTCATGGAGGAATTTCTGAACAAGAGCTTGATGTACACACAATAAATATGGGCCAAGAAAAGACTTTCTATAAAGTTTACCTTCTGGGGAGAGCCAGAAACGTGCTGACTTGGTCTTGATTTTATGAGCTTCTCTCTTGTCTTCCGGCAAGGTCCCATCTCGTAGGTATGCCACTATTGGGTCCATCCAGCTCGGCCTAAACTCTATTTCCATCACCATCTCTACTACTCGGCCAATGCTCGGTTCGTTCAAGTACTCCACAGCTACTGTACGTCGGTATTCTGTGTTTACCGCTGATCCTAAGCATGCCAATGAGTCTGCATGTGCATTCTGTCCCGAGCTGATTTGCTGGACGTGGATGCTGTTGAATTTGTCGAGCAGGTCTTTGGCTATTTCTGAGTATGCAGCCATCTTCTCGCTTCTTGCAGCGTACTCCCCTGAGAGCTGGTTAACAACTAGTTGTGAATCACAGAATACCCTTAACTTGTTGACTTTGAGCTCCATGGCACTCCTGAGTCCTGCGAGCAGAGCTTCATATTCTGCCACATTATTGGTGGCACTGAACCCTAACCGCAACGCTTGTTCTAGCATTAATCCTTCTGGGGAGAATAGCACCACCCCTGCTCCTGACCCTTGGTTGCAGGCTGATCCGTCAACGTACAATCTCCATTCTTCTGGATCTAGCTCGGCCGATCTCGTCGGTGGCTTGGGATTAATACTTTGCTCCTTCTCGTGGAGAGCTGGGGGTGGTGGGGCTACTGTTGGAGCGAATTCTGCTATAAAATCAGCCAAGACCTGCCCCTTTATTGCCGTCCTGGGCTGATAATCAAGGTCAAACTGACTTAGTTCAATAGACCATTTGGATATTCGTCCAGAGAAGTCTGCCTTCCTAAGCAAAGCCCTTAGTGGATGTTCTGTGAACACAGTGATGGGATGCTGTAAAAAATAGTGAGGAAGTTTTCTTGCCGCTATTACGAGAGCGTAGACCAGTTTTTCCAGCGGCAAGTAACGTGTCTCCGCGTCTAACAGCCTTTTGCTCACAAAATAGATTGGAGCCTGCTTCGTTCCCTTTATTCGTAGGAGAACCGAACTGACTGCATGGTCGGATACTGCTAGATATAATATCAACCGCTCCCCAGCTTCTGGAGTGGAGAGTAAGGGTGGTGATGACAAGTAACCTTTCAACTCTTGGAAAGCCTTTTCCTGCTCGGCTCCCCATTCGTACCCTTCTCTCTTCTTCAGAAGCTGAAAGAAAGGTCTGCAACGGTCTGAGAATTTGCTAATAAAACGATTAAGAGCTGTTGCCATCCCTTTTAGCCTTTGGACTTCCTTCGTGGTCTTTGGGCTTTGAAGGTTCTGCAGAGCCGTGATCTGATCTGGGTTAGCTTCAATTCCCCTCTTGGTAACCAGGTGGCCCAAGAATTTTCCCGAACTGACCCCAAAAGCGCACTTTGAGGCATTCAATTTTAATTTGTATTCTCTCAAAATACTGAAGGTTGCTCTTAGGTCGGCAAGGTGATCTGGCTTCAGCTTGCTTTTTACCACCATGTCGTCTATATAGACTTCCATGGTTTTACCGAGCTGTTCCTTGAACATCTTAGTAACCAGCCTCTAGTAGGTTGCTCCAGCGTTTCTCAGCCCAAATGGCATAACCTTGTAGCAGTAGAGTCCCCTTGGTGAGATGAAGGATGTTTTCTCCTGGTTTGGCTCATGCATGGCTATTTGATGGTATCCTCGATAGGCGTCAAGGAAACTCATTCTTTCATAGCCTGATGTGGCGTCCACCAGCTGATCGATCCTGGGGAGTGGAAAGCTGTCCTTCGGGCATGCTTTGTTGAGGCTGGTGAAATCCACACAGACTCTCCACTTCCCGTTCTTCTTTTTTACTACAACCGTGTTGGCTAGCCAGTCAGGATAGCTCACTTCTCGTATGGCATCCGCTTCCAGTAGGCGATCCACTTCTTCAATCACAGCGTCGGCGTGCTGTGGTGCCGACCTTCTAGCCTTTTGCACGACTAGTTTGTGTTGAGGATCCACATTCAGATGATGGCGAATTATCTCAGGGCTTATCCCAGGCATCTCCTGTGGGGTCCATGCGAAAACATCAATGTGGTCCTTCAGAAAGGTCACCAAATCCTTTTCTTCTTGCTCGGCTAGGGTTTCACCGATCAGGAAATATCTTTCTGGATCATCCTCTCTTATCTGAATCTTCTTCAGACCCTCCACCATTTTCTTAGTTGGGTCTCCCCCAACGTCTTCCAAGGTCGGCTGGTCCGGGACTTTGATCGTCTGGACCAGTTCGGCCTTTGGGGATGTCTTCAGTACCATGTTAAAACACAGGTCGGCTACCTTTTGGCTCCCTTTGATGCATTCTATGCCCTCTGCTCCTTGGTACTTGATCTTCTGGTGGTAGGTTGATGGGATGGCTTTCATCTTATGCATCCAAGTTCTTCCTATAATCACGTTGTAGGAGGACGGCAAGTCCACCACCAGGAAATCAGCTTTAAGAACAACTGATCCCGCTTTGACAGGTAGCATGACCTTTCCCATAGGCCACACTGTTTGTGGACTGAAGCCGACCAGTGGGACTAGACACTTTTGTAATGAGTTTGGTGGCAACTCCATCCTCTTAAATGTATGGTAGTACATGATTTCTATGCTGGCCCCTTGATCTACAAGGATTTTTTCTACGTCATAATCCCCTATGCGTAGGGTAATTACCAGTGCATCGTTATGGGGTACTAATACCCCATCCAGATCATCATCAGAGAAGGTGATTAGAGTCTCCATTACTCCCTCAGCCCTTGGCCTTTTCATGCCGAGCTTCATGACCTGCTTTGCCTGTCCGTTGGTCCTTTGGATGTGTCTAATTTCCTTGTTGGTGTATGGGGCCACCAGTCCATGTATCATGTGGATGGTCCCCTTTGGACTTTTCTCGTAGTCCATCTCCTCGATCAGCTCGGCATCATGCTTGCTGTCAGCCAAAAATTCCTTGAGATGACCCTCTGTCACTTTCTCGTCCAAGAACTTCTTGTACTCTACACAATCTTCAGTCATGTGCCCCCAGTCTCTGTGATAGCTGCAATATTGGTTAGTATCCCTTCTCTTTTCTGGACTTCCTGTCATCTTTGTGGGTCTCCTGAACCATGGTTCATTCTTGATCCTGTATAACATCTTGCAGATCGGGACGTTGAAGGTCGCCATGACACTGAAGTATGACTTTGGATCTGGGTCTGCCTTCTCCTTCCTCTGTTGTGTATAGTCCTTTCTCCCTGATGTGTACTCCTTCTTGTACACCCTTGGCTCTGCAGCCTTTCTCTCTGGGAGCTGAGGTTGTCCAGCCACGATCTTTCCCCCAGCCTGCAGGATGCCATCCTTTACCCTGGCGTGTTCCTGGATTCTTTCCATTAGCTTGGCCACAGTTTTCACTGGATGCATAGTAAGCGATTCTCGTAGCTTACTGTGCATAGGCAAGCTTGTTTTGAATGTTGCCAAGGCGTACTCCTCGCTACAATTTTCAATCTCGTTGAAAGTTTCCCAGTAACGCTTGGAGTATTGCCTCAGAGTCTCATCATCTTTCTGTCTCATAGAGGTTAATGCATCAAAAGTTTTCGGAGCTGCTCGGCTAGTGAGGAACCGGGCAGTAAATTCCTCAGCTAGTTGAGTCCAGTGCAGGATGGATCCTTCTGGGAGCTTGTGGTACCAGCTTAGGGCTATCTTTCCCAAACTTGACGGGAACATTTTGCATAGCAAGGCGTCATCTTGCTCGTGCATAAACATGGCTTGCTGGTAGTGTTGAAAGTGGGCCACAAGGTCAGTGCTTGTTTCGTAAGGGATGAATGCTGAATGTTTCACCCTACTCGGTGTCTTCTCCGTTCGGATCCAATGGGCCAGTGGTGACTTAGAGATCTGGCCTAGGGCTTCCTTAGCTGGCTCTCGTGCAGTTTTAGGTCCTCCGTCAGCTTGGCCAGCTTCCCTTCTTCTCCCAAGCTGCTCGGGAATATGCTCATTGGAACCAGATCTCTCATACCTGTCCCTAGCATGCTTCCTTCTTTCTTTCTTTTCAACGGAAACGCTTCTTTCTCTCCGTTTTCGTGGAGAGACTGCTCGGTCTGCAGAGACATCCTCACGGTGATGGCTCCTTTTTCCTTTCTCATATTGCACGGATCTCGTCCGTGAGCGTAGATCTTTTTCCTTCTCTTGGAGTTGCTTCTTTAGGTCATGGATCTCTTGTTCTCGCCGAGTGACTTCACGTGGTAAATCTTCTGCCTCCTGCTCTTTTCTATCGAGGCTATCCTCTCTTTCTCGGTCCTTCGTGTGTCTACGACCCTCCTTCCTTGGGGGGGCTCCTCCTCCGTTCACGTCGATTGGAGGCTTCCCCGCCTCTAGGTGGAGTCTTTGAGTGCTTTCGCCCTTCTCCGGTTCTTAGGGACTCATAATTTTCCAGGCGCGTATCCCTGAATTTTGGAATCTCAGGGATATGTCCTATGTTGAACCTCCTAGCAGCAGGTTTTTTCTGCGGAGCTCTAAGGATTGCAGGAGCTTTGTCCACCCTCGTACTCTTCCTCGTAGTGTACACCCAAGGTGGTTCCGCCATCGTCTTCCACAGGCTCCCTTCGTGGAGTGCATAGAGGAGGTTCTGAAATCACCATTGTTGAGAACAAAGCTTTTTGTAAGTGTTTCCCACAGACGGCGCCAATTATAGGGGGTGTAAATCCACACAGACTCTGGATCACGTGCTGTCTTGATTTGACCCTAAATCTGCAAAACAAAGAAGGGATTAGAGCACCTTTGCCTCTCGTTGGCAAAGGCCCTCCGATGCCT
Source organism: Vaccinium myrtillus (assembly GCA_016920895.1). Taxonomy (NCBI): domain Eukaryota; kingdom Viridiplantae; phylum Streptophyta; class Magnoliopsida; order Ericales; family Ericaceae; genus Vaccinium; species Vaccinium myrtillus. The sequence goes on from JADGMU010000807.1 coordinate 159,172, forward strand.
TAGTTAGTATCACGTACTTGAGGTTCTTAAATCACAATGCGTATGAATAGGGTTTCACCGCGTACCTTTTGTCATGGTTATGGCCCTGTATTTATAGGTGTAGACCTTCATCATCTTAGGCATCTCGTGCCCCCCGTTTCCTACTCTCTTTAGGAATCCTTCTCCTAATAGGACTTTCCTATTAAGGGATAACTTCCATACCATGCTAGATCTCGTCTGGCAGAGGTCCTTCTTTCCATATAGGATTCTTCCTTATATGGGGTAAACTCCTAATCACATTAGGACTTCCCCTATCAATCCCTTACTTTACGGGATTGCTCCTTATCTCATAAGGAGCCGCTGTAGAATATTCTGGAATGTCTTCATCGCCTTGTACGTGGCGTTGCCGTGCTTCCACGTAGCTCGGAATAACTTGTACATAAATCAGCTTATGATGCCGAGCTGAATTATGTTTTCCATAATGATGTTTAAGCTATACACGTAGCCCATATAGCTCGGCCATGTCAGGGGGATCCCTCAGTGACTTGATGCCGAGCTAGTGTATCCTGACTTATTTACTTATTCTTATTACCTCGACCTTATTCATGGTCAGTACAGCTCGGCACAGGGTGTAGACACCCCGATTTTGAACCCAGGATGCGCTCGAGCATTCCCGATGATGAAATAGACCAATCATGCATACCTCGAGGCTAAGAACAAGGCTTGAACTCACCGAACCACCCTAAACCATTCTAAACCCTCCTAGAACAACCTTAAACCAACCAAAATGACCAAAATACCCTTCAAACCATCCATAAACCATTCCAAAACAAACCCAAGCCAACACCATCTTCTAGTACATTCAAAACCCTCTTTATTGATATATAATTCATCCCAATCCATTTTGAAATGAGGGAGATGTGTCCGTTTTACCAAAATGACTTGTTTTCCCGATCTTCTGAGGGTAAAATGGTCACGTACTTGGATGTACAAATTATCTTGGGTTCAAACCACTTGGGTTAGAAAGTACACTCGACAAGCTTTCCAACGCTTCAAACCACGCACGAAACGGAGTTCGGTAGCACCCGGGGCGGCCCTGCAAAGTTTTACCTTTTGAGCAGCAGCCTTGAGCGCTCAAGGCCCCAACCTTGAGCGCTCAAACCCTAAAAACCACCTTGAGCGCTCAAGCCCATGGCTTTGAGCGCTCAACTCTGTTCCAGATCAGTTTTCTGCAGAACATTTAATAATGATATTCCACTGCAAGAGGAGCGTCTACCTATGTTTTCTACTGCCTAAATACACTTCCTAGACCCTTGAACATCTCCTCAATCACCCCCCCAAACCCAATTCAAAAATTAAACTCACTTCCCTCCCACTCTCCCTTCTATATAAACCACCCATTGCCCACTGATTTCAGGTTACCAATTCCTACTCCAGCTCTCTCAATTCCTCCAGAAACTATCATCTCTCTCTCTCTCTACAAAACCACCCATTCACCACCCAAACCACTTGCAAAAACCACCTTTCAAACTTCAAATCCGACCATTGATCATCAATTAACCATATACACTGTCTCATTCACCTAGAATACCAACCAAAACCTCTAGAATCAACCACCATCAAGCCCAAATTCAAGTTCAAGCCTTGATCAAGCCAAAAGGTATTTAAAACCATGTGAAAATCACTGTTTTGGTCTTGCTGAGGGGAGACCAGTGGGCTCATTCAAGTTCCTCATACTTGAAATGAGTCTACAAGGTCTGAAAAGTATCATAAAATAGCATAATTTGGCGATCTTGGGAAGGGCTTGAGCGCTCAAGGCCTTAACCTTGAGCGCTCAATCCACTTTGAGCGCTCAAACCCCAACAGAAAGTCAGTCACAGTGTTTCAGCCATAACTTTTTACTCCGAACTCCGTTTTCAACGTATTATATATCAAAACGTAGGCAATTTGAAGGGCTACAACTTTGTAGTTTTATGTTTTTCTCATTTCTATATCAAAACCCTCCAAAACATGAAAATAGTGTCGGAAAGATAAATAATTTTGTTCAAAATGGTGTTTTAAGTCCTATTTCTCTCTTTCATTGTCATTTTCTTTGTTTATATCATTCCACCATCGCATTTTACATTGCATACGCATCCACAATCACTTTGTTCATATTTGAATACTTGTTTATGTGTTTTCCCATTCCCGTACTCCCCGTTATTCGCTCACCATAAAGTGTTTGATAAGTGTTTGATCTCATAACGAAGCTGCAAAAGGGTGTAATTACACAGAAGCCAGGAACTGGTTTGAGCGCTCAATCCATGAGCCTTGAGCGCTCAAACTGGTTTGAGGTGCTTGAGCGCTCAAGCCTTTGTCTTTGAGCGCTCAATCCCTATTCTGGGATCCAGTTTGTGAAACAGTCAAATTAAGTCACATGTTCATAATTTCTGGAATTGTTGTATGTTTTCTGTAATTTCTCATTTACTGTGAATATTTGTGGCAATTTCATTTGTTATCATCATCACCATTCATGTCAATCATCAAGCACAAGCATCCACTTTAGACATACATTTTATGTTTTTGTTGTTTATGTAATTCCCATCCCCGATTCCCCGTGTACATGAATAAATTGAATTTCAAATATTTCTAAAATCCCACAAAATGTTGAGTAGAGACCGGTTCACGGACCGGGCGAGAGGGGTGCCGTAAAACCCTTCCCCTCTCGTAACCAAACCCCCGAATCCGAGAAATCTTTGGTTTCACGATGGCTAGTAAAATCTTTTTCAACGGGCAACGAGTCATATTTTTATCGGTTTCTCGGGTTCGGACCTAAAATCCGGGTGGCGACTCAAACAATCACAATCTTTTCGAACGAAAATCGAACCGTTTTCCAGTGGGCCGTCCACAAGCTGGCGACTCTGCTGGGGAATATTGGTTAATATATATTTTATTTAATTACACTTGTGCAATCTTTATTACACTTGTGTAATTTTATTGAAATATGTGTTAATCAAAGTGGGTTTAATTTGAAAGATGTTTTGTGGGATTTTTCAAATATTTGAAATTTGATTTTGCATTGCACTTGCATGGTTCTTAGCCCGCTGGCGTGTTTTGGCAATCCTGCCCGGCTTGCCGGTGACAGGGAATCCCGAAATGCCCAGCAGCCCTCGACCGTGATAAATCATATCGTCACTATCGTCTTTGACGGTAGGAGGCGGTTTTGATTTTGAGTCCGGGGTACCCTCAGTGACCAAAACCAGCCTTTTGCATATAATTAGCCATAGAACCCCACGTTTAGCAACCCACCCGTGTGTTAAGTTTACGTGCTTCACCATGTTAACGTGCTATCTGTTACCGCTTTTTCCGCCATGCCATGCTGCATTCATGCATTTGCATTGTATATAGTTGTCGTGAGCGTTCGTCCGTTTTGTTTTTTTTCAGTTTAGTTTTTAGAGTCTCTGCAATTAGTAGGAGGTTGCCTTGGCCCGATGATGAGTCGTGCATCCCATATGCGCGTTGTTCTTACGAGTTAGCCTTTAGGACGACCGGACGTGGGAAAATTTGGATCATCAAATTCCTAAACACTGATCTAAACAGGTTTAAGGGACCTTGGCCCGAGAAGGATCAATCGCCCTTAGGCATCTGATCTTAGATCATTGTCGGAATTAGTGTGAATCAGAATTTCCCAAATCCGATTATCCAATTTTAAGGACTTATTGCTTTAAAAGAAAACTTGAGGATTGGGGCAATCTTCCAAAGCTGTCAAATGCAGTAGTCGAGCGTCGTTTGTATAGATATTTCGTGTAAATATCCCGTTTTGTTTTAGTGCCTCTGCAGTTAGTAGGAGGTTGCCTTGGCCCGATGATGAGTCGTGCATCCCATATGCGCGTTGTTCTTACGAGTTAGCCTTTAGGACGACCGGACGTGGTAAAATTTGGATCATCAAATTCCTAAACACTGATCTAAACAGGTTTAAGGGACCTTGGCCCGAGAAGGATCAATCGCCCTTAGGCATCTGATCTTAGATCATTGTCGGAATTAGTGTGAATCAGAATTTCCCAAATCCGATTATCCAATTTTAAGGACTTATTGCTTGAAAAGAAAACTTGAGGATTGGGGCAATCTTCCAAAGCTGTCAAATGCAGTCGTCGCGAGCGTCGTTTGTATAGATATTTCGTGTAAATATCCCGTTTTGTTTTAGTGCCTCTGCGGTTAGTAGGAGGTTGCCTTGGCCCGATGATGAGTCGTGCATCCCATATGCGCGTTGTTCTTACGAGTAAGCCTTTAGGATGACCGGACGTGGGAAAATTTGGATCATCAAATTCCTAAACACTGATCTAAACAGGTTTAAGGGACCTTGGCCCGAGAAGGATCAATCGCCCTTAGGCATCTGATCTTAGATCATTGTCGGAATTAGTGTGAATCAGAATTTCCCAAATCCGATTATCCAATTTTAAGGACTTATTGCTTTAAAAGAAAACTTGAGGATTGGGGCAATCTTCCAAAGCTGTCGAATGCAGTCGTCGCGAGCGTCGTTTGTATAGATATTTCGTGTAAATATCTTGTTTTGTTTTAGTGCCTCTGCGGTTAGTAGGAGGTTGCCTTGGCCCGATGATGAGTCGTGCATCCCATATGCGCGTTGTTCTTACGAGTAAGCCTTTAGGATGACCGGACGTGGGAAAATTTGGATCATCAAATTCCTAAACACTGATCTAAACGGGTTTAAGGGACATTGGCCCGAGGAGGGTCAATCGCCCTTAGGCATCCGATCTTAGATCATTGTCGGAATTCGTGTGGATCAGAATTTCCCAAATCCGATCATCCGATATCAGGGACTTATCATTTAAAAGAAAACTTGAGGATTGGGGCAATCTTCCAAAGCTGTCGAATTCAGTCTAGGAGACTTTAAATCCACGGAGTATGAGATACCTCCGGTGTTGGCCGTGCCCGAACGGCCGCCCGTGATTCAAACTAGCCTTGAGGTCATTTGTATCTGGGTCGCAACATCCAAATTGCTCTGACTCGGATGGTCAAGAAAAGTGTTACGCCGAGTAAAGGCTTACCCGGGGTGTTGATCGATTATCTGTGCAATAACCTTGAGTGAGTTTCGAATCCGGTAGATTAACCATAGGTTGTACATGAAGTCTAGGAGACTTTATATCCATGGAGTTTGAGATACCTCCGGTGTTGGTCGTGCCCGAACGGCTACCCGTGTTTCGAACTAGCCTTGGAGTGATTAGTATCTGGGTTGCACACCTATATTGCTTTGTCTCGGATGGTCAAGAAAGGATAACGATTGCGGCTTCAACATTTAGGCTATAGGTTGAAAAGCCGTAACTGCCGAGTAAACGACCTACCCGTGGTGTTGATTCAATCTGCTGTACAATGGCTCTAAGTGAGATTTGAAACCGGTAGACTAACCGTAGGCTAACCTCAGCATAATCTATAGGATAGATGTCAGTCTAGGAGACGTTAAATCCATGGAGTTTGAGATACCTCCAGTGTTCGTCGTGCTCGAACGGCTCCCCGTGTCTCGGGCTAGCCTTAAGTACATTTGCATCCGGATTTCAACAACCTTATTGCTCTGTCTCGGATGGTCTATAAGGAGATTGGCTCTGATTCCACGACGATTGGAATTTAACCTGCCTGTCACGACTTACCCGTGGTTGTTGTTTCGAACATCCGTGCAATGTCTTAAGTGAGACCGAGACCGATAGTCTAGATCTTAAGACGACACGATGCAACGACACGTGCACGACATTTCCTTCAATAAAACCAGGGGCACAATCTGAATTTGACCTTTTTGCTTTACTGTCAGTCCCGAGCCGTTCGTCCCAAAGAAACCTTACAACTCCCTGAGCAAAAGTTGAATCAACCCAAAAGACATGGATGTTCCAACTGAAATCGAAGGACTCAAGATGGCTGTGAACAACCTGGGCAATCAAATCACCCAGCTCATAATCATGGTGCAAGACGTCCGTGACCGTCTCCCAAAGCTCCAAGAGAACCTCCAACGACCCGGAAAAAGCCCAGAAATGGCTGCAACTTTGGCCAAGATCTCTGAACTAGAGGAATCTATCATGGAAGGATTCAAACCTATAGAGATGCACCATTGGGACGTTGAAAAGGAAAACCTCAGTCCAGAAAGCGAAATGACTTACTCCGAGAAGGACAAAACACCATTTACCAACAACAATGCAAAAGCCACCCCCAGCTCCACAAATATCAACCCCAACTTCACAACCAGCACCATCAGAAAAGCCAAACCAACCACAACCATAATCCAAATCAACCGGCCTAAAGACCAACCAAGAAAATTCTCCCAATTCCCCACACCCCTGTCCTCGGTCTATGAGGAGCTTCTCATGGCCGGTCTTCTTAAACCACTCTCTCCAACTCCTTTACCTCGAAAGCTCCCAGCTTACCACGACCCAAACGCCTTCTGTGCCTTCCATCAAGTGCCCGATCATGCTACCGATGATTGTCAACGCCTTCGTCATGAGATTCAAGATCTCATTGACGATGAAACCATCTCTCTTCTGCCACTCGAGTCCAACACCATATTAAACCCCATGCCTCAGCATAAACAAAACCTCGGCATCAATCAAATCAGCCTCACTTCCACTAAAAATGCCTCTTCAAGCTTCACCAACAATGATCCCAACCAAACTGAACCAGTCAACGAAGTCACAATCCAAATCAACCGCCCTCAAAGCCGACGAAGAAAATTTTCCCAACTCTCTGCTCCTTTGCCCTTGGTTTATGAAGAGCTTCTCATGGCAGGTTTCCTCAAACCACTTCAACCAACTCCACCCCCACAAAATCCCCCACCTTCCTACAACCCAAATACCTTCTGCATCTATCACCAAACACCCGGTCACCCTACCAAGAGATGCCAACGCCTCCGCCACAAGATTCAAGATCTCATTGACAACGGATCCATCTCTGCACCACTGGCAAAACCAAATACCTCGCCAAATCAATGAACCAACAATGGCCATGCAATAATTCAACCTTCCACGAGTCTTGGAAGTCTTCAAGTGTCGAGTCAAATTTTCACTTCAAATTGAGTCAGTCTGTGTTCCGAGTCTGTTTATGTTTTTATTTTCCTCCTCTATGTGTTTTTATGTTCGAGTCTGTAATATCTTATTGTTATTGTCAAAAAAAAAAAGAAGAAAAAAGACCAAAAATAGAGTCAACCTTTGTAGTCCTGAACTACGCGCGACCTGATTCCTTGTAAAGAGATACGTAGGCAACCCTTCGCGGTTCGGTCGTAACTATCAAAAATCAATGTTGTCCCCCGTTGTGTTAAAATTGTCAATCATAAACTTGGATTTTTGTAATAATACCTCAACTTGGAATTGTTTTCCACCATCATTTGAGAAACATGATAATCACTTTAAAACACGAGATGGATTTGGATTGAACTCTCGCCCCGTACAAGGAGGATTTTCAATGGACCATTCCCCAGCGCCATCAAGAAGCAATGCTTTGACACAGAAAAAGCCTGCTAGGTCGAAAACCCGTAAGGGCGGTCTAGGCAAAAAGCTCGCTAGATCAAACTTCAAAATGAGATCTAGGCAAAAGTTAGAGCAAGCATGAGTTCTCCACATCAAGTTGCACAATTCAAAATGAAGAAAGGCATTCTTTGTTTGATTCCCCACATAAATATCCATTGCAAAGCCCTTTTGAGCTTGAATCAATTTCCTTAAAAAAAGAACCCAGCTAGGCAGCTATCCCCCACACTGGGGTGAAACAAGAAATATGAAAGTGTCAAACACATGACAGCCAGCAGAATAAAAGGGCCAAGGATATAAGCGCTTGAAGATTCAAAGTATCACAAGAATGAAAGTGTCAAACTCATAGGCTTGTCAAATACATGGGTGCAACAAGATGAAGAACACTGAAGAAATTTGAAACGAATGAAAGGAAGTGCTCATTTAAAGCAAGAAGAAGCACATGAAAGCACCCATCAGAAGCAAAAATGGCACAAAAAGTCCAAGATAGCTGCTAGTTCAAATAACCCCGAGGAAAAATGAGATGTTTTGAGCCTATAATCCTTCCTTTGTTAAGCCCATAACCTTGGCCCCATCATAACCTAGATAAAAGTCCTTTCAGATTGGAAAGTGCAACTTGATAGTGAGAATTCAAGTCAAAAGGGAACAGTCTAATCTCCCTTGAAAAAGTCAAAGCATTGTGCAAACACTGGCGTCATGCAAAGCAAAAATCCAAACTGGGGCATATCAACGAGTCTTCATCAGCAGCCCTCTAAACTTGGGCATTTTGAAGGAAAATCAATGAGGCATCATCAACAATCTGGGGCATGGGTTCACGACAAGAAATCTTGTATTTTATTGTAGATTTGAATGAACATCACTTGACGGAGTAAAACAATCACAAAATCAAAATCTAATTTTATCATGACAATTTCGACATCAATGGTGAAGCATGGTTGCCATCTTTCAGAAACTTTGGGTCCGCATAGTCTTCCATACCCTTCGAGTTGACATGTTCTTCCGTATCAACCTTTGCTCACTCGGGGCACCCCAATCAAGCCATTCACATAGTTGCTCATATCCGTCATGTCAACCTCGTCAATCAAATTCCCCAAGCCTTGTCTGTCACAATCCACCCCCTTGTCAAAAAGGTCGATCAAATTCCTTGGCCTTGTCTGTCTTATCAATGTCCACCCCCTTGTCAAAAAGGTCGATCAAATTCCTTGGCCTTGTCTGTCTTATCAATGTCCACCCCCTTGTCAAAAAGGCCGATCAAATTCCTCGGCCTTGTCGGTCTCATCAATGTCCATCCTTTTGTCCAAAAGGTCGATCAAATTCCTCGGCCTTGTAAAAATCCACCTCTTTGTCAAACAGTCAATCATGTAGTCTTAATCTTGTCTATCCTTGACTCATGGAAACGATTTCAATGCATCAAAGAACCCGTGTTTGGGTACATGGTCAATTGGTTGTCAAAACCATCGGCAGAGCCGAGAAAGAAAATCAGAATTGAGGATCATCATCTATTGGGCATGTCAGCCTAATGCCATTTCTGGGGGAAGCATACACCCAAATCCAGGACTGGGGCATAGAAGCCTAAAAGCCTCAAACCAATCCAAAACCCAAGTTTTGATATGCTCCAACCCAAACCTTGGCCTCAAGGGAAAGACAGTAAAGCAAAAGAGCCACCCATTGAGCCTCCTACTTTTTTAAAGAAGGAATGTTGTCGTTGTTGTCGTCGAGTGTCGATGCACGAGTCGCATGCAATCGTCCTGCGGGACAGTTTTCAATTAATCGTCCTCAATCGTCCTGAGGGACAACTTTTAAATCAATGGTCCTAAGGGACAACTTTTAAATCAATGATCCTGAGGGACAAGTTTTAAATCAATCAATCGTCCTGAGGGACAGTTTTCAATCAATGATCCTGAGGGACAAGTTTTAAATCAATCAATCGTCCTGAGGGACAGTTTTCAACCAATCATCCTGAGGGACAAGTTTTAGATCAATCAATCGTCCTGAGGGACAGTTTTCAACCAATCATCCTGAGGGACAAGTTTTAAATCAATCAATCGTCCTGAGGGACAGTTTTCAACCAATCATCCTGAGGGACAGCTTTTTCAATCAATTTCAAGACCAGAAATGGTCACCTTTTTAAAAATTAATTTCAGGACCAGAAATGGTCACCTTTTCAAAATTAATTTCAAGACCAGAAATGGTCACCTTTTTCAAAATTAATTTCAAAACCAGCATGGTCAAGTCATTTGGGATAATCATTGAAAAGCCGCCTAGTTGGTGCATTCAATCAAACAATCATTTATTGTATACATCAATCATGTCAAGTTGTTTGAGTATATTTGTTTAACCAGTTAGTGCATTTAATCAGTTGTTCTGAGAATTTGTTGTTGACGAACCATTGTGCCGCTAAGACCATCACATTTATGTGTTTGGTTCAATAGCGTATTGATTGCCTCTTTGCTCAGTAAGCAATCACATTTCCTCGATTGTCTCGTTGCTCAGTAGACAATCATCTTATCATTGGTTATCTTGTTGCTCAAGGGATAGCCCCATTAAATTTAGCCTCCCCGTTGTTCATAGGGTAGCTACACTCAATCTCAATCACAATCACAATCACAATCACAATCACAATCACAATCACAATCACAATCTCAATCACAATCACAATCACAATCACAATCACAATCACAATCACAATCACAATCTCAATCACAATCACAATCACAATAACAATCACAATCACAATCACAATCACAATCACAATCACCATCATTTGCTTTTAGTGTTTCGACTCGGGAAGGCTTGACGATTCACGTAAAATCATAATTCATTTGTTTGGCGTTTCACGACCCGGGAAGGCTCGTTGATTCGCATGTTTGTTTGGCATTTCACGACCCGGGAAGGCTCGTTGATTTGCATAATTCGTTTGTTTGGCGTTTCACGACCCGGGAAGGCTCGTTGATTCGCATAATAGTTTGGCATTTCACGACCCGGGAAGGCTCGTTGATTTGCATAATTCGTTTGTTTGGCGTTTCACGACCCGGGAAGGCTCGTTGATTCGCATAATTGTTTGGCATTTCACGACCCGGGAAGGCTCGTTGATTCGCATAATTGTTTGGCATTTCACGACCCGGGAAGGCTCGTTGATTTGCATAATTCGTTTGTTTGGCGTTTCACGACCCGGGAAGGCTCGTCGATTCGCATTATATCAATCGTCCTGAGGGACAAAACTTTTTATATCAATCGTCCTGAGGGACAAAACTTTTTAAATCAATCGTCTGAGGACAAAACTCACTTTTTCATCCGAGGACAAAACTTTTAAATCAATCGTCCCGAGGGACCAAACTTTTTAATCAATCGTCCTGAGGGACAGGAGAACCCGTTGCATTTGTTTGCATATGCCCCCAGGAACTACGCCGGTCTGATCCTTACAATGGGGTACGTAGGCAGCCTGAGTGGCACGACCGATTGATCTTTAATGTTTTCCTTTGTGGCTTGAGATGTATCGCGGGGAATGAGTCGGGTTGTCTATGTCTTGGACGTCACTCATACCAAATCAATGGCATCGAGTCCCGTCCAAGAGGGCAGCTTGTAGACACCCCGATTTTGAACCCAGGATGCGCTCGAGCATTCCCGATGATGAAATAGACCAATCATGCATACCTCGAGGCTAAGAACAAGGCTTGAACTCACCGAACCACCCTAAACCATTCTAAACCCTCCTAGAACAACCTTAAACAACCTAAAATGACCAAAATACCCTTCAAACCATCCATAAACCATTCCAAAACAAACCCAAGCCTACACCATCTTCTAGTACATTCAAAACCCTCTTTATTGATATATAATTCATCCCAATCCATTTTGAAATGAGGGAGATGTGTCTGTTTTACCAAAATGACTTGTTTTCCCGATCTTCTGAGGGTAAAATGGTCACGTACTTGGATGTACAAATTATCTTGGGTTCAAACCACTTGGGTTAGAAAGTACACTCGACAAGCTTTCCAACGCTTCAAACCACGCACGAAACGGAGTTCGGTAGCACCCGGGGCGGCCCTGCAAAGTTTTACCTTTTGAGCAGCAGCCTTGAGTGCTCAAGGCCCCAACCTTGAGCGCTCAAACCCTAAAAACCACCTTGAGCGCTCAAGCCCATGGCTTTGAGCGCTCAACTCTGTTCCAGATCAGTTTTCTGCAGAACATTTAATAATGATATTCCACTGCAAGAGGAGCGTCTACCTATGTTTTCTACTGCCTAAATACACTTCCTAGACCCTTGAACATCTCCTCAATCACCCCCCAAACCCAATTCAAAAATTAAACTCACTTCCCTCCCACTCTCCCTTCTATATAAACCACCCATTGCCCACTGATTTCAGGTTACCAATTCCTACTCCAGCTCTCTCAATTCCTCCAGAAACTATCATCTCTCTCTCTCTCTACAAAACCACCCATTCACCACCCAAACCACTTGCAAAAACCACCTTTCAAACTTCAAATCCGACCATTGATCATCAATTAACCATATACACTGTCTCATTCACCTAGAATACCAACCAAAACCTCTAGAATCAACCACCATCAAGCCCAAATTCAAGTTCAAGCCTTGATCAAGCCAAAAGGTATTTAAAACCATGTGAAAATCACTGTTTTGGTCTTGCTGAGGGAGACCAGTGGGCTCATTCAAGTTCCTCATACTGGAAATGAGTCTACAAGGTCTGAAAAGTATCATAAAATAGTCAAATGTATCATAAAAGTATCATAAAATAGTCTACAAGGTCAAATGTATCAAGCTCATTCAAATGTTCCTCATACTTAAAGTATCATAAAAGTATCATAAAATAGTCAATCCCTATTCTGGGATCCAGTTTGTGAAACAGTCAAATTAAGTCACATGTTCATAATTTCTGGAATTGTTGTATGTTTTCTGTAATTTCTCATTTACTGTGAATATTTGTGGCAATTTCATTTGTTATCATCATCACCATTCATGTCAATCATCAAGCACAAGCATCCACTTTAGACATACATTTTATGTTTTTGTTGTTTATGTAATTCCCATCCCCGATTCCCCGTGTACATGAATAAATTGAATTTCAAATATTTCTAAAATCCCACAAAATGTTGAGTAGAGACCGGTTCACGGACCGGGCGAGAGGGGTGTCGTAAAACCCTTCCCCTCTCGTAACCAAACCCCCGAATCCGAGAAATCTTTGGTTTCACGATGGCTAGTAAAATCTTTTTCAACGGGCAACGAGTCATATTTTTATCGGTTTCTCGGGTTCGGACCTAAAATCCGGGTGGCGACTCAAACAATCACAATCTTTTCGAACGAAAACCGAACCGTTTTCCAGTGGGCCGTCCACACAGGGTTTAAGGACCCCCCTACGTGGTGCCGAGCTATTCACCCTCTCGTGGTGACTGTCATAGGCACGTGCCATGCCTAGTAGTAGGGTAATCAGGTTTTACCCACTCCAATAAGCCACCTCTGTGGAAGAGATCTTGTCGAGGACAGAAAGAGGAATGCCGTTTGGGCGAGCTAGAGCAGGAGCCCAAGGCTGGACTAGAGGTGGGGACTCAGGCAGCTGCTGCCTGGAGCTCTGCTCACCAGTTCTGCTCCTCTGTGGGGAGGGCTGAGCATCCTGGGGACTTTCAGCTGGCCTCTTGTCCCTTTGTCGATCGGTGAGAGAGGTTGCTGCTGGTATAGGAGGGGGAGTGGCAATACGAGCATCTGGTGGAGCACGGGAAGCTCCGCCAAGGTTTAGCACGTCGAGCAGGTTGATCGGCTGGCGAGGCATGTCTTCTTGTTCCGGGGACGAAGAGTAACCTGGAGACTCGTCCGAATCTGCTAAGAAAGCGGCCTGCTCGGTTAAGGACCTGACGGCAGCTCGGAGGATCGATCCTTCTCTTTCTTCTTCTTCTTCTTCTTCTCTTTCTTCTTCTTCCGCCACTCTCCCAGAGGTGCTTGGTTCCTGGTTAGCTCGAATGAGAATCGGGATGGCAGTTGGAATCTCCGGGATGTGAGCAAACGTGACTTGCTGCTGGAGATCCCTTGGAGCTCGAGACCGCGTAGTCCTCCTATTAGCTCGGCCCCTGCGAGCACGAGTCCTTTCTTGTTCGGCTGGACGGCCTGTGACGATCAGTGGAGCAGTGGGCGGCCAAGGGTGTCTTGTTCTGGGCTCTCCGGTTCTTCTGATGTTGCCCCAGTAAAACGGGGTGTAACCCAGCAGCAGGTGAGCAGCACGGCCAAGACCAACAGGAGTTGGTGCGAAGCCGTCGAAATAGAGGGCTTTGGCGATGTCCTCGCGGTGAAGGTTGTCGTGGATCAAGCGACCTTCGTGGTTAAGGTTATCCGCTGCAAAGCAATATAAAGAAACACTGATCAACTACAGTTTCTGGAAAGACAAAGAATGAACCAACTAGGAGAGAAAAAGTACTAACGTAGTCCGCCTGTAGCAGTGGGGCAGGCAAATCCAATGGTCCTCCCCTCGGCATCTCTAGGCTCCCAATTGCCAGTGACTACGAGATAGTCGTCTGCCTCTCCCTTAGAGGAATTCGGCAGATCGGTGATGAGCTTCTGATTGGGGTCCCTGGCTTTGAAATAATAATTTTTCTCAGTTGTAGGGACTACACTATAGAGGTAGTGCAAGTCCCACTAGTCGAGACGCAGGCCGAGCAGCCTATTAAGGGCGACTGTGCCCATGACCACCCTGACGAAATTAGGGCATAGTTGCATAGGGTTTAATTGGCACCTAAAGCAGACCTCACGAAAGAAGGGATGTAGGGGAAACCTAAGGCCGCCCTCGACGACGAAGATCAAGGGGATGTGAATTCTATTTGCATCCTGACCTTGTTCCCTCATATCGTCGCGATTGTGTAGTCGGAATTGAACATCGGCGGGGATACTGTAGTTTCGATGGAATTCCGCTCTCTTCACGGGGGTACTAAGAAGGGCTCTGTGCCTACCCATTTCTTCTAAAGATTAGGGTTTCGCAGTTGAAACCCAGGAAACAAGAATATGAACAGACGATGGGAACGGCAAAGAGGACAAACACGAAATACAAATGGAAGTCTGGAAAGGTCACTTACGTGAAGAAGATGGACCTAATATGGTGTTTTCCGACGAAAGCGAAGAGCCTTTGTCCGACGAAAAACCAGAAAAAGAGTGGGGTTGCAGGAAGCTTGGAGCGTCGACAATGGCGAACAAAAGTTCTCTTCTCTCTTCTTTGCTTCTGACGAGTATGAAGTGAAGGAGAAGGGGAGAGGTTTTTGGGTTTAGAAGGTTTTGGGAGGGGAAAGTAATGATTATCCCGCCCGAAACCCCATAAAAGTGGAACGTGACGTATGAAAAACGTCAGCGAAATCGTCCTTTGGGCTTATCCGAGCCACCAACGGGTCATTTCGCATTTAATGCAATGACAGCATTGCCACCCACGTGGAGGGGAGGTGTGCAAGGGATGCATCAAGAGCCGTTGAAGCTCTGTGCACTACTGATGAATAACATTAGTGACAGAGCTGGGGTGCAATTGGAGTGGGTAAAACCTGATTACCCTACTACTAGGCATAGCACGTGCCTATGACAGTCACCACGAGAGGGTGAATAGCTCGGCACCACGTAGGGGGGTCCTTAAACCCTGTGCCGAGCTGTACTGACCATGAATAAGGTCGAGGTAATAAGAATAAGTAAATAAGTCAGGATACACTAGTTCGGCGCAAGTCACTAAGGGACCCCCCTGACATGGCCGAGCTATATGGGCTACGTGTATAGCTTAAACAGCATTATGGAAAACATAATTCAGCTCGGCGTGATATTTTACTTGAAAGAGGAATTGATAATACCTATTAGTCGTGCAATTCAATTTGCTGATAAATTTCCAGATGAAATAACAGACAAAAATTAATTACAAAGATTTTTAGGCTCCTTAAATTATATAACAGAGTTTTATCAAAATCTTAGAAAAATATGTCAACCGCTTTATGAAAGATTAAAAGATAATCCACCCCCCTGGACACCAATACATACTTCAATTATCCATGAAATTAAAACATATGTCAAAACTTTACCCTGTCTGGGAATCCCCACAATAAATTCTTTTAAGATAATCCAAACTGATGCCTCAGACATAGGTTATGGTGGCATCCTACTTCAAAAAATCAATTCTTCCTCTCCTGAACAAATTGTCAGGTTCCACTCTGGTCTGTGGAACAAAGCCCAAAGTAATTACAGTACTATCAAAAAAGAAATTTTAGCACTTGTTCTATGTGTTTCAAAATTCCAAGATGATATACTCAATCAAAAATTCTTAATTCGAATTGATTGTAAAAGTGCCAAATATGTTTTAGAACAAGATGTCCAAAATATAGTCAGTAAACAAATATTTGCTAGATGGCAATCAATACTTAGTGTCTTTCACTTTAATATTGATTATATTAAAGGAGAACAAAATTCAATTCCAGATTTTCTTACCCGTGAATTCTTACTCAATTAAAACAATTTCAATTGCAGCCATGACAGATAAAAACAAGAAAGATGGCAAACAGAAAGGTGCATGCAACATCCCAACATCAATTAGCCCTCACCACTAGTGCAATGGCAATACCTCCAATTGAACTAGTCAATAGATACCAAGTACTTAACCCAACTCCCAAAAACCAATATGGATTTGGATCCTCTCTTGCATACCCACCAATTAGCCAAAATTACACACCAGTAAACCAAATTGTAGGATCTTCTTCCCAACTCAATCTAATTACCCCAGCCAAATCTATTTATATCCCCAAATCTCCATTACAAAATTTATTCTACATTGAACCATCTTTTCAGAGAATCCAAAACCCAAATGAACTTGCCCAAAACTATTTTCCCGATGATTGGCATTTTATTCCCCAACATCCTGAAAGATCAATTCTTTTTTACAAAAGCATTCTAGAGCATACCCGCTCTACTGTTTTCAAGCCAATCTACGACCAACATAACCCCCAAATTATTATCTACCAATCTTTTTATATCCATAAAATAATTAGCATTTCTGAGTGGGGCCATCCCTCTTCTCTTCGTGATCTTCCAAACAACGGCATCCTTTATAATTATTATGATTATATCAATGCCTGGTCAAATGCCCTCTTACATGAAAATACCAAATTTGCTCACTCATGGTTTATACAATTCGATCACAATTTCTCTTCTGTTTTCCCCACTTGGTTTCTTCGTTGGTGGTCCCAATATGGTGCTATTCCTGAAATTGTCCCGCAAAAACTTTTAGATCAAGTAGATTATTTTTATTCCAAACAAAAATTAAGTGCCCATCTCAGCCAGTTCTCTAAACTACTCCTTTTTATGGCAAAATACAAAGTTGCATGGATTTTCAGATGGAAATACGTCATTTCTGATAATCTTGTATGTCGCCAATTCCTTGTAAAATGGTGGGATAATTGCTTTGTTTTGATATTTTTTTTCTATTCTTTTACGTTCTTCAGCAGTTTGATGTAAGTTAGAAGTTGTGTTATTTGTTTCATTCTCTTTAATTTTAGGGTAATGATTGTCTACATAATCTAATAAGGAAATTTTTGTTTTGGTTTTGTTTATTAGTTTTACCCATTTTGAGAAAATTTTATGTTGTTGGATTTTAGTATAGGTTTCTTTATAAAGTTTTCTTCTATCTTTATTTTTTAAAGATTTATATTCTTTTAGTAATGTTTTGCTGTTATCAATAAAGTATGTTGAATCAAAGTTTTTATATTCCTGTTCTTCTTTGTTTACTATGTCAGATATGGAAGACATCATAGACATGTTACTAGTGGATGAGTTACACCTAAATAATCTGTTCATTATTTTCAATTACTTGAATTGTTTTGATTAATATTTTCTCCGTTTATCCTCTACAAGACACATACGCCACCAGACACATACCCTTTCCTATTTTCCAAAAACGGCAACCCTACCTCGGGATTTACACACCTAACCATGGAAAACTCGTACCTGAGGTGGTCTGATGTAGCGTGGTAGTTCGAAGATCTACAGATAAATATGAATCTAACAACAACAAGTATTTGAGCAATAATGTACGGAATATTTGAAGTATAACTACAACCGATCTACCATTGGGGGACATAGTAGAAGACATATATATAATTGAAGACAATGAATAATAATGAATAACAGAAGTACTTGAAGATCTTACTTGAAAGAGGAATTGATGGAGGAAGATATTACTTGAAAGAGGAATTGATGGAGGAAGGAGACATAGTAGAAGACATAACAATGAATAAAAATGAATAACAGAAGTACTTGAAGATCTTACTTGAAAGAGGAATTGATGGAGGAAGATATTACAGGGGGATGAAGGAAGATAATACAATGGAGGGGAGAGAAGGGGATATTAGAGAGATAGCTGAAAGCTCTGAATGGCTAAAACAACTTCTGCTTAACTACATAATTGAAGAGTCCTTTTATAGAATAAGGAACCCTGTTTACAATCATTCTAAAATTGAAAAATAAGAAAGAAATGATTATACTTTTGACCATGGAGGTTCTCTTTCGGTGGAAAAGAGGGATCCACTTTCGGTGGAAATTGTTGTTTCACTTGATGTTGACATATAGTGGAAAGTAACGCTTGCTTTTGACTTGGGTCTTTGAATTGGTGTCACGGATCCATCTGATTATTGATATTGGCCAATGAATCTTCAGAAAGATTATCCCAAAAATCTGTTTCATCATCACTTGGAGGATAATTGCCTTCTGACTGTTGCTGGATGTAATTTTCAAAGAATTTGATTGTTTTAATGTTTTTTGTATGGAAAAGAAATGGGGCTTCTCCATAAGAATTGATGGTGCGAATCTTCTGAATTGGATCTTCACTAAATAATTTAAATTGATATGGCTGGAGAGTATAAACATCATTGTCTCCAATATGACTAGCAATTTGATAGGCAATGTAATCTTGAATTTGACTGGATATTGGGTTTGAACAAATCCATGTTGGAAATTCACAGGACATGAGGTTAAGTTGTGGTTTGTTGGCAGTTTGGCTAGCAGTAATATGCATAATATGCTGGGCAGGGATTATGGTACCAATGGATGTCCATTCGGGCATTTTGCTTTGGATAATGACTTGACAAGTTTTGGTTGAAGGTATTGAAAAGATGTTCTGGATACAGATGGCCATTTTTCTGGTAATGCGGTTGGTTTGCATGGGATTTGAAAAAATAAGTTGTTTGAGGAAACCATAATCTAATAACGTCATTGGGGTAATTTGGATGTCTTGGTTTTCATAACTAATGGTAAAATCTTGAAAAGTGGACATATTGATACAGACTTGGGGAATGCTGAAAATCAGGTTGCATTCCCAGGCATAGCGTTCTAAGGGGATTTGTTGGCACTGGGGTTTTATTTTTGGACAGTGAATGTAATTTTGATTTTGGTGATAAAGGGTGGCCCATGTAAATGATAGGCCAGGTAATATTTCAGGGTAATGAAATGGGTTTTGGCTAGCAATTTGTACTAAGGTTTGGAAAAGGAATTCATGGAAATGTTGGCTTTTTTGTTGAGCTTTGTGTTGGATATGGGTAATAATTTCTGGGGGAACTTGGTTTGGAATTAAAGATATTGTTTTTGGTAAGGCTAATTTTTTGGAGAAATTTGTGCTCACGCTTTCACCATCATCCAGTGGGGATGACTGCTCATGCTCAGCTATTACCAGTGGGGTAACAGTGGTTTTACGCTTTATTGTTCTGAGCTGCTGTTGCAGTGAGTTGACCTGGTCTTGTAGTTGTCGACACCTGTCATTTAAAATTTGGTAACATCTAGGAGGAATAGGTAATGTATATATCCTCAGAAGATGAACCCTGGTTAGTACTAGAAGTATTGGAAAGAAACCAATTCCGAGTTTTTTGAAAATTTTGTTCTTGAAAATAAATACTTAAAGCATTTAAGCTTGTCAAAAATTGATGATCATTAGTAATATTAATCCAAATATTATCAAGGAGGCATTGTTGGGTTTCATCCAAATTCTGTAAGTAAGGAAGTTTGATAAATTTTTGACTTGATGCTGTTGGAAAAATGGGTAGACTTATCTCTCCAAATGATGTGGTGCGCCTCATCTGCAAAAAGAATTTGTTAGTAGTGAATTGATAATTGCTGTAATTCCTGTAAATCAATTGGATCTAGTGCTGAAATGAATGGAAATGTGATTGGATGGCCAAGAGGGGAAGTTGTTATGCTAGTACTTTCTATAGTAAATGGGTAAAGAAGGCAAATAAATGGGATACCTAAGATAACGTTATCGGTGGGGCTTTTGGCGAGGACAAAAGATGTTTGAAAATAGATTTGGTCTTGGTGGATTAAAACCATTGGTAATTTGTAGTTAATTTGGAGTTTACTACCATTAGCAGAACATAATTAGTCATTTGATTTGTGGTAATATTTATGAGGAATAAGATTTTCTTGGATACAGTTAAGATCAGCTCCAGTATCGATCAGTGCAATTATATTGATTTTAAATGTGTCAATTATTAATTCTATTTTTGTATGCCATTTTGAAATGTGGATTTGATTTATTATACTTAGTTGGTTGCTTTTGGTTGATGTTGGTGTTTCAGGGGAGTCATCAGAGGATTGGTTTTCAAACTCATTTTCAATTTTTGAACTTTGTAGTTGTGTTTGAATAATTTGAATTTGTTGTTTTAGTATTTGGTTGTCTTTTTGTAATATAGTTAGATTATTTTGTATGAGAATGATTTCTTCTTTGTAATTATATGCTGGTTTATTTGTTATTTTGTGGAAACGTTCTAAAGTTTTATTTAGGTTGACTATCGGTTTAGTAATTTGGGGAGTTTTACTTTGGTTAGTAAAAAGATTTTTTAATTTTTTGATATATTGTTGTTTTAATTCAAAGTTATCTATTTTGCTAATAAGGTCAATTAATAATTCTTCCTCAGGGAGTTCTTTTGTGATTACATTGATGTTTTTACAGCAATTGTCATTACAATCGAATTTAATCTGATCATCTTCTGAACTTGATTCGACAGAATGATATTCAGAGGAAGATGTATCATTTTTATTAAGGTGATCTAAGTTTGAGATTTTAAATATTTCAAGTATTGCTATTTTATTTTTCTCAGAAATTTCTAACTGATTTATCTTACTTTTTACTTTGCATTCATTTTTATAATGTCCTTTTTTTCCACAATTGAAGCATGTGACGTCATTGGTATTTTTTGGTCCTGTATTTTTTGTTTTGTTGGATTTTCTATCTTTGGGTTTTTCATAATATTTGTCATTTGATTTCTTATTTTTGTAAATTTTTTTTATTATTGGATCTTTTTTCTGGGTTCTCCTAGATGGGGCGATAGGAGGGAGACCATATTGTTCACAGAAATTTCCTAACTCATATTTGGCTGTTATTCTATCTTTTTGGGTTTGTCGGTTGATTTTCATATCGATACACATTCTGAGGCCTTCCTTTTGAATGGTGCTGATTATGTCACCATAGGTTAATTTGTCATATTCAATTACTCCTGTTGGCTGACTAAGAACATTTCTGATTTTGTGGGCAAATAAATTTGGAAGACCGTTAATAAATTTTTCTTTCCAGAAGGTTTTGGTACAATCGTCTCTTAACATAACTCTGGATGTGAAAACATCTTTGTACCATCTAAAATCACTTAGAGTTGGATAATGGAGATTGCTAAGTTGGTCATGAATTCTTGAAGTAAAATTACTTCGTGTTCCTATAAAATGTTTTACTATTGTAAAAATTAGAGTATTGATTCCATCGGGCTGTCCCATGTTTATTTCTTCATTAAATATTGGGAATCCATTTTCGTCCATTTGGACTGAATATTTTATTTCATCTCTTGATTCAGCAGTGAGATATCTATCCCACCAAGATTTTAGCATTCCAGTAAATCCTGTTGTTAACAGGTCTACTATATCTGGTTGTCTGTGATCATAAGTACTTAAATAAGTATTGGCGACCATTGACATGTGATTTAATTTTTCTAAAATTTGTTGTTCACTTAATGGAGGGGAGACAAAAGTATATATATATATATATACAATCACGTTTAGGTCAGGACGGCCGTTTATACGCTATGTCCGAACTTTTCTCCTCAGCCGTTGGATCTCATCCAACGGCCATGATATAAGAAGGGTGCTCGCGGGTTAAAAAGATGTGGATCCGGGTCATATGAGTCTCGCGGGTCAAGACAAAATGGGGGTATCCGGATCCTAAACTCATTTCACGCTTTTCAGAAACAAGAGAAGAGAGAGAGAGAGAGAGAGAGAGAGAGACAAGGGGGTTCGAAGGAGAAAAATTCGACGCGATCAAAGGGGAACCAACTGAGATTCGACAACCCAACCAAGGTTCGACTCTCTCTCTCTCTCGCGAAATCTCGTTCTTCGGTTCGATATATATATATATATAGGGTTTTTTTTCTGGATGTTTGTAAAATCGATACTAGGGTTCGAATATATCTGGTTTTTGCTATTTCTTTGCGATTTTGTTGAAGAAAGATGGAACTCTCACTCTGTGTTTTGAATTTTTTGCGATTTGGTGAAATAAGGTTTGGGTTAGGGTTCAATTTCGAAATTAGGGTTTTTTTTATCAAACAATTAGGGGTAGCCCTCAATATTGGGGGAAACCACCCAATATATACATAACCTGGTCAATAGTTCATCGGATATGCATATTGTTCAATAAGTTGGAGGCCTTCTGTAATCTGTTTGCATCCAAATGTAAGGCTACTGGTGACTGAATTGCTATTTTTTCCATTTAATTGCTGTTTTTTCCATTTAATTGCTGTTTTACATTAAGGTAAAATGGCTCTCTGTATTGATGAAGTTACTTGGTAGGAGTTCTATACTACTGCTATTTTTTTTTCTTGCTCTCTCTGAAGCTTTGGAAGGATACCATATTCATGCTGATATGCTTTTTGTTGATATGCTTTTTGTTGATACTTGTATCAGTGTGTGTGTGCAAAATTTTATTTTTTGTTGATACCATAATTCTGTACTTCTTTGGGGCTTTTTCTTGTAATTTTGACCTATTTACGTTCCATATTTTGTGTTTCAGGATGGGAGATGGAGTTCAAGAAAATGGGAGATGGAGATGGAGATGGAGATTGAACTATGGGAACTTGGTTATGTAATCTGGAATTACAAAATATGGAAATAGGAACTTGGTTATGTAATATTTTTTGGTCATGAGCTTGTTGTACCTGTTTGAACATTTGAATTTATTCTCTTGTTTTCTGGATAGGATTCTTGTTTTTTCCTATAGTTATGGTCACTGTTAGTGAAAGGAACTTTGGATGTTCAATGCCAAGAGTGAAGTAGTCAATCCCACGTTGGTGTATGCAAAATTGTGTTATTACATTCAGTGAAAGAAAGCCAGACTTTGCAATGCAAATTTGTGAGAAAGAGAACAAGCCAAAAAGAGAATAGGTTTCTCACAGTGAGAATCTGTAGCACAAGAAAGAGAGATTGGTAATGAGCCAGACTTTGCAACTCACTGGTCGGTCACAAGCACTAAGTAGTAATCCCATTAAAAAGCATAATGTCTTGCCTCTAGATTAAACAATTAGATCCAATAATTAGCTACCAAAATATCCCAAGTACTAACTACCCAATATTTCCCATTCAGAGGTTTGCATTTCCCATTCCTTAAACTTGTGAAAATCCACCATGCACGAAGCAGCCAATGCGTACACCAACTTCGTTCCCCTCCGCTTTGCAACCAGAAGCCCATCTCCATGCATTTGTAAAATTAGCCTCATTTTCAGGTGGGAACTCTGTGATCAATCAACGGAACATAAAAATGCAATTAGTTGAAACAAAAATGGGAGCCTTTTTTTGGTTCTCTCCACAGATGTGGCAAAAACCGTGTTGTAGAACCTTGTCTTCAATGAAAAATGAAAAACAAACCACTGCGATTAAAAATGAAAAACAAAGTATACAAGACAAGCAGCTTTCACACCTTATTTCACCAAATCGCAAAAAAACCCACTTTAGTTATTTTGGAAAAAAAACCCTAATTTTTGGAAACCAACTAAACTGTAACCCATCCAAATCAAAACAGAGAGAGATTACTTCTTTCAAACCTTATTTCACCAAATCGCAAAAAATTCAAAACACAGAGTGAGAGTTCCATCTTTCTTCAACAAAATCGCAAAGAAATCGCAAAAACCAGATATATTCGAACCCTAGTATCGATTTTACAAACATCCAGAAAAAAAACCCTATATATATATCGAACCGAAGAACGAGATTTCGCGAGAGAGAGAGAGAGAGAGTCGAACCTTGGTTGGGTTGTCGAATCTCAGTTGGTTCCCCTTTGATCGCGTCGAATTTTTCTCCTTCGAACCCCCTTGTCTCTCTCTCTTCTCTTGTTTCTGAAAAGCGTGAAATGAGTTTAGGATCCGGATCCCCCCCTTTTGTCTTGACCCGCGAGACTCATATGACCCGGATCCACATCATTTTAACCCGCGAGCTCCCTTCTTTTATCATGGCCGTTGGATGAGATCCAACGGCTGAGGAGAAAAGTTCGGACATAACGTATAAACGGCCGTCCTGACCTGAACGCGATTGTGTATATATATATATATATATATATATACGAAAAACTTCTAATCCACACCTCCCGGAAATGAGAAAAAAATGGTTTTTTTTGTGTTGCAAATTATTTTTGGAAAATCCGATCTGCCCAATGTGTTCAGAAGGTGTTTTCAAGGGTCCACGCGGGAAATCATCAAAAAACAATACCGGGAAGGGCTTGATCCAAGCAGTTTTCGCAAAAAATGTAAATATAGATTTTTTGCGAAGACTGCTTGGATCAAGCCCTTCCCGGAATTTTTTTTTGAAGATTTCCCACTTGGACCCTTGAAAACACCTTCTGAACACATTGGACGGATTGGATCGTCAAAAAAATGTTTGGATCATGAGGTCCGGAAATGAAAAGTCTGGATAAGAAGTTTACCCTATATATATATATATATATATAGGGAACGGTTCCGTTAACACAACGAATAACACAACATTTGAAATAATTTTTTTTTTTGTGAACCCCACACGAATGATCGGAGCCGTTCAATCTATTTAAAATATGTTTTTAAGATTACTTGTAAAAAATCAAGTCATTTCAATATCAGTAAGGGCTTGATCAGTTTATTTAGTTTATTCCTTTCAGAGTAACCACAAACACTTAATTTCAAATTCAACCGCACTTTAAGCATTTGCAATACTCCAGTAAGCACAAGTCTTGTGACTGATGATCATCAGGTCACCTTCTCTGCCCTTGAGTCGATTTCGTACACAAAAAGGTGATGAAGATGTAGACACAGGCACCGACCGAGGTTGACTCCGAGTGTTGATGCTGGTTTTCAAACTTAAACTGCTCCAGGAAGCATATGTTTTTTCCAGTTTTTAAAAGTTCAGGCTATCCTCGAGAATGAGACGAGTCTGTCCCAAACGCAGGATTCTTTTCATTCTGGGTAGGATCAGAGAACCAAGGAATGGGAGCCTCAATTCCAGGAGGAATATCTATGCTATCAAAAGGGCTTGCAGAACTGCATATTCATCATCATTCTATACATAATCTATACTATCCATAAAATCATCATAGCAATGAAACAAATTGTTACAGCCACCTTTTAGATTAAAAGAAGTATCAAGTCATGGGACAGAGCTCTTCTTAGAAGACGCAACTCCATCCACTGAAACAGGCTTCAATTGCAATCCAAAAAGGCGATCGGAAGTTAGTGACCTCCCAATTTCCTTCTTGGAGAATAAATTTGTACTTTTGCCCTTGTAGCATTCCATGTGTGTTTGTTACTCGAGTGAGTTGACGTTCACACACTTTCTATTGCTCGAGGGAGTTGAAGACGCAAAATATGTAGTTATATTTGGTCTCGTTCCAAATATTGTAGACTTCAATTGCATAAAATTAGGCATCGTAACAAGATCCGTGCAGGTCAAACATCGGACTACTAAAATCTCAATGATGGAAAAGACTGCAGGATCGTCTTATGCTTTAATCAAAAATTTAAATTTTAGGCACAAACGACATGTGCATTGGCATCCTTGTGAACTTGTCATGTTGTTACTCTTTCTTTGCAACTAAAAAAGCTTGATTTTCACTTTTACATCCAATTTTGGTTCTTAAAATGATCATTGAAGTTTGAACAGGATTTCATTACTTTAGGATTTGGTTGTGTATCTTTTTTTAAATTTTTTTTTTTAATCTTTGCAACAAATTACAAAAATTAAAGAGATCCAAACAACTAGGCATCATGATAGAGAATGTGCAGATTTTTGTTGTATATCATTGTCTGCTTGATCACTATGAAAGCATTGTTACCAAATTTTAAAAATCGTGGATTGGTGGTTTATCCGCATCTGTTCCATGACCTTGGTTTAACTTGATAATAGTCAATCTTTGTTCCATGACCTTGGTTTACTTTACTAACAAATTGAAAGAAGATAACTTGGAGATCTCACCTGGTATTTATGTCTCATCAAATGCAAGGCTGGACTCACCTTGGCCGAATGAGTCAAGCACTGGAATGCCTACTTGAATTAGTCAATATTTTGCTAACAAGTGGATTCAAAATTAGCATGCTAGGTGATAGACTATGGTGTAATGACTAAGCAAGAAAGAATTCTTTATCCTCATTTCCACAATAATAAACTGGATCGAATTCAAGATCATACGTGTTAATATTATGTAGCAGTACGACTCTCCCTAAATAGTTGTTATACATGCTTCTATGGCCAGTTTTAGTCATTTGGTATTATGGTGAAAATATACTAAATTTGCATAAACCAATGTTTGTATTTATGATTCTTCACTAATTTAACAGGCACTATGGAATAGTACATATTGAAATTATGCAAATGAACAAGAAGTCCTAGAGGGGGGTGAATAGGACTATCAACTAAAAATCAAGCAACGCAAAGTGATCGCTTATCATCCAAATTTCATGACAAAGCAACCAAACCATCAAGTTCAACGAAGCAAATTAAAAGCAAGAACAAAGGACACACGATATACGTGGAAACTACTTAGGGTCTAATACCCTAAGCATAAAACCACGGTCTTACACTACTTCTATTCCACAAATCAAAAGGTTTACAAGAGATGAAAGACAAGGAATTTACCCAAAGCTCCTAGCTTTTCCTAGCTCCAACTCTTGTTGTAGCACCCCCGTGCTCCTACTTAATTCCATGGACACCTCGAGAGTCACCATCTCGATCTCCACTTCAATACGGCTCCGGTTCACCCGGCCAAGTAGATTCCAAGGCAAGCAATCATGACTAAATGATAAAGATTGAATTTTTGGAAAATTTTTTGGATGACTATCTCCTTCTAGAACCGATCCATAGAAAGGAAAGCACTAGCAGGAAGAAAGATGATTGGGAGATACCCAAATCATCTCAAGAAGAGAGAAACCAAACAAAGGGAAAATAGTGCAAAATGGGGAGCACTTTCTCTCTCTAAAAATGGCTGATGTTCTCTCAAGTAGTTGTGTGAAAATGAGTGAAAAATGCCTTTTATAGCTCACATTTTCGTGCACAAGAAGATAGCCACTCAAAACAAGACATGTGGCCACTTAAAGAGTATGCCAGACCCGTGTAGACGCGCGCAGACGCACCGTCAGGATTTAGACACTTGGCACAATCTCAACAGTCAAAACCAGACGCGTGTAGACGTGTGCAGACGCAACAAGCTCAAAACTAAATCCTAATGCCTAACTCATTTGAAATATAAGATTCGAATAAAGCATTAATAAGCCAACTGTGAACACCCCGCGGAGGTCCACGAAATTGATTGTTTGGTTTGAAAAATGGTTTTGATTGATTGAATAGAGTCGCCACCCGGATTTGAGGACCTTACCCGAGAAATCGTTTGAAAAATGACTCTTTTGCCCTTAAAATGGAAAATGCTTTACCGGTCTCCAAAATGAGATTTCTCGGGTCCGGGAGCTAGGTTACGTGAGGGGAAGGAATTTAAAGCACCCCTCACGCCCGGCACATTTACCGGTCTCTACTAAATGTTTGAAAAGATTTTGAAAACATTGTTTAAACGGACTTCTAACACAGATTTATGCGAAAGCACGACAAATACATCAACAAGATTAATGAAATATGAGTGGATGCTTGTGCAAAATGTTATGTATTGATGGTTTATATGCAAAAGATGCTAAAATTACACTAAATAGCCCCCAAACTGCCTTTAGATGCCCCAGAAATTGATCACAAATACTCAAACCATCACACCTGGATTGCAATCTGGGCACCTGGATTAGGCAGATCCAGGCGCCTGGATTCAATCAAGGCGCACCTGGATTCAATCCAGGCGCCTGGATGGCCTCCCAGACAGCAAACTCAAAACTCCATTTTTGACAGGAAGCACCAAATGCAATGCTTTTAACTAACTCATATGCACTCTAAAAGATGTATAACAACACAGTAGCAAACTTGAACCTTAAATTTAACTCAAATGCATGATATAAGCTTAAAAGAAACTTGATTTTGAATGATTTTTGGAAATATTCACAACAAATGCTAATGAAGAACTTCCATTTTTGTGAAATTTGAAACCTTTCCAAACTCTTAACTAGTATGAAGAACTAGTAAGAGCTTGGATGGTATCCCCTCAGGGCCTTTTGAGCACAATGGTAGAAAAACTACCTTGAAACCTTGATTTGTGAACTTTGGAGAGTTATTTGGAATGATTTTTGGAAGTTGAGTGAACTGGATTTTGATTGTTGGAAGTGTATCAAACTGATTATAGGTGGTTTGATTGGGGGTTTGATGGTGGATGATGAAAAATGGGTAGAATCAAGTGAGTTTGTGGAGTTAGGATGAAGGAAAATTGAGTTTTGATGGTTGAAAATAGATGGGATTGAGAGGGATCAGTTGGGGATGAGTTTCTGGAAATATTTGGGCAGAATAATAGTAAGGGAAAGAGGTGAGAGCTGATCCTCTAAATGGAGGAGGAGAGGTGGGTATTTATAGCCAAAGGAAGGGTCAAAATGGGTCATTTGAACCCTTAGAGGTGAGGTTCAAAGGGTCACCAAAATACCTTACTCTCTCTCAACAATATTCTGCAGAAAAATCCCTGAAAAATCCTCAAGACGCTCCTCCCCACTCACTTGAACTTGGGCAACAAGTACCTGGAGAGAGTCCAGGCGCCTGCATTAAGGCAATCCAGGCACCTGGATTGAGTCCGGGCGCCTGGAATAGGGGAATCCAGGCGCCTGGATGGCGAGACAGCACAAAATTCCAAACTTCGCGGGGCCATTCCGGGTGCTACCGAACTCCGTTTTGCGCATGGTTTGAAGCGTTGGAAAGCTTATCAAGTCTACTTTCTAACCCAAGTGGTTTGAACCCAATATGATTTGTACATCAAAATATGTGACCATTTTACCCTCAGAAGGTCGGAAGAATGAATCGTTTCGGTAAAATGGGCATATCTCCCTCATTTCAAAATGGATTGGGACGCGTTATATATTGAAAAAGAGGGTTTTGAGTGTACTAGAAGGTGGTGCAAGATTGGGTTTATTTTGGAAAGGTTTAGGAGGGGTTTTCAAGTTCACAATCAAGCTCCGTGTGCTCTTATCAGACATATTCATCATCGGGGATGCCAAGGACTTTCATGGGTTCAAATTTGGGTGTCTACACCAACCTAATGCACATTAAAACATGTTATTTTGAATGGCCTAAATGCACAAATGATATGCAAGGATATACCGCATTGGATTGAGCTTTGAAGCACTTGACTTGGCTATGGCTTGATCATGAAGCTTGAAATTCTCGAATGGAGCATTTAGACTCAACTCCTAAGCACTCTAACTCCCAAACCCCAATAACCGAATTACAGACTCCGAAAGGCTTGACATAACCCGAAAAATGCCAATAAACCTAACACATATGATGTGGTGTTCCTTTTGAGAGGGTGCACTCATAATGCTCTTTCTTCTGTAACTCTCTAAGACTATTAGTTAGTGAACTCTTTGTGGAAAATCCAAATGAATTTGTAGGGATATACATACAAATTTAATGGCCTTTCTAAACAAAAAAAACTAATGTAAAAAAGACCATAAGAAAACAACTCTGAAACAAAAAAAAAAGAATCTTAGATCTAACAAATAACTGTAATAACAAGGGACATTTACCATCAGGTCACCCTTGGATCCCATAATTACCATCAGGTCAAACCCAATTCTAAAAAATTTCCATCAACTCCCCAACCTGTATAAAAATGCCTAAATCAGGGGATACCCTATGAAAGTGCTTAAAATCCTCGGGTACCCTATGAAAGTGCTTAAAATCCTCGGGTACCCTATGAAAGTGCTTAAAATCCTCGGGTACCCTATGAAAGTGCCTAAACCACTAAACCCTGTAATAGGAAAGTGTACCCTAAACCTAAACTCTAGGGTACCCTACGACTAGGGTACCCTTATGACTAGGGTACCCTACGACTAGGGTACCTTATGAAAGTGCCTAAAATCCTAGGGTACCTTACGACTAGGGTACTCTATGAAAGTGCATAAAATCCTAGGGTACCCTACGACTAGGGTACCCTATGAAAGTGCCTAAAATCCTAGGGTATCCTACAACTAGGGTACCCCATGAAAGTGCCTAAACTCCTAGGGTACTCTATGAAAGTGCTTAAACCACTAAATCCCTATAATAGGAAAGTGCACTCTAAACCTAAACTCTAGGGTATCCTTATGACTAGGGTACCCTACGACTAGGGTATCCTATGAAAGTGCCTAAAATCATAGGGTACTCTATGAAAGTGCCTAAACCACTAAAACCCTATAATAGGAAAGTGCACCCTAAACCTAAACTCCAAAAAATAGTGACTTACCTTAGTGGTAATTAAAAAAAGTGTCCGTTTTTTGGGAGGACATAGTAAAGGGGTCTTTATTTTAATAAGGACATCAACTTTTTCTTTAATGTCAAAAGGACAAATCACCTACACATTCCAAAAATACCCCCACTAGCCAATGAAGTGCCTAAACCCCCAAATCTAATGAAAGTGCCTAAACCTAAACCCCATGGTACCCTATGAAAGTGCCTAAAACTCTAGGGTGCCCAATGAAAGTGCCTAAAATACTATGGTACCTTATGAAAGTGCCTAAACAGCTAAAACCCTATAATTGAAAAGTGCACCCTAAGTGCCTAAACCCAAAATGCCTAAACCCATTATACCCTATCCCAAAAAGCCTAAACCCCCTAAAATTGAACTCCAAAAATTGAACCCACTCCCCAAATTAAAGAGAGAGCAATCAATTTTGATTATTGTTGAGAGAAAAAATGATGTGTTGGCACTTGGCAGCAGTTTTAGACTGCATCGAGTCAGAAACGCCGTGACCTCTTGTAAAATACATGCACATGGAGTGATGTGTGGCCGCGAAATACAAATGGGTAAAAATTTACAAAAAAAATGCTAAGCTATTCAACCTGACAAGCTATTAATGTGAGAGGGGGGGCGCAAACATGATGTCATCGGGGAGAAAGAGGCGCACGAACCGAGCTAGTCAGGGCATTTTTGTAACTTTTTGGACCTTAGACTTTAAAAATAATGTATTAATGTCCGCCCCACCTTACAAAAACTTAAGTTGGACTAAACAACATTTAAAGCCCCAAACTTGGCCTTTACACCAATTTTCTGTTAAAAAAAAATAACTTACCTTATTGGTAATTAGACATCTCTTTTCTAGACCTAGAGATAATAATCCCTAATAACAAACGGGCAAGAGACTCGTGCTAGGCACGAGTGCTCAAAACCTTTAGGCAAATAACGCACGGGAAAAGAACTCGTGCTGCGCACGAGGTCTTGTACCTAGTATATATATAAAGAGTGCGCTGCTTGCTTAATAATTTATTGGGATTAGCCATTAAGATTAGGCTAAACTTGGACGTTTGTCCTTCTAATGTTCAATAATTTATTAATCGTGCTACTGCAAAATTGATATCCCCAGATTCCTTAAAACAAAAAAAATATTGCTCCACAACTGGTGAAGGAAATTAAATTAAATTAAATTAAGAAATAAACAAGAAGTTTCAAATGAAAACGTCGTTACTCTTGACTTACATGGTCCAGAGACCCGAAAAAAGATCATGAAACTCGCCTAATTTTCAACTTCCAGGAAAGTTGCCAGTTGTCATGTTTGACCGCCTCACCCCACATCCATCCTATAATTTAAAATTCCGTATGGACGACTGGATCACTCTCCGCTTCCAATGGGAGGCCGGAATCTCGTTTTTTGGACAAAGAGGGGGCTAAAATTTGGGCTTCGACATCTACGGCTCCGGCAGTTTTTATATTTTCCCTGATTTTTCCGTTTTTGTTTTCCTTTTCTTTTTTTTCCCTTTATTTAGGTTGTATTTTTTTAATGTATTGGTTGTTTGGTTGATTAATGGATTTTTCTCTTCCCACAAAAAATAAAATAAAAATATAAGAAAATAACTCTAACATAGGCTACTTTTTTCTTTTCCCCCTAAGAGTAGTAGGGTACATGAAAAATGTCTCTGGATAATTTCGGAGACACTTTTCACGAAAAAGAACGTATTTTTTCTTTTTTATTGTTCTCCCTATTTTGAGATTGTGTTTTTTTATTTTAATAATGCCCTCACCTAAATCAGTTAACTCACAGTTTACAACATGACATTACAGTTACACTTGTTTAAATGAGTAAAATAGGGCAGGAAATAAGTGACATAGGCCAAACTAGTAAAATTGGGGAAAAAAAAAAAAAAAACTACCTTATCATAACTACTATTCTACCTATGTACAACAATTTGAAAATATCTTCCATCAAATCATAACTACTATTCTACCTATGTACAACAATTTGAAAATATCTTCCATCAAATCATAACTACTATTCTACCTATATACAACAATTTCAAAATTTCTTCCATCAAAAAAAAATATATGAAAATATGCACACACAAAACCTTCTAGTAAAATAAAAACAAAAATATGAAAAACAACTGTTGATTTTTTTTTTTTTTTTACATTTTAAAATTGTCAAATCCAAATATCAAAAGGTGTTTGACCAAGTGATATGAGACAAAAATTAAAAAAACGAGCCACCGAAGAGTTACAAAGTCGACTCCAATGAAGTAAAAAAACATTCAATTAAAACTCGGCGTTATTGGAAGTTTGTCCAAGTTGTCCAACTGTTAACTTTGATGCCCGAGTACAGTTAATGTGTGTGATAACTAACTCGGACACCCAATTCTAAAAAAAAAAAAAATTATAAAGTTTCAAAAAAATGAAAATAAATAACGGAATTGAAAGACGGGATCACATAATCCACTTCCGTTCCTATCCCTTTCCCCTCGCCGTAAGGGTCCCATCTCTCTCTCAAATTTCCACGGAAATTGATATGTGCCCCTCCCTGACACACATCCCCCCTGGACCCCACCACCTTACACCCCCCATTTTTACCGAATTACCCCTCTCCCACTCTTTTAATTACTTAATTCGTTTACTATATTATTTATATAATTCATTTATTTATTTAATTCATTTATTTTATTTAATTACTATATATTTATCACTTTTTTCCTTATATCTTTTTTCTCTTTTATCTTTTATCACACTTCCAAACAAAACTAGATTTTATCCCACAAAATCAATTGGAAAACTCAGTCTAGATAGATTTCAGTTAGACGGAAAAATTAGCTTTTCTTCTACAAAGTTAGATGCTTCGGTCATAAATAATAATAATAATTAAAAAAATGGTGGTGTTCACCTTGTTTTATGCTTCGGTCATAAATAATATTAGTACTTATTAGATTCTACAAGCCAGCCAACCTCTTCTCCATAGGAATTGAACCATATACCTACACTCCAATGTAAATGTAAAAAATAATTTACTTGCAAATGTAATTTGAGTAAACTAAATTAAATAAGTAATTAAATAAATAAAGTTAAAAAGAGAAAAAAAAAAAAAAAGAAAAGAAAAGTTAATTGGGCCAAAAGGGGAAGGTGGGGGGACGGTATTTGCGTTAATAATAACATATGGATTCACCTTTATTTGAATTTACTTAGTTGAACAAGCAATGAGTTGGATTTAAAGACAACCACCTCGCATTTCCAATTATCGATTCACTTTAACATTCAAGCAATAATCCATAACATATGGTATCAAAACTGAGACTTGAAATTACATTTCTTTGTGTAGTTTTCTTTTATCCTTCACATTTTTCTGTCAACATTTTCTTAGAGTCATCGTTCATTTGTCAAAAAATTATAGCAAAATTTAGTAAAAAAAAATGAAAAGTATTTTCCTTTTTGCGTTCATTTGACAAAGGAAACTTAAAAGAAAGTTGGAAAGTAGTAATTTAATTAGGTAGAAATTACTGGAGATGCAAAATTCTTACAAAATCTTGTATTTATTCAAATTATCAATGTAAAAAAATAATTTACTTTCAAATGTAATTTGAGTAAACCAAATTAAATAAAAATTAGATAAATAAAGTTAAAATAGAAAGAAAAAAAAAAGAAGTTAATTACAGAAAAGAGAGGGTAGTTGGGGGGAAAGGGAGGTGGGGCGAAATGGGGGGGTGTGTCAGGGGGTTCCACAACTAAAACAATACAGTACGGCCTCATTGACCTTGACCTCCAATTCGTCGGAGCTACAGCTAGCCATGATCATTTCCTCTCTCCACCACTTATTATTTCCTCACCCAATCTTCTCTTTCATCAAAATTGAAACCCCCCAAAACTCATAGCCTTCCCTGCAAGTGCTCTTCAATGAATAATTTGCCCCACAAAATGCCCAGATATGGTCTGTTTGCTTACACAATTTGCTTGGTTACCCTCATCCCATTAATCAAAGCGGCTGACCCAACTTTCCTCTTCACAGACTGCACAAACACAACCCTTTCCACCTACGCCCAAAACAGCACCTACCAAACAAACCTCAACACCGTCTTATCCGCTCTCTCCTCCAACTCCAACGCTTCCAACGGCTTCTACAACTTCTCCGCCGGCACTAGCCCACCCGACGTCGCCCATGGCCTCTTCCTCTGCCGCGGCGATGTCTCGCCCACGGATTGTCGAGACTGCGTCGTTTTCGCAGCCAAAGATACAGTCGAACAGTGTCCCAGGTCGAAGCAGGTCACGAATTGGTACGACCAGTGTTTGTTCAGGTACTCCAACCAGTCCTTATACGGCGTCCTAGACGCAGAGTACTGGGTAGTTATGCTGAATCCGTCGAACGTGACGAATGGAACCCGTTTTAGCCAAGTTTTGGGAGAGGTATTAGTATTATCAATTCTTTTTTAGATACTGTCGTATATTCGCTTTGATTGTTCTAGAATACGAACTAGTACTATTGATCATTTTAGGCTGAGTTTTTCAAAAGATTTTAGCAACCCAGTTACTAAAATCAACCATAATTTTAGCAAATGAGTTCACCAGGTGCTAAAATCATGATTGACTTTAGGCTAAAATCAACTATGATTTACACATTTCAAATAATTTTCCTAGTGTTACTACAAATTTTTAGCTCAATCGAATAACTATAGGTGTTCAATTCACTTCGCTAATTTTTTATTCTCCAAGATTCTAAACTCTTAATGAATTTTTGAAGAAAAATTGGCTGATTAGATGAACTACTTGTACAGTGATCCGATTGAGCTGAAATTTCGCAAGACACTTGGATAATTATTTTAAAATTAAGGGTAAATTCATTTACCTCCCTTGAGGTTTCTAAAAAATAAAGAGATCTCCCTTTACTTTCTAAAATCCTATTGTCGTCCTTTACTTTTTAAACTAATTGTCACTTACCACGCCTATAGTTGCTTTAAGGCTAATGGTGTGAATTTTTTAAGTGAAAATCACCGCAGTGCTCTTAGTAAATATTCTTCACCCTAAAAAATAACTTTCTAAAAGGATTAGAGTTAAAGAAGTTTTCCAAAAAAATTAAACAATTTATCATTGTTTTAAAAAATAGTTTTTAAACAAAAAGTATCGAAGACTTTTTTTTCCCAAAAAAGATTCTTTTTGAAATTTTTTTGTTCAAAATACATTTTTGTATGGAACAAAAAAACTAGCTTTGAAATAGTTTTTTAAACCTTTTTTTCCAAAATTTATTTTTCAGATTTAAAAAAATTATTTTCGAAATTTTATTTTTAAAATAACAGTTTACCAAAAATTAGTTTTTTATCCAAAAAAAAAAATTTCAAAAATTTTGCATTTCAAAAATAGTTTAAATTTTGTTTTTTCAAAATTTGTTTTTTTTACTCGAACAATTATTTTCAAGAAAATTTTTCAACAAGTAGTTTTTTTTATGAAAATAATTCTTTTTGATACTTTTTGTTTATAAGCTGTTTTTTAAAAATGAAAAACGGTTTAATTTTTGGACTGTGCTAGGCGTACATAAGCAAAATGCACAGAAATTGTATAGAGCTGTTCAAGGACCCACGGATAATCCGAACCGTTCATTCATCTTAAAATAATTTTCCAAGAGGTCCCGCAAGAAATCAGCTCGATTCGACGTTCGTAACTAGTTGATCCAAATTTCACTCGTTTCATGAAATTTGTTTTGAATGAAACGGGAGGATTTTGGATGAACCAGTTACGAAAGTCGAATCGAGTTGATTTCTCGCAGGGCCCCTTGGAAAATGATTCTAAGATGAATGAACAGTTCGGATCATCTGTGTGGAACCCACAAGTGGGTCCCCGAACACCTCTGTACATTTTTTGTACCTATGGGTCTGTACCAATAGGTTTTCCGTTAATTTTTAGGAAAAATAATATTGACTCTATTTCTATTTTTTTTATGAACTTTTTTTTTTTGGGTGAAGAATATATACTTAGACTACTACGGTCATTTCACGCAAAAAGCTTAAATTAACGGCAAGGGAGATAAGTGACGATGATTTTGAAAAGTAAGAGAGGGCATTGGAATTTCAAAAAGTATAGGGGAGATCTTTGTATTTGTCAAAAAGCTCAGGGAGGTAAGTGAAATTTACCCTAAAATTAATGAACTGTTCAAATTGTTTGTGTCGGAACCATAAATGGGTCTCATATGCTAATCTATGTACCTTTGCCAATTTGTTTACTTGTTCACCGGTATGGTTAATTTGGTGATGATTTTTCTATATGCAGCCACTTATATCTTGGTTTTTTTAGAATTTTATATCATCTGGACATACTATAACATACATAGAGTGTATAAAATAGAAGATTCCAATATTATTTAAGGAAAGAATGTTTTTCTGGGATAAAGCCCACCTTGTTATTTGAGAAGCAATTCTTTATTTGAGCAGAATTTTTTCAGTGCTGGGTGGGCATCTATCACTGCCATATGGTGCTCGTCGGCTCAACCAGGCTGTATATTCGTATTTTTTCGATGGCCTAGGTCTGTTGGGGGTAAATTTATACCTCAAAATTACAAAAATGCCACCGAACAACCCTTACATATCTGGGCCATCTAAAATACGGATGGACTGCCTGAATAAGCCGATGTGCACCACGTGGAAGTGTCAACCGGTGCCAGCTCAGCAGTGAAAAATTTCTCTTATTTGAGGGAATAAAA
Source organism: Vaccinium myrtillus (assembly GCA_016920895.1). NCBI lineage: Eukaryota > Viridiplantae > Streptophyta > Magnoliopsida > Ericales > Ericaceae > Vaccinium > Vaccinium myrtillus. Next base: position 196,203 of record JADGMU010000807.1, read on the forward strand.
ACTCAACTTTTGTGAAAACCTAAAAGAATACGAGGAGTGCCATTTTGTTCATCTGTCAGATCGGCAACCAACGGTCCGGATCATCTTACATTTAAAAAAAAAAAAATACTCTTAATTTAACCCCAATTTATCCAGACCGTTGGTCGCCTATCAGACAACCGAGGGATCTTACAACACGCCTATAGTGACTCACTACACGCCCCCGGGATCCGAACATTACTCCCCTTCTTATTGGTTCTTATCAATAATAGATGGCCCCGCTCTATACTTTAGGACAATACTTACAAAAAGGAAAAATAAAACCACTCGTACATCAACTTTCTGAGATTCAACCTATATATCTACACAAATATATACACCTACATATTTTAATTATACATTTTATATATGCTTCAAATTGTCATTTTATATATGGTTAAATATAGAGTGGGGCCATTGGTTGGCAAGAACCAATAAGTAAGCAGGTGTTCACCCACTTTTTAGGTGGTGAACAAAATTGCACTCGAATATTAGTCCAATTTATCAGGTGAGAAGTTAGGACATCGAGGACAACTCAACATAAGTTGAGTTTCGTATTACTCCCTCTATCTCAATTTTTATTCTAACTCGTCAGAAAATTGTTCATATTTTTTATTGCAAACTTTTTTAAATCACATAAAACTTTATAAATAAAAATATATAAGCAATTTAAAAGTTATACGAACCCCAAAAAAACTAACAAATTGGGATGGAGGGAGTACAATGTTAAATTGGGTTTGGGGCATGTAGCGAGTGAGACTATGCTAAAAGGAATGGGTATTAAATTGGGTTTGGGGCTTGTAGCGAGTGAGACTATGCTAAAAGGAATGGGAATGGGTACAGTACTCCAAAGTCCAAATTGGTATATCCTGATATTTATTTTAAGTTCCAATTTTTCATTCCCTCCAAAATCGTGATGATTTTATTTTAGGCCCTTCAAAATCAAAATTGAAGTTTTTTTTTTTTACCATAAATGCACTGTAACACTATTAAGTTGGCTCCAACTTTATGAATATTTTGTGTCTGCCACCAACTGGGGTCGAGTATGAGAGGCCTTAACCTCGTCTTTCTGGTAATTTAGTTTGGTTTCTGTATTTCCTCTGCATTATACCTGAAAAATGATTTTAATTCTGATATCTAGTTCTAACTTTAGGCATACCACATCACTAACCATTTGCAACATCACTAACCATTTGCATATATGAACTACACTTGAAAAGGTAATGGCTGATGTTGCCAATCGGGCTTCAAGTGCTAACTCGGGTAAGAAATTCGCGACTGCAAATGCCAACATCTCATCACTTGAACCATTGTACGGACTAGGACAATGCACCCCAGATTTGTCTGTTTCTGATTGCAATTCGTGCCTTCGTAATGGTATCACGAAGCTTCCTGTTGAAAAACAAGGAGGGCGAGTTCTGTTCCGGAGCTGTAATGTCAGGTATGAGATGTACCCGTTTTATAATGAAAGCTTCGGTGCTGCTCCTCCACCTCCGCCTGTCATCAGTCCTCCTCCTAGTACTACTACTACAAGCAGCTCTGGTAAAACTTTCCTTCTTAGAGCATAGATTTGGAATTTTGAAATTGTTCAGTAACCACCTTAGAATATTTTCCATTTTGAAATTGTTTCTCCTTTGGTTCCATACTCTTGGTTCTTTCTTTTGGATATCTCCAAATATTTTCCATTTTGAAATGTCCAAAGCAAAAAAAAAAAATCAAAATTAAAATTTTAATTCTGTCTATTGTAAACACATTTGAAAGTGGAAAAAAGCGTGTGAACATTCAACCAAATACGTCTTGGGGATCGGCCTAAGCATTGTGGGGCTATCACAGTTCAAGCTACGGACTGCATGTTCGCCCGAAACTCCCACAAAGGACCGATATTATGGGACGAAAAGCCTATATAAATTTTTGTTTCCAAAATGTTAGCGGTCGTGGTGTCAAATGAATTCAAGCTATTTGATTTTTACTGTGTTCTGCTTGCTAAAACTTAATTCATGATCAATTTGTTACCTTACAAACAAAGTCAAGTCAGAGCACATTTTCCAAACTAGTTTAAGTTTTTGGCCGAAGCTGGAACAATTCACTAATATGCTTGAGATCTTGATCTCCTAATTTAAATCTTTTTTTTAGCTCGCCTCGATTGCTATCAAACCTAAGTTCCTAACAAGCTGTAACGACGTAGTACGATACTAGAATCAGCCATTGTTTGCAGCCTTATAGTGATTGCTACCTTCTGTCAATGCAAATAGTTGATGAAATTATTTTTCTAATGCAGGAAAAGGCGGAATCTCATCGAAAGTAATCATTGCCATTGTAGTTCCAATTGGGGTCGCTATTATGCTTTTCATAGCAGGCTTCTGTTTCCTAACTAGGAGGGGGAAGAAAAAAGTACCATCCTCCAAGGGAAGACGATGGTAAGAACAAGGGTAAATTTAAAAATTATCCTCAAACTGGACTGAACATAATTTTTTGGCCAGATTAAACTAGAGAAAGAGAGAATGAGAGGGATCCATAAGACTTCTTCTCGCCTTTTCTTGTTTTGACCATTTGTTCGTGTTTCAACATTTGATTTGTCTAGCTGGGGATGACATCTCAACGATACAGTCCTTGCAATATAATTTGGGAACAATTCAAGCTGCCACGAACAACTTTTCGGATGATAACAAAATCGGTGAAGGTGGATTTGGTCCAGTCTACAAGGTTTTTTTCTTCTTCTTCTTTTTTTTTTTTGGTATAAAATCCTTCAAAATTTTCTGAAAGTTGTCCTACTTGGGATATGGAAATTTCACGAGATGTTTTGTATTCTCAGGGTTTACTTGCAGATGGACAAGAGGTAGCTGTAAAGAGGCTATCTCGAACCTCAGGGCAAGGTGCAGTAGAGTTCAAGAATGAAGTGGTATTGGTAGCCAAGCTTCAGCATAGAAACTTAGTGAGGCTATTGGGATTTTGCTTGGAAGGAGGAGAAAAGATACTCATTTATGAGTTTGTGCCCAACAAAAGCCTCGACTACTTTTTATTCGGTTTGTTATTCTTGACTACTCTGTGTTATGTTCCTTGTTTCCTTCTTTTTTGGCAGTAAAATGACATTTGGAATCCAATAAGGAATTACCTCTCAAACACATAAGCATAGTTGAATGATACACTGTGAACCGTGTGTTTTGGAGCATTTCATATACATGCTCAGAGACCAGAACACTTCAATATTATTCTGCTTGGGCCTTGATTTCGAGAAAATGGAATGACGTACTACGTATTATTCCCTAGTCTAGTTCCTTACTTCCTTATTTCTAACTTGAAGTACTTGCATTTGGATCGATCAATGCACAGACCTGCAAGAGCAAGCAAAGTTGGATTGGTCAACACGTTACAAGATTATAGGAGGGGTAGCCCGTGGGATGTTGTACCTTCATGAAGATTCACGGCTTAGAATTATACACCGTGATCTCAAAGCTAGCAATATCTTGTTGGATGGTGACATGAATGCAAAAGTTTCAGATTTTGGCATGGCTAAGATCTTTGGAGTTGATCAAACTCAAGGAAATACAAGTCGAGTTGTTGGAACCTTGTAAGTAGTGTCCTACATCCCGTTTGTTCGTTCTTCTGTAATTTATATTAACAGGCACTCACTTTATAAAATATCAACTGATGCATCTCTACGATTCATAAAGAGCTGACCCTTGGGGTAAACAAACAGATGTGCTGTCAGACTATAGTGAGAAATGATGTGCTGTCAGCCTAGCTGCTTAAAAAAAATATTTGGACATGACTATAGTGAGAAATGATTTTATCACTCTTCATAATAGTCGTTTTTTACCTTATTTTTGTGATTTACCCAATTACCTATTTATCAATTCTTGACAACTTTCGAAATTTTTGTCCATTATGTCTTCCATCGTTTTGCCTGGTTTTGTCCGAAAAAAGCTAGTTTCTTTCACAATTAACTGATAATGATTGCTTGCAGTGGTTACATGTCTCCGGAATATGCAATGCATGGACAATTTTCTGTCAAGTCCGACGTGTTTAGCTTCGGCGTCTTAGTTCTGGAGATCATTTCTGGGAAAAAGAACAACAACTTTTACCAATCTGACGGTGCTACGGACCTTCTGAGCTATGTAAGCTTTTAGCCATACAGTCTAATTGCTAGTCCGTCCATCTTGTATTGCTAGTCTTCATTCCAATTTAGGGATATTAAAAAAATGTATGTCCATGTTGAAAGTTCTTAAAATTATCCATTACATATAGCTCCGAAATATACTCTAAAATTAAAACAAGGGATTAGCGATATAAATAATGTCTTTTAATACGAATGCAAATTTATTCTTTACATGTCCTTTCCAAAATATTGGAACTCCATAAAGAGACCATTAGACATAACAAAGGGATCATGATGCTCTGTATTCCCCTATTTTATTGTATCTATCTTCATTGGTGCAATAAAATTTCTTTTGCCGTGCAAAAAAAAAAATGATGCTCTGTAGTGCCAATATCATCGCATCCACACTGATTTGTTGCAGGCTTGGAAACTCTGGAACGAAGGAATGCCCTTGGATTTGATGGACCCAACTCTTGAAGATTCCCATTCCAGAAACGAAGTCACTAGATGCATCCATATCGCCTTGCTGTGTGTCCAAGATGATCCGGATGCCAGGCCTTCCATGGCAACAGTAGTTTTGATGCTCAACAGCTATTCAGCCACACTGTCACTTCCTCGAAAGCCTGGATTCTCAGCCCGAAGCAGGACAGGGTCGAATATTCCTAAAGATCTTGAGTCGGATCAGTCCACGAGCAAGTCATTACAATGGTCCGTGAATGAAGTATCAATTACTGAACTAGGCCCTAGATAATGTGCCCAAGTCTAGAAGTATCAAAACTTGTCAGATTCATAAATATATTGTCCAACATCTCGGTAAATTTATATGTATCAATTACATTTACTGAGTTCAACATACATACTCCCTCTGTTCCTTTTTGAGTGTAGACATTTCTATTTTGGGTTGTCCCTTAATAAGTGTATGTGTTTTGAAAGTTAATGGACAAAAGTTTGTACAATTATTCATTTGCCATTTTGAAAAGTTAGTGGGTAAAGAGTTAATGGGTAGAAGTTTGTACACTTGTGGGTAAAAGTTGATGTGCAAGGTGTAATGATAATATTTTTTTAATAAGTTAGATTTACGAAGCAATACACTTAAAAATGGACAGAAGGGGTATTGTATTGTATCTTAAATATTTGCCAATAGGATTCAAAATGGCATCATCATATTCCACTCATCTCGCATTGTAAAAATTACTCCCTCTGCTTCCAAATAATCTGTCTAGTATTCTATTTTGGATTCTCATGACTTAATAAGTGTCCATTTTGAAAATTTTAAAAAGTTTATACAATTAATATTTTGTAAGTTAATAAGTAAAGAGTTAATGGGCAAAAGTAGAGTATAGTTTTGGAAAGGGAATATAAAATTTGATTTAGTAACATTGCTGCAGGAGGATTAAAAAAAAATGGTGATGGTCATTGAAGTTACAATTTCATGAAAGATGAAAAGTGACTTGAGTGAGGAATTTTTTATGGGTTAATGACGCTTGAACTCTACTGGTTTGACTTAACATTATGATTCGCCCTCCATTTTCATGCACCGAATCAATAAACGAAATTACCAAATTAATTTCTCCAGAGGGGTAGACCCAATTATTATTTCTTAATCACTATAGAACTATTATCTTCCTTTGACCTCGTAGACTTGTGTGCGTCAATCCGAATGGTTCAATTAAAGCCATCAGCGCACCTCTTTGTCAATCGTTAACTGTGTGATGCTTCTCGTCTGATCCTCTCTCAATTGGTGCAAACCTTGTTTTGTGGATCTTCTGCATTTGTTTTTACCCACAACAAATTTAGAACATAAAAATATTTGGACATTGAAACTAGACCTGTCCAGATATTTGTCATCCAAGTTATTTAAGTTTGGTTAGTACTCTTTCTCAAATTCCACAATTTCAGTTCATTTTGAAAAACCTTGATTTTTTTTTGGAATCAAAATCAATGCATTCGTCCTTAATTTTTATTTTCCCATTTTCAAGATGATCTCAATTAATTTCTTCAATTGTTGTGAACAAATTCGAAAGTAGTGTACGACAATCTGTTTCTTTTACCACACTTGATCAAAGCCACAATTGTATGGTTTAACTTGATTTTTTGCATGATTGATTTTTCACAAACATAATGAATGCATTGAAAGAAAGAACGGCTGAGATCGTCAAATACAACCATCATGGGTAATCCTATTTCATTCGTGTTATGATCACATGATAGGATCGTCAAATGAGATGATCTTGGTTATGTTTCCATTTGTCCCAATACGTTCGTACATTTCTCATGCACATACATCTCGGTGACTTTGACCATTCACATAGTACGCATACAAGACTACGCGATATAAAGAACATAAAACACGCAAATTTCCATAGTATAATATTTGCGGATAAAAAAAAAAACCCCACCTTTGTAGTGTTAACTGTTCAGAAATAATAATTCTACCCCAGTACTTATAACTCTCCTTTGCAACCTTTGTCAATTGTTGATTGTGATGCTCTCTTTGATCCTTTCTCAAAATGTAGCAAAAAGGAATAATAAAGAAAGATTCTTGGAACAATATAGGATGGGATTTGACTATAAGATTAGTCTAAACTCAATATCTGATCACGCGACATGGTTAAATGGGTTCCTCTAGTGTGCTAATGCTCCAAAAGACCGTATAGCGCCTCAACGGGCTCTATCGAGATTGCTCGTGATAACCGTTTCAGATGACACACTTGTTGGTTTTTGGCTCGATTTCCTCGTTCGCAACATCTATGGACCGGACCAAGGCTTCTCTGGTCCGGGCCAAGCAATTCTAAGTAGTTTGGGAAGTTTCTGCACGCATGGTCCGGACCAAGGTTTTGGTGGTCCGGACCAAGGTCCATGGTCCGGACGGGGAATTTGGTGGTCCGGACTACAGAGTCAGAATGGTCCAGAAACGTCTCAGCATCCCATGGTCCGGACGGGGATTTGGTGGTCCGGACCATGGCGACGGGAAATAAGATTATGGAAGGTTTTTTTAGGGTTTTTTGGGGGCTTAAGAGCCCAATATGGTTATTTCTTGTTGGGTACTCATTTGTTTAGTATAAATACATGTATTATGCCTCTTTTGTTGGTGTGAGAGCAAATATTAGGGCATTGGGTTAGGGTTTTGAGAGAGTTGCCTTTGTTTTGGCTTTTGGTGAGTTTGGGTAGAAGATTTTCTGCAGAATTCTTCTTTGTAGCTCTTTTGAGCATTCGTTTTGTTAGTGAAGCCATTGATCGACTGCCCGTGGACTAGGCTTACATCCCAAAGTAAGGCCGAACCACGTAAATCTGTGTGTCTCTCTCTCTTTTCTTGTTTGGTTTCTCTCTCCTTCTCTCACGTTTGGTTTGGTTAATTGGGTTTACTTCTCAATTAGTTATTTGTTCTTCGAATCAATATTCAATATCATCAATTGTATTGGGTGTGGTTGAGTCTTGGGTGGCTTTCCGCACAACAAACTGGTATCAGAGCGTAGGTTTCGACCTAGGCTTCGTTTTGTTCCGCTTGGTTCGTTGGATTTTCTGTTTGGTGGTTATTGAATATTTTCGAAGATGTCTGAAGATTCCGGTAAAAGTTTGAAGGATGGTAAAAATCCGAAGGATGGTGATTCGTCCTCCAAATCTGCTTCAAGTTTTCTGGTGCCAAGTTTGATGTTGAGAATTTTGATGGCAAAAGTAATTTCGGCATGTGGCAATGCGAAGTTATGGATGTCTTGATCCAGCATGAGTTGGATTTTGCCTTGGGAGACATGCCTGATAATTGTGAAGAACAGGAATGGGATCGGATCAACCGCCAAACATGCGGTTTTATCAGGTTGTGTCTCGCAAAAGATCAGAAGTACTTTGTTATGCGGGAGACGAAAGCGAAGGATCTTTGGAAAAGGCTCGAGGATAAGTTCATGACCAAGAGCGTGGAGAATCGGCTCTACCTAAAGAAGAAGCTTTTCTGTTTCCAATACCGTGCAGGTAGTTCTTTAAGCGAGCATTTGAATGATTTTAGTAAAATACTTGCTGATCTTCGAAATTTGGATGCCTCTATCCTTGACGAGGATAAGGCTTTGCTTTTGTTGAATTCTCTTCCTTCTACGTATGATCACTTATCCACTACTTTGTTATATGGTAAGGAAGAAATTCGGTATGAGGATGTGTGTAATGCTTTGACTAATAATGAGTATCGTATGAGAGATAAGCAGACCCATCAGGACACATCTGATCAGGCTTTGGTTGTGGGGAAAAATACTCGACCCCAATCGAGTAAAGTTCCCCCTTTTGCGAAACCAATGGGTGTCGCAATAGATGAGTGTGCCTACTGTCACAACAAGGGTCATTGGAAGAGGGATTGTCCAATTTTGAAAAATAGGGACACCAAATCCAATTATGCTTCTGATAGGGATGATGATTTGGGTGTTTTTTTGGTGTCTCACATGCCTGTTAGCCACTCGATGGAGTCGCAGTGGATTTTAGATTCTGGTTGTAGCCATCATACGTGTCCCAATAGGGATTGGTTTTCTGACTTGAAGCCGTTTGAGGGCGGTGATGTTCTTGTTGGTAATGGCCATACTTGCAAGACTTTGGGGATAGGCACAATCAGGTTGGTTATGCATGATGGACTTGTTTGGACTTTGGAAAACGTTCGGTATGTTCCGGATGTGAAATTTAATCTCATCTCTTTGGGTACTTTAGAGTCCGATGGCTTGGTGATCATTTTGAAGAATGAGACTCTAAAGGTTTGTATGGACAATTTGGTTGTGATGGAGGGCGTGAGGCGCAAGAAATTGTATTTTCTTGAGGGAAGTACAGTTTTAGGTGGAACAGCCACGAGCGCTACTGTTATTGGGGAATCTGATTTGGATACTACCGCTTTGGTGCACGAATGCTCAGATGAAGATTTGGGGAAGCAATTGGGGGTTGGTTTTGGTGAGCATTGTGTTTTGGGGAGGCAACTTGGAGTCAAGTTCGGCATGGCAGTCGACCACTTCTTTGAAAAGCTTGACTTTGTTTGGGGGTCTGCTTTTGATTTAGTTGTTTCTCTTGAAGGTATGTATCAATTTGGTTTGTTAGTCTCTTGTTCTCGCTGCTATTGGATCTATCCTTTGTTTTTTGTTTATGGGCATTTGCTGTTGGTGGAGATAGACCGTTTGAAGACTAACTTGGGTTTTCACATGGAGTTAGGACATTGGTTTTGGATTTTGGGTACTGCAGATTTGGAGACTTTGGTCTATGGGGTTGAGTTCGAAGATTCGGACTCAATCCACCTCGCACTTGTTTAACAACCCTTCGGGGTGTACGCGTCTTAGGACGTGGTTTGGAGCGGCTTGAAGATGGTTTGGTTGGTTTGCATCTTGGGCCGGCTCTTGGTTTGGTTTGGTTCGTTTGGTTCTTTATTGTCTTGGTTTTGGGTTTGGCTATCGGGACTTGGAGTTTGAAGTTGTCGCGACTTGTCTTTTGGTTCTGAAGGTTGCTCGAAGCTTCAGAAATTTGTTGGGTTCATTCCGATGCTTGTTTTTGGTTTGGATCATCTGCAGTTTGGTAAATCTGTTTGGTTTTGGATTCGTTGAGGACTTGGTTGCTTCTTTTGAGTTTGGATTGTCCTTTTTTTACTCTCTTTTGGGTTCGAGCTTGATGAGAGTTTGGTTCGTGGCAGTTCGGTTTTGGCTTCGCTTGGTACTTGGTTTTGGATATCTCGCCAAGGTGGAGATTTGTTGGTTTTTGGCTCGATTTCCTCGTTCGCAACATTTATGGACCGGACCAAGGCTTCTCTGGTCCGGGCCAAGCAATTCTAAGTAGTTTGGGAAGTTTCTTCACGCATGGTCCGGACCAAGGTTTTGGTGGTCCGGACCAAGGTCCATGGTCCGGACGGGGAATTTGGTGGTCCGGACTACAGAGTCAGAATGGTCCAGAAACGTCTCAGCATCCCATGGTCCGGACGGGGATTTGGTGGTCCGGACCATGGCGACGGGAAATAAGATTATGGAAGGTTTTTTTAAGGTTTTTTGGGGGCTTAAAAGCCCAATATGGTTATTTCTTGTTGGGTACTCATTTGTTTAGTATAAATACATGTATTATGCCTCTTTTGTTGGTGTGAGAGCAAATATTAGGGCATTGGGTTAGGGTTTTGAGAGAGTTGCCTTTGTTTTGGCTTTTGGTGAGTTTGGGTAGAAGATTTTCTGCAGAATTCTTCTTTGTAGCTCTTTTGAGCATTCGTTTTGTTAGTGAAGCCATTGATCGACTGCCCGTGGACTAGGCTTACATCCCAAAGTAAGGCCGAACCACGTAAATCTGTGTGTCTCTCTCTCTTTTCTTGTTTGGTTTCTCTCTCCTTCTCTCACGTTTGGTTTGGTTAATTGGGTTTACTTCTCAATTAGTTATTTGTTCTTCGAATCAATATTCAATATCATCAATTGTATTGGGTGTGGTTGAGTCTTGGGTGGCTTTCCGCACAACAACACTCAGCAAGGCAGTTAAGTTCACGAGCTCGATCGGCCTTCCGGAAATTACACGGGTCATATATGTCCGATTGTCGAACCAGAAATAAGAAGATAAGGTCTGGTGGCTCGGTCAGGCCTAATGGTTTGGTATGGCCGAATGACTTGGGCTCCATGGGACCATCTGGCTCGGCGCACTACACTTTTCAGTACGATTTTTTGCTCATCCTGAAATACGGAGCCCATGTTGCAAAGAGAGAGCCCCTGCAACAAAGAAGTGCTTGGCTGCTTGCTTATGGTGTTAAAGTAAGATCGGTGAATTTTATTTGTTATGCAGCTTGCAAGGGTGAAATTGTGATGCAGTGGCTCTCTCTTTGATTAACTCGTAATTATTATGTCATTTTACTTGTTGTAGGACAACCTTACATCCCTCCTTGAAATTAAATGTGGAAAGTTATTTTGTTGTGGTGTTTGTTAAGGGAGTAAGTGTGATGCAAGGCTCTCCTATCTTAATTACTTCGTATTGCCGGGGAAGTTTTTTATTTTTTTTACTTCGTATTGATTATTTGATTACTGGTTAGTAATATTCATGCGTTATATGTATTTGGAGACTTTGTATTTTGACTTTTCTATTATTATATAATGATTAGTAAAATTTTATATTGTTTTGGCTTCTCGTAGTGTGATTGTCCTGAAAAAATTATTTACTGGGTGTTATACTCTTATTAGGGCACATATTTTAGACCAGACCTGGGGTACTCTAATCCTTTGGGCCGGTCCTAGTTGCAAGGAGTACTAACAAACGGGCCTATAGTGAGGGAACTCACTACATGCATGTAGTGAGCTCTATCGGCCGTCCGATCGGCGATCAATAGTCCAGAAAAGTTGAGAGTGAAGTAAATGTAAAAATACTTTTTTAACGTATATGATGATCCGGTTTGTTGATCGCCGATCAGACAGTCGAGGGAGCTCACTGCATGCATATATTAATTCACCTCACTACAGGAGTAACAGGACCCGGGTTGGCTGCTTTACGGTGTTAAAGAAAGATTCTTGAAACCAGATAGGATGGGATTAGGTTAGCTAATAAGATAAGTTGGAAGTTTGTCCGTCTCCCATTTTATTATTTAATACTAATCGTGCTACCGCATAATTTACTTTAAAGACAATAAAATTCTGAACAACTGGGGGAAAAGAAATCAAAGAAAAGAAATACGACTAGAAAATACGAAGTTTCAAATGAAAACATCATCACTTTTGACTTGCATGGTCCAGTAAGGGGTGTTTAGTAGCCTACTTTTTAGCTTTTCATTATTAATTTTTTGGATTATGGTCAGAATGAGTTTTGAACCTGGGGGAAGTGTTTAGAAGAAATATGCAGAATGCATTTTGCAAAAGTAGTAGTGTTTGGGAGAAAATGATGAAAATGAGTTATGGATTGATTTTTACCATTTTGCCCTTGTTTATTAATTATGGTATAAAAATGTGTACAAATATTGAGTTTAGAAATTTTTTAGAAGTCATAATGAGAAATATTTTTGTAAAACGAATGGGGTGTTTGGAAGCTTAATTTTTTCTTCTTCGTGTTTACTGAGCATGACTCTGGAAAATGTAAATACACCCCCAACTAAAATTTGGAAGCTTAATTTTTTTCCCATTGTCTTAATTTTTCCCAGGGCCCCCACCTCGTAAAATAGTCTCTTTTTCCCATTCTATTAGAGTAATTTTTTGCTCTTTTATTATAGTACATTCCATCTCCAGTCTCCAATTTCCCACCTGCACACAAAGATACACAAATCACAAATCACGACCCAGAATTCTCTACTCCCTCAAAACCAGCCATGTATCTCCTACCATAAGAGCTCCAATTCCTTACCATAACAGACATCCAATTCCTCCCTCACTCCCTCTTCACCCACCCTCTCCTGAGTTTCCTCTTCCAATTTGGCACCAACCCATCTTCCAATTCCTCCCAATCGACAACAAGGTCAAGATCTGAACGATTTCCAAGCAAGAACAGAGAATCGACACGAACCAGAGTAGAAATTGTAGGCGTCTCTTTTGTCCTCCTCTCTCTCTCTGTCATTTTGTGTGGGTGGAAGAAGGGGTCGAGAGGATAAACGTTAAAACAGGGGTGAGGGGTAGGAATTGGAAATAGAATTGAAGGGGAAATCAAAACAAGAAAGAGAAATGGAAAAGTAGCTCCATACCTCCTTTTGAGTTCAGCCCTGGAATGTTAAAAATGAAGAATGCGTTTTGAGAAAAAGAGTTTTGGGTGGTTGCTCCCAAACAACTAGAAGTGGAAAATCGAATGGGAAAATTTGATAAATGGTCGGCCAAACACCTTCTAAACCTAAAAATGGATCATGGCTCTCGCCTAAATTTCCACTCCCAGGAAAGTTCTAAGCTGTCATGTGTGAATGCTTCACCACACATCTCTTCCAAAAGTGCTATTCGTACATATGGGGTGCACCGATAGTGCACCGACCGGCGCTGGGAACTTTCTTTTGGGTCTCACACGGTCATTTTGAACCGTTTATCTATCTCAAAATCAAATTCTGAGCGAGCCAACGTGAAAATCAACTCAATCGGACGTCCTTAAGTGCTAGATCCAAAATCACCCCATTTTGTTCAAATATTTTTGAATGAAATAGAGTGATTTTGGATCGAGCACTTAGGGACGTCCAATCGAGTTGATCTCCTAGAAGGCCTTTTGAAATTTGATTTTGAGATGAATGGACGGCTTGGATCGACCGTATGGAACCCAAAAGTGGGTCCTCGAAACCGATCTTTACACGGGGGTCAGTACCCCTGGATTTATCTCATCTCTTCTAATTTAAAACTCCTAACGTAGTCTACTTGTTAGAGTCCTCATTTTTTAACATTGCATACATTTATTCTTGTTAATGCCCTCACCTAAATCAGTTAACACGTAACTTATAATTTGGCATGACGGTTACAATTAAGCAAAATAATAAAATAGAGCATGGGATAAGCGACGCAGCAAAATAGTGTGTATATGCCGTGTATAAGAAAAGTGAGAGAAGAAAAAGTGTTACGGCAGTGTGTGTAAGAAAAGAGAGAAAAATATTGGTGAGTGTATGAGAGATAAAAATATATGTGAGTGTGGGTTTGGGTTGGATATTTTTATCTCATTGTAACTCATCTAATATAGTGAAAAGTGTTCTCTCTCCCATGGACGTACCCAATTTTGGAAAACCACGTAAAATCGTTTGTGTTTTTTGTTTTGGTTTATTTGTGCTTGTGGTGTATTGGTTTGATCGATCCATGACAAGGTAATTGTAAAATACGAATATAAACCATTCCAAACTTGGATTACTGGATGTATGTCTGATTATTGATTTTGGAGCCCGAATATAATCAAGGTATGCGTAAGTTAATTTGGACACCGTATCGAAGAACCAAATGGAAAATTCTGTACAAAACATATGATCACATACTCCATCCATGAACCACTCCCTGATTTGCCCAGTCTCCTCTGAGGAAATCAACACGGCTGTATTTCAATTAGGAGCGTTGAAGGCCCCAGGCCCAGATGGATATCCAGGTTTCTTCTATCAACACTATTGGGATACGGTTAAAGATACAACAATCTCTGCCGTCAAGAGCTTCTTTGACTCAGGCTTCATTTTGAAAGAGATTAATGTAACTAACCTGGTGCTTATCCCCAAGACACATTCACCAGAAACTCTAGCTCAGTTCCGCCCTATCTCGCTGTGCAATTTAAGCCTTAAGATCATCACCAAAGTTCTGGCCAACAGACTTAAGCCTATTCTGGGAAGCATCATCTCTCCACAACAGTCTGCCTTTGTCCCAGGTCGCCAAATTCAAGATAACATCCTCATTGCCCATGAGGCGTTCCACCATTTGAAGATCAATAGAAGAGGTGGACAAGCATCTATGGCTATCAATTTGGACTTCCATAAGGCTTATGATCGCGTGGAATGGGATTTCCTAGAGGCAGTAATGGAGAAATTGGGCTTCCACTCAATCTGGATCCAATGGGTAATGCAATGTGTCTCAACAGTCAGGTTTCATGTTTTTGCCAATGGCGAGAGGAGAGCCACCATCAATCCCACAAGGGGTCTTCGCCAAGGCGATCCACTCTCTCCATACCTCTTCTTGTTGGTCATAGATGTCTTATCAAAAATGCTCAACCAAGACATCCATGAGCATAAAGTTACGGGTATCAAACTTAAACTTGCCTGCCCTATCCTTTCTCATCTTTTCTTCGCGGATGACGCCATTCTATTCTTAAAAGCAGACAAAGTGGAGTGCAACCATATCCTGCAAACCTTGGAAATCTATAACACAGCTTCTGGGCAGCTCGTGAATTTCAGCAAGTCTGGGGTTTGTTTTTCCTCTAATACTTCCCTAGCCGTGAAGAATGAGCTGAGTGCTCTCATGGGCATGCCTTTGTTAAGCAAATCAGTCAAATATTTGGGCCTCCCAGCTTTTCTAGGAAGGTCTAAAGTGGAAGCTTATAGTTTCCTCCTGGAAAGGACACTCCACAAACTTCAGGGATGGAAACAAAAGCAACTTAACCAGGCAGGTAAAGAGGTAATGATTAAACATGTGGTGCAGGCCATCCCCTCATATGCTATGAGCTGTTTTGCTCTCCCAAAGAAATTCTGTGACAAGCTTAACACCTATGTATCTAATTATTGGTGGGGTGGGGACCCAGACAACAAAGGCATTCACTGGGCTCCTTGGAGTAGAGCCACTAAATCCAAGGCTCAAGGTGGGTTGGGCTTCCGTGACTTCAGAGCTTTCAATCTCGCCATGTTGGCCAAACAGGGATGGAGACTGACCATCAACCCCCATTCTTTTTGGGGTAAATTCATGAAAGGCTTATACTTTCCCAATACCGATTTTCTTCACGCTTCTAAGGGAAGACAGCCCTCATGGGGTTGGTCGAGCCTCATCCAAGGAAGGGATGTTCTTTTGAAAGGGATTAGATGGCAGGTGGCCAATGGAACCAATATCCACTTCTGGACCGATAGATGGATCCCATCCATGAAGGATCATAAAATTTATTCAGGCCGACCCCCTGACTGTCGGGTGGAATATGTCCAAGAGCTAATTGATAATAGCACAAAAATGTGGAAGGAAGGGAAAATCAGAGAACTTGTTTCCAAAGAGGAAGCCGATGCAATTCTGAACATTCCAATATCTCAATCAGGAAAGATGGACTATCTGGTTTGGCATCCTAATCCGAGTGGCGTTTATTCGGTTAAATCAGGATATCACTTAGCTCGTATGGATGTTTCATTCAAGCATCCTCCCCAAGCCTCCTCTTCTTTCCAACCTCCGGATAAAGTCTGGAAAGCCATTTGGAATCTCAACGTCTCCCCAAAGCTGAAACATTTCTGGTGGCGAGCATGTTGTAACCTCTTGGCAACCAAGGAGAATCTTCACCGTCGCAGATGCAATCCCTCCCCACTTTGTCCCATCTGCTCTACCTACCCAGAAACTGTTGAGCATCTCCTCTTTGGCTGTGGATGGACAAAGGCAGCTTGGTTTGGGAGTAGTTTATCATACAAAGTGGATACTGAGGCGGTCTCGTCTGTCATGAAGTGGACTATCTCAATTATAGAACACTTTCATTCAGCTATAGACTACCAAGATTTCCTAAGCAGAAGTATTTATTTGGCCTGGTATATTTGGAAGGCGAGGAACGACTGGGTTTTCAACGCTATCCCAGTTGATCCTTTGGTGGTGGTGAACAAAGCGAACTACAACGGGAAGGAATTCCGCAGCTGCAAGTTGAGTCCAGGAAACAATGCTCAAGGAGGAGGACATACTGTGAGCTCAAGCTGGATACCCCCGCGTGAAGGAGAAGTAAAACTCAATTGTGATGTGGCCATAAAGCAAGGCAACAATGAGGCAGCTCTAGCTGTGATTTTAAGGGACCATAAAGGACGGATCCTAGATGGCAGAGTGGTCAAAGCCAAGGCAACCTCCTCTCTCCAAGGAGAAGCCCTTGCAGTTCGATTAGCTGGATCCCTTATCCATGCCCATGGCCTCCAACAAGCATCCATTGAGAATGACAATCAGAGGGTGATCAAATTATGCTCCACCGAAAATGTTCCCCCATGGGAATGTGAAACCATTATTGCTGATGTTAAATCCTTTGCTTTTGAAACCAATTGTTCTTTCTCTTGGGTCCCTAGATCTTGTAATAGGGCAGCGAACTGGTTAGCTACTAATTACTTCAGAGGAGGTACACCGGTTGATTGGGTAGCCAATCCTCCTCCTTTACTTGCTTGCATTTGTAAATCTGATGCCTCTTTTGAGGTTTGTTGATATATAAAATTGTCTCACAGTTCAAAAAAAAAAAAAAAAAAAATAGTCCACTTTCTCCGTCTCAATCCCGTTACGGTCCGGTCCAAAGACTTTTTCCGTCTCCATTCCAGAACAAAGGAAAACAACAATTGAATTCTACCGCAATACGGCCTTGTTGACCACTTCCAAATCATCGGAGCTACACCCATGCTTTCCAATCTAGCCTCACCAAAAAAAAAACCCATAGCCTTCCCAAGTGCTCTGCAATGAAGAATTTGCCCCAAAAAATGCCCAGATATGCTCTGTTTGTTTACACGATTTGCTTTCTCAGCCTCATCCCAATAATTAGAGCTGCTGACCCAACTTTCTCAGACATGGACTGCCCAAACGCAACTCTTGCCACAACCAGCACCTACGCCGCAAACAGCACGTACCAAACAAACCTCAACACCCTCTTATCCGTCCTCTCCTCCAACTCCAACGTATCGAGCGGATTCTACAACTTCACCGCCGGCAGTAGCCGACCCGACACCGCCTACGGCCTCTTCCTCTGCAATGGCGACATCCCCGCATCCACGTGTCAAGACTGCGTCGTTTACGCTTCCACAGATGTAGTCAAACGGTGCCCTAGGTCGAAGCATGTCACGATCTGGTACGGCGGGTGTATGCTCAGGTACTCCAACCAGTCCATATTTGGCAATCCGGACACTGCCGTCGCTAGAATGTTGACCAATACGCAGAACGTAACGAATGCGACCCTTTTTGGGGAAGTTTTGGGAGAGGTATGCGAACACTATTGCCCCCTCCTTCCCAAATTTGTTGGTTTAGTTTTGCAACTACTCACTCCGTTCTTATTTTATAGTCCTTGTTTCATCTTCACTGGATATCTTTCAATTAATAATATTATTTATATGGAATATAAATCTTGTTTCATAGATTTTCTATTATGTAAAGTTTTTAAAATTACGTAAAACGATTATAAGATATAATGCCATAAAGAACTATAAAATGGGAACGGAGGGAGTAATATTTTTCAATATGGATCTTCAAAAATATGTAAATATGAATCTAATTTAATAATTCTTCAAAGATCGAAAATATAAGTAATTAAAAAATGACACTGGAATCGAGAATGAACAAATGAATTTAGATGGATGAAGGGTTTTTATTTATTTATTTTTTTCTTGTCCTTTTGAAATTGAGACTAAACTCTGTCTCTTGTGATCCTCCTATGATTTGTAATGAGTTCGTGGTCCTGTCTTGAACTATCCTCACTGTTAAGGGTAGATTTCACCAACACCCCGTGAGTTATGGTTTAATGACTATAGAGCCAATGGGTAACCATGGTTGAGACGTTCAGTATGAGAGGTCTTAACCTCTTGTCTTTCTCGCAATTTAGTTTGGTTTCTGTCTTTCCTTTGCTGTATACACCAAAGTGATTTGTTATCTGATTTCTAGTTCTATCTCTTGCCAAACCACTTCACTAACTGTTAGCATGAATTACTCTTGAAAAGGTAATGGACGATATTGTTGCTCGGGCTTCCAGTGATCACTCGGGTAAGAAATTCGCGACTGGAGAAGCCAATTACTCACCCCTTCAACCGGTGTATGGACTAGCGCAATGCACACCGGATTTATCTGATTCTGGTTGCAATACCTGCCTCCGGAATTGTATCTCGTTTTTTGATGCAACAAAACAAGGAGCGAGAGTTTTTTTTCCGAGCTGTACTGTTAGGTACGAGATGTACCCGTTTTACAATGCCAGCTTCGGTGCCGCTCCTCCACCACCTTCGCCAGTCCCTCCTCCTCCTCCTCCTCCTCCTCCTCCTCCTCCTAGTACTAGTACTAGTACTCCAAGCAGCCCTGGTAAAACTTTCTATTGTAGAACATGGATTCTGAATTTTGAAGTTTTTATAATTATACAGTAAACTTCGCAATAATCTGTTACTCTTTTTGTTCCATATTCTTGGTTGTTCTTTCTTTTGGATGTCTCCCATTATTGTCCATTTTAAAATGTGAAAAGGAAAAAATTCTAACTTTTTAAATCTATCCATTATAAACTGTTTGTACCATAAATTTTAACATTTACACGTGGCAAATAAATTGGTTAGAAATTATTTTGATTTGATTCGGATTTAGTAATTATGGCCGAATTATCTATAATTTAGGAGATAAGATTGTTGCCTAAATTATAGGGAAGTGTTGTTATCTATAACAAGTTAAATATAGCCGAAATTAACATGTGTTAATTACTTTGAGAACATGGGTAGTTATTTTCGGCTAGTTAAAGGACACTTGTCACTTTTTGATACGTCTTCAAGAGGATGCCGTAGTGGGAGCAAGACGTGGGGTTATGGCTGAAGATCATGGACGGTTATACTTGGAAGTTACACTTGGTCCCAGAAGCTATAAATACAAGTCATTGTGCAACATTGCGGAGGTCCACGCACCAACAACGCTCACAGCAGCAAAGTAAATTTAGTTTTTATCTCCTAACTTTCAGTTAGTCGATCGATCCCTTTTTCTATGTCTATCTTCTACCTTTACCCCTTTTCTTCTTCTTCTTCTTCTCTATCTATGTAAACCTTAGTTTTCTTCAGTTGTTGAAGTCCTTGTTCAAGGCCCACGAACCGTTGTACTTTAGTTCCTCTTTTAATCAAAGTTTCACATTTGCTTGAAAGAAGTCGGTTAACTTCAGGCGCTCATCTTTACTTCTCATTGGAGATTCGCATCTCCTGGCACGCCCGCACATCTTCTACACCACCAGGTGTTGACCATCTCCCGTTTCTCCTGTCCCTTGGAGGAATTTGGTGGCAACATTTTTTGGCCCGCCCAGTGGGACCCATAAGACAATTGAAGATCACTCCAAATGGCTGGAAAAGACAAAAAAGGAGGAGCTAAAGGCACGGGAACTGGTGACGATCCAGTTGAAGCCGTAGAGGGCCAGTCCTTCGCGGCATCACAAGAAGATTTGCAGGAAATGGCGGTTGGCATGAGAGACATTATTCTGGAGACAAATGCTGAATTGTCTCAAGGTCTTACTGACTCTATTGTCGGTCCTCTGAAGGAGATCAAGGAGTCACAGATGGATCTCACTAAATCCATTAAAGACATGATAGTTTTTCTTAATGAAAAACTAACTCCAGTCGCTTCTGTGGCAACTGGAAATGGTGCCAGCAATGACCAACCTAAGATGCCTGGTCCTCAGGGTTTCATTTTACCTCATTACCAGGCGTCCTCATCTTCTTCTCAGTTCAATCATCCAGGTGAACAAAAAGATGTTCCAGTTGGTGGAAAATTGAAGATGGGAGCAGCATCTCACCCCGGAACAGTTCATGGAAGATGGAAGGACGCCAACCTTCTCTTCACTGGTGTTCCCAATGTTGCATCTGCTGAGGGAATGTTTCCATGTCCTACAACTCAGAATCCAGTACTTCTAAGTAAGGAGCAGGTTATTGAGTATGTTCAAGATCAGTTCGGACCTGCTTTGCAGAAGTTTGGGAGGCCTGTTTACAAGAAGCCTTATAATGAAGCAGTCGATCGAATGGAATTTCCTAAAGGATACAAGGTCCCAGACTTTTCTCAATTTTCGGTGAAGATACCAAGTCAATGAGTGGAACATGTGGCACGCTTCTCCGTTCAATGTGGGGGAGGCAAGCAATGAATTCCTTAGAATGAGGTTATTCCCGAATTCTCTAACTGCCACTGCTTTTACTTGGTATATTAACCTTCCAGCTAATTCAGTCCAGTCATGGGCTCAATTAGAAGAGTTGTTCCACAAACAATTCTACAGAACTGAACAAGAAGTCACTCTGGCTGATCTCTCTAGGCTCTATCAACTGCCTGGAGAACCAGCCGAGACATACATTACTCGGTTTAAGACCGCTCGCTTTAAGTGTAAAGTGGTTTTGCCAGAGACCGAGTATGTTCGTCTAGCCCAGAATGGCCTATGCCTTGAATTATAGAAGAAATTTGCCGATGTGGCTTTCAGGGATTTGTTTGAGTTGGCTGCAAGAGCCACTCGTTATGAACAGTTGCTGACAGAAGATCAAGATCGCCGCAATGCTTCTAAGGGTACCTATTATAGGGACCCTAACTGCAGTGGCTATTGCAGAGACAGAAGATAATCCAGAAGTTGCAGTTGCAGAAATCGTTAACCGAAAGCCATATGCCTGCAAAGCTTTCGTCAAAGTTGAACCTACTAAAGCCCAAGGATCCATGGCTTCACCCAAGACTACCAGGTCTTATACGTTTGACATTATGAAGGCAGAAGAAATTTTTGACCAACTCATGGCAGACAAGCTTCTACGCTTTTCTGTTGGTCACAAGATTCCATCTCCTGCAGAGCTCAAAGGCAAGGAGTACTGCAAATATCATAACTCCTGGAACCACACTACTGTCAATTGTATCATCTTCAGGAATGCCATTCAAGACAGGATTGATAAAGGGGATTTCAAATTCCCTGAAGCTGCGAAGAAGGGAATGGCAGTGGATCAGGATCCATTTCCCGCTGATTTTGGGGCTAATATGGTTCATGTGGACATGAGAGGAGCACCCAGGACTGCTCCAAGACAGAAAATTTCTCTGGGTGCGCCTTCACAGGCTGCCAAAGGAAAGCAGATCCTTCATGACTCTGATGATTCTCCTGATGACCACCCTTCTCCTATATGGTGGGATCAAGAGGTTATTAGAAGTCGGAGAGGATCTTCTTCCATACCAAAGAAGCCATCTGTCCACCATTGCTGTGATTGTGGAAAGCCCGAGAAGCCAAAGCGTCTGCAAAGTGTTGTTGTCAAGCGCCCAAGGGAAGAGACTCCATCACTTTCCCCTCGACGATTTCCTCAGAAGCGTGTTTCGGTGTTTAATCGCCTGAAACCCACAACCAATGAAATTCAGAAGCAAATGTCATCTTTGGTCATCACAGCTCCACAGGAGGGAAGGCCTAGGATGGTTAAGCCGCCAGTTCATCAAGTTTCTCCTAACCATTGGTTTAAAGTGAAGCATCCTAAGTTCCCACAGCCTGAGAATCCTTTGTCAAAATCCCAGAAACGACGTCGACAGAGAATTCGTCAGGCTGAAAGGTTGGAACAGGGGATTCCGACTCCTCCACCTATTCCCCCAAAGCGTTCTTCTGCTCATCAGTATGTGCAGAAGAAATATCGTATGGAGTATCGACCAGTGCAGAAACCAACACCTCAACATGTGGAACAACCTTCTATTGATGCTCCAAAGGCTCGCAAACCTGCTTGGAAGGATATCCTCGCAAAGCCACGTCCTATCAACATTCGTTCTTCGGAGGAGATGTTGGTTGTGCAAGAAGAAGCCCCTGTTGCAAAAGTTTCATCCTCTTTGGCTAATCTTTCTTGCAACATGGTATTTGTCCTTCCTTCTGCTTTTATGGCCAAAGAAGGACAACCGTCTTCTATGGATGGTGATGTAGAGGTTTCAGGCGAAACACCACAGATTAATCCTAATGTACCGATACCGCTATACCAATGCTAAAAGCGTCAACTCTAGAAGCGGTGATTCCAAGATTCCTTCCATTGTGGTTCAAGGATGAGCCCCTTTGCATATTGCCCATCTCTGTGGCAGTGTCTTATTCGAGAAGCCGGACCCAATGATGACTCAACATCTTCGTCCTCTTTATATTCAAGGTCATCTGGATGGTATTTGTCAGCCGGCCGTATATTGGTTGATAATGGGTGCGGCTAACCTCATGCCACGATTCATGCTCGTCAAGTTGGGCAAAGGAGATCAAGATCTACTACCTTCTAGCGCCTTGACATTTCGACTTTCTTTGGAGGCATCACTACGGCCCAAGGTATTATTATTATGAATTTACAAGTTGGAACGAAGACTTTGACTACCCCATTCTTTGTAGTTAATTCACGTTCAAGCTACAATCTTGTTGGGCCGTGATTGGATTCATGTTTGCATGGTCATGTCCCTTCTACTCTTCATCAATGCCTAATCTTCAGGCGTGGTGATGATGTGGAAGTGGTTTGGGCAGACAAGAGGCCTTTCTTGGCCTCTTCTAACCATGCAGATGCCAAGTTATACGACAATGAGATTAGTCTGTTAAGTTCACCGGGAGTGATAAATATGGCAAGCCTATGGCGATTACTCGTCTACTCAATCTTCGAGACGAATTCAAAGCCATCTACAAACAGTTGGTCGGCCCTCTCCTTACGGAGGTTAACAGGCCGAGCACTCAACTTCTTCAAGCTCTTTCCCATGGATCAAGCTCCAACAGCCAGTGAGAAGATGGCGGCTTTGCAGGCTGCCTTGGCTCGATTGATCGCCTATATTACAGAGGAAAGCCTGCGTTCTTTGGATTCAGAAGATAATTCGGTCTTGACGACCGAATTGTTTTTTGAAGGGGGCAATACACCTCCTGACGACGTCATCCAATTAGAAGATTTAGAAGCACCACCAGCAAAGCTGGATGATTTGAAAGCTGATGTTCAAGATCCTCTGGAGGAGATAAATTTAGGCTCAGAAGATGGACCAAAGCCTATTTATGTGAGCCAGCGCCTTCCTGAGGCGGTTAAAAACGCTTACATCGATCTCCTCCATGAGTATAAAGATTGCTTTGCTTGGGAATATGAAGACATGCCTGGGTTACAAAGAGGTTTTGTGGAACACAGAATTCCTAAAAGAAGGATTCAGACCTTATAAGCAAGCGCCTAGGCGAATGTCAGAAGAATTGAACCTTCGGGTTAAAGAAGAGCTGGAGCATCTACTAAAAGTTGGATTCATCAGGCCAACCAGATACGTGGAATGGCTATCCAATACTGTTCCAGTCATTAAGAAGAATGGGAAGGT
Organism: Vaccinium myrtillus; assembly: GCA_016920895.1. Classification (NCBI taxonomy): domain Eukaryota; kingdom Viridiplantae; phylum Streptophyta; class Magnoliopsida; order Ericales; family Ericaceae; genus Vaccinium; species Vaccinium myrtillus. The sequence goes on from JADGMU010000807.1 coordinate 219,873, forward strand.
ACGGGTGTGTATTGACTTCCGCAACCTCAACATGGCATCTCCGAAAGACGAGTACCCCATGCCTATTGTCGATGTTTTAGTCGATGGAGCAGCCAGACACAAGGTTTTGTCCTTTATGGATGGCCATTCAGGGTACAATCAAATTTTCATTGCGTAAGAAACGATGTCCACAAGACGGCTTTTCGATGCCCAGGAGCTTTAGGGGCCTTTGAATGGATTGTCATGCCATTCGGCCTAAAAAATGCAGGAGCAACTTACCAACGGGCAATGAATTCTATGTTCCATGACATGTTGGGCCGTTTTATGGAGATCTATATAGACGATGTGGTCATCAAGTCCAATTCGTTCAAGGAGCACTTGGAGCACCTACGATCCAGTTTTGAGCGTCTAAGGAGGTATGGTCTCAAGATGAATCCACTGAAGTGTGCCTTCGGAGTTTCTGCAGGCAATTTCCTTGGATTTCTAGTTCACCAAAGGGGCATTGAAGTACCTCAGAACAGGACCAAAGCTATTCTTGAAGCTAAGCCTCCATCTTGCAAGAAGGAGCTACAGAGTTTTCTCGGCCTGATTAACTTCATTAGAAGATTCATTTCAAACATGGCCGGGAAAGTTCAAGTTTTTTCAGAGCTCCTGAAGTTGAAGAAAGAAGAGGATTTCAAATGGGAAGCTCGTCATCAAGAGGCATTTGAAGCTATCAAGAGGTATCTGACGCAACCTCCTGTTCTTATGCCTCCAATCAAGAAGAAACCTCTTCGACTCTATATTTCAGCATCAGAAACTTCTATTGGAAGTTTATTAGCTCAAAATAATGAACAAGGCAAAGAGCAAGCAAGTATATTATCTTAGTAGATTATTCTTTGTGAGAGAGAGCAGGTATTCTCTGTGGAGAAATTATGTTTAGCCTTGTACTTCTCAGCAATAAAACTTAGGCACTATATGATGCCTCGTGTTGGTTTACGTAGTGTGCAAGGCGATTTAATTAAGTATTTACTCTCTCGGCCCATCATCGGAGGCCGAATTGGTAAATGGTCACTTGCACTAATGGAATTCTATTTCCAATACATTCCTCAAAAAAAAAGATAAAGGGACAAGCGTTGGCGATTTTCTTGAGATCATCCATGTTTGGATGTTGATGAAGAAGCAATCGGCCTAGACGTTTTTTTCACGCTTCGATTGCTCCTTGGCAATTATTATTTGGCGGTTCGAGAACAACTTCATCTTCAGGTTGTGGAATCCTCATAATATCTCTGCCCGGAGTGAAAAACCCAATTATCATTTCAGTTTGATTTCCAATGTACAAATAATCAAGCTGAATATGAGGGGATAATTATTGGATTGGAGATTCTTCGAGAAATGGGAGCAGCCACTATAGAAGTTATTGGAGATTCTCAATTAGCAATCAACCAATTGGGGGGCAGTTATAGATGCAACAGTGAAGAAATAGCCCCGTATTACATGGCAGCAAGGCAATTGTTAGACGAATTTGATGATGCCAGTCTCCGTCATATCCCTAGAAGATTCAATCAAGAGGCAAATGAATTGGCACAGATCGCCACCGGAATCAAGATTCCCCAAGGTTGGTATATGAGAACTATCACTATTCAAAAAAGGAGCTTACCTTCTATCAAAAGAAGAAGTGCTTCTATGGAAGTTTTTACTACCGACCTAGGGGGCAAGAAGAGGATTGGAGGACTGAAATTATTACCTTTTTAAAGTATCCAAACCTCTCTTCCTCTAAGAAGGTTAGAGAAAAAGCTGTCCGGTATGTGCTAATTGAGGATGAGCTTTACAAGAAAAGTTTGGAAGACGATCTTCTGCTCAAATGCATTGGGCCTAAAGAAGCTCTGAAGGTCATGGGAGAAATTCATGAAGGCATTTGTGGAGCACATCAATCTGGAAGGAAGATGAGATGGCTTCTAAGAAGATATGGCTATTATTGGCCATCTATTCTTAGTGATTGCATTCAATTTGCTAAAGGATGTCAAGCATGTCAAGCTCACGGTCCCTGTCGGAGGATTCCGGCTTCTTTAATGAAGTCGGTAATTAAGCCTTGGCCATTTAGAGGATGGGCCATGGATATGATTGGCAAAAATTTTCCCCCTTCTTCTAAAGGACACACTTATATAGTGGTGGCCACTTTGATTTCTTCACCAAATGGGCGAAGCTATTCCAATGACTAGCTTGTCAATCAAGAAGACATTATCACTATGATCAAGGAGAAGATCATCCATCGTTCGGCATCCCTCAACATATAGTGGCCGATAGAGGATTTGTTTTCTTTGGAGATAGAATTCATGCGTTATGTCTCAATTTGGGATAGAGTTGTCACATTCGACTCCTTATTATGCCCAAGGTAATGGACAAGCCGAGTCTACCAACAAAATCCTTAAGGGGATTATAAGCGAGGATGGTAGAAGATCAACCAAGGACTTGGCATGAAGCATTGTCGACGCTTGCTTTGTGGGCTTCTGAACGTCTAAGAGAACGGCCACTGGTATTACTCCCTACACTCTTACCTATGGTCATGATGCTATTTTACCAATGGAAGTAAACATTAGATCTGCTAGAATTGCATTTCAAAACGGCCTAGATTATGGGGAGTATAATCAGGCTATGTTTATGGAGTTGGAAGATTTAGACGAACTGAGACTTTTTGCCTTAGACCATTTGATAGCCCAGAAGCAAAAAGTGGCTCGGGCTTACAACAAAAGGGTCAAGGAAAAATCTTTTGCTGAAGGAGATTTGGTCTGGCAAGCAGTGTTACCATTCAAGAAAAAAGATCATAAATTTGGCAAATGGTCTCCTACTTGGGAAGGACCATTCCAAGTTTCGCAGATCTTCAGAGGAAGTACTTATCTTCTGCATGATTTAGATGGAGAACCTCACAAGCATACAATCAATGGAAAATATCTGAAGAGATGGTATCCAACTATGTGGGAAATGATGGATTCAAACAGCTATTTCCATAAGCCCGCAGAAGTTATTCAGGAAACAAAAAGTATTTGAAACAGACGAAACCAAAGTATTCAAAGTTCAGGAAACGAGCAATAAGAAAAGATTACATCTTTTCTAGAACTTCAGCCTTGAATTTATCCCAAGGAGCAGTTGATGCAGACAATTTGGTTGCCAAGACTTCAATCTGAGCCTCTACATGAAGAATGTCTACATTCAGAACATCATGCTCTTTCTACCGAGAGGTTGAGTAGTGTGCAATTTCTTCTTCCTCATGCTTGATCTTCGCACGTTCGTTCGTCATAGCCGACATCTTACGCTTGAAGCTGGATTACTTGTTCTTTGCATAAGAGTGATGTTGTCTTGAATCTCTTTGATCTTCTTAAGGCCTTTGTTCTTCTGGAGGGACAGTTGTTCTTTCTGATATTGGAAGTTCTCCATTTTTTCCATAGCAATGGTGGCGCTTTGCCCAAGATGCAAAAACGAGTTTGTCTGTTTTTCATTTCTGAATATCAGTCATATTAGCATGATAATCTGGATGAGGGACGGCGAGAGCGACTTTGAATTGCCTTAATTGATCTTGAGGCACATCTGGAATGACTTCAGAAGAAGTAAGAACCTCCAGAGCATCTTTTAGCCCGGCATGAATCTCGGGCTTAATCATCGTCTCAAAGTTGAAGCTCAAAGCTGTCTTCAGAGCATCTTTTGCTTTGGATACTTCTTCCGAGGAAGGGCCTTTTTGAATTTGGTAGATGTGGCGAGAGGAAGACATTTGGTGCTTTGCTTGTCCCTTTCTTTAACTTCTCTTTCGGGACGATTAAGGAGTTCTAGAGGCTCTATTTTTGCCCTACTAGACACGGCGGTGGAGCGAGTAGGAGAAGCCAAGCTAGAACCTTTGGAGAAAGCTTTGTTGATAGAAGTTGTATCGGTTTAGAAGTAATTCACGAGGTATTTTGGTATCATAATGCCATGATTACTTACGGGGATAGCAGAGCCCTGTGACAAGTGCCCGGTTGGATCAACGACGGTCTGGTCTCCAACTGGGAGGAAAATTGGAACAATCTCCTTAGAAGAAACCCGATGTCAAAAGAAGCATACGTGCTTTTATGTCATGAGATGGCTTTGGGGCTTTGGATGTGGGATCGAAGTGGTTTTATCGCTGTCTCACCAGATTGCTCTCTGGTGTTGTATCTTCTTCCTTTTCAACCTCTTGCTGTCCACAGCCTGAAGAAATGACATGATCAGTTATACTCAAAGGACAAAAGGAGGAGATTGGGAAGTTCCAATACCTCCCCTAATGAAGCAAAGATAGGTGCATCTTCTGTCCTAGTACTGGATCGAGTTCTTTTGGGTTTGACAATGATTGTCCCCTGGAAAGAAGAGTGCCATCAATAGAAGCCCAACCGAGAAACAAGGAATGGCAAGAAGAAATAAAAGTCTTACCTTTATCTCCGTCTGGTTTGGTTTTCCGGGGTGGGGCCTTCTCTGCATTTTTGTGCCTCTTCTTGATTCTTCATCTTCTTCATCTTCCTCATCATGATCGAGACAATTCTACTAAAGGAGCAAAGCTTAAGAAAGAAGAGACAATAATCAAAGCAAGCGATATCACAGGACAGAGGAAGTACTAGAAGTTTTTATATATCAATTTCTAACCTCTTTCAGCGGAATTTATTACCCTGACTATCCCACGCTTATAAAAATCTTCTATTTCCCATTGGGGGGCATCGGTCTTAACGACTGTGACTCTTCTATTTTCTGGTAAAAGTTCGTACATGCCTTCATACGCCAGTGTATTGGCAATAACGAACGAAGTGTTGGGTGTTGGGGAATAGGTTTCCCAAAAGGTTTCATTAAATCTTCTAGGGGCATAGGTTGCCACGAAGGAGTAGTCTGAAACAATTTCCACCATGCTGCAGCGGCTATATCTTTCTGCCTAGTCTCAATTTCAAGCATTCTATTTCTCCTAGCCTCTTCCATCGCCTCAGGATTACGGGGGTTCCATTTGCATTTAAAAAAGGTCTCAAATTTACGAATGGATTGATAAATTTCGGCACGAGAAGGCGTACCTCTCTTCTTTGATAAAGACTTGGCCTTGGCCTTCTCTGTCGCCTTTGTCTTCTTAGCCAACAACTCCAGCTTTACTTCTTTAGTGATTGGTAGTCCTTCTGCCACCGCCGATGGAGAAATTCTTCCCAGCAATAACTCTAGGGACTCTGAAGTTTGGCTAAAACTGGCCTGCTTCCACCATGTATCAAAAGCCGGGGTTGTCAGAGGAAACTCAGGAAAAGGAGCAAGTTTGAATTTCGTGGAGATCAAAGCGGCGTTCCTTTCCATGAGCTTTTTGGTTTCGTCTAGAGTAAGCAACATCCTCTCATTCAGAGCAGAATTGATGGTTTGATAAGGAGGAATGGGTATAAGCTGGGCTAGGCCAAATTGCCTGGCACATTGGGTAGGATTGTAATACTCCACCCCACATTTGTTGTTTGGCCCACCAGAGCCCATGCCGTAAGGGAGATCCCTCGCGACTAAGAAGCTGGCCCATACTGCCCTCTGAATTGAATCTTCTGGAGATAGTGCTTCTGTAGGGGTTTGAAGCCAGTCCGGACAAGTAGAGTTTCTTTCAAATGGCATCCAGAAGTCTGGACGTGGATTTTCTGCAAGGCAGTAGAAGTACTTGAAGCAATCTTCAAATGAATGCTCTTTAGGGGCAAGTGACTTCAGGTATAGACCACAGAAGACCTTATCCCCTGATTTTCTTCTCTGCTTCTGTTCCGTTGTCTCCTCAGGAGCTAAGTCAGAAAAATAAGACCAGGCCCAGAATTGCAGCAGCCATAAGGGACCTGTGCAGCCTGATATGTTATGATCCACCAATTCTTTCATACACCTGTAGAAGTGGGCAAGAAATATTGGGGCCAAAGCGATCTCCTAACCAATGGAGAGAGCTTTGGCCAAGTCGGTGTAATACCGAGTGATCTTCAAGTGACTGCTACAGAAAACAAATTTGTTCAACCAGTAGATCAGAAAAGCTATATGCTCCATCTCAGAGACTTCAACCTTGTCGTCGGTCACAGCATTGTGCTCCAGGAAGTGGTTAAAGGTAATATCCCTTTTCTTAGGATATTCAAAACTTATTTTAGGAGATTCTAGGGCATTGTTGGCTTCTAGGCCATGAGGACGGAGGCTGGTGATGAACGCCACATCTTGAAGTGTTGGCGTCATAGGTCCACAAGGGAAGTGAAAAGCGTTCGTGCTAGGAGACCAGAAGAAAGCTAGAGCGCTGATAAGAGCAGTATCAGGGGGTGGCATGTCATAGCTCATCAGTATGGCATTGTAGATTCCAGCTTTCTTCCAAACAGCTCTTTTCGCTTTTTCAACCCTAACTAGCCACTCGTTATACTCTGAAGTGGAAGTGACCCACACTTTGAAGGGTCTCGATTTGGCATAGTTTTCCCAATCTGGGGCCCAATCTGTGGTAGATCGGGCCAAGGGAAGAGGGATGTCGTGTGGATAGTACGGGTTCAAAAAGTCTGGAAATTCGTCTGTGAAGCAAGGACCTAACCCGTATTTGTTTAAACCAGAAGAATGTTCAATTTGGTCAGGTACCTGAAAAAGGATCTCCTCTTGAATGTTGGGTTTGTGTTCAGAGATCAGCTTCTTCATCACTGTGCCGGAATTATTCTCGTCTTCAACGGAGGCTTGTGCTCGAAGTGTGGCCATGGTGAAACTTTTCTGCTACAGTAGCAAGCGAATTGGCTATGGCGGTGAAAAGGTAAAGGTAGAGAGAGAGAAGAACTTTTTACTGAGGGATGAATCTTTCTCTCTCTCTCTTAAAACCTTCTTATAAACGCATATAGAAGGAGTATCTTGAGTATCCCAGAATAACTTTCCAAACCAATTCAATCATGCCACGTGTGGGAGTTAAACGGTAACAAGAGTCCTATTTCGATTCATCTTCTTCTAGCCGTTATCTCCTAGCATTTAAGGACTCTTGTTATGTTTATCGCCTGAAGTTATTCAATTTCTAATAAACTCCATTTTATTTCAAAATAAAGTTTATGGGGGGCAGTGTTTGTACCATAAATTTTAACATTTACACGTGGCAAATAAATTGGTTAGAAATTATTTTGATTTGATTCGGATTTAGTAATTATGGCCGAATTATCTATAATTTAGGAGATAAGATTGTTGCCTAAATTATAGGGAAGTGTTGTTATTTATAACAAGTTAAATATAGCCGAAATTAACATGTGTTAATTACTTTGAGAACATGGGTAGTTATTTTCGGCTAGTTAAAGGACACTTGTCACTTTTGATACGTCTTCAAGAGGATGCCGTAGTGGGAGCAAGACGTGGGGTTATGGCTGAAGATCATGGACGGTTATACTTGGAAGTTACACTTGGTCCCAGAAGCTATAAATACAAGTCATTGTGCAACATTGCGGAGGTCCACGCACCAACAACGCTCACAGCAGCAAAGTAAATTTAGTTTTTATCTCCTAACTTTCAGTTAGTCGATCGATCCCTTTTTCTATGTCTATCTTCTACCTTTACCCCTTTTCTTCTTCTTCTTCTTCTCTATCTATGTAAACCTTAGTTTTCTTCAGTTGTTGAAGTCCTTGTTCAAGGCCCACGAACCGTTGTACTTTAGTTCCTCTTTTAATCAAAGTTTCACATTTGCTTGAAAGAAGTCGGTTAACTTCAGGCGCTCATCTTTACTTCTCATTGGAGATTCGCATCTCCTGGCACGCCCGCACATCTTCTACACCACCAGGTGTTGACCATCTCCCGTTTCTCCTGTCCCTTGGAGGAATTTGGTGGCAACATAAACACATTGAAAACTGGGAAAAATGTGGAGACTTGTTTACAAATAATGCTACTAATTTGAATAGAATTGCACGGACTACATGTTTGCCTAAGCTCCCACGAAGGACCAAGGTCCAAGAATATGGGACGAAAATCCTATATCAGTTTCAGTTTCCAAAGTGTCCACGATCTTGTTGATAGATGAATTCAAGCTATTTGATAATTACTTGTGTTCGCTTGTTATAATTTATTCAAGATCAATTAGTTATGTTTCTAACCGAAGCTTGAACAATTCATTAATATTCTCGAGATTTTGACCATCTAATCTACTACATAATGCTTGTTTTAGCTCAGATTAGTCCCTAACAAACCAAACTTGGTATATTATTAGGATTCTTCAAACAAGCTGAAACAATTCAGTACGATATTTGAATCAGCCATTGTTTGCAGCCTTAGTGATTGCTACCTTTTCTCAATGAAATTGCTGATGAAATAATATTCAAGTGCAGGAAAAGGCGGAATCTCATCGCAAGTAATCATTGCCATTGTAGTTACAATTGGGGTCGCAAGTATGCTTTTCATAGCAGGCTTCTGTTTTCTAACAAGGAGAAAGAAGAAGACGTACAATTCTCTAAGAGAAGACACTGGTAAGAACATGGGGTAATTTTCAAAATTACCCATCAACTAAACTGGAAAAACTTCGTCCGACCAGATTAAACTAAAAGAAGAATGAGAAGGATCCAAAAAACTTCTTCTTGCCTTTTCTTGGTTTGATCATTTCCTCTTTTTTCAATTTTTGGTTTGTCCAGTTGGGGATGACATCTCAGCAGTACAATCCTTGCAATACGATTTGGGTACAATTCAAGCTGCCACAAACAACTTTTCAGATGATAACAAAATCGGTGAAGGTGGATTTGGTCCAGTCTATAAGGTTTTTTTCTTCTATTTTTTTTTCTAAAATCCTTTAAATTTTTCTGAAAGTTTTCCTACTTTGGCTATGAAAGTTTTAGGGGATGTTTTGTATTCTCAGGGTTTACTTCCAGATGGACAAGAGGTAGCTGTGAAGAGGCTATCTCAAACCTCAGGGCAAGGTGCAATAGAGTTCAAGAATGAAGTGGTATTGGTAGCCAAGCTTCAACATAGAAACTTAGTGAGGCTATTGGGATTTTGCTTGGAAGGAGGAGAAAAGATACTCATTTATGAGTTTGTACCCAACAAAAGCCTCGACTACTTTTTATTCGGTTCGGCAATCTAGACTACTCTGTGCTATATACTTTTAAACCCTTTTTTGGCACTACGTATTATTCCCAAGTCTATTTCCTTCCTTATTTCTAACTCAAACTTGCCTTTGGATTGATCAATGCACAGACCCACAAGGGCAAGCGAAGTTGGATTGGTCAAGACGTTACAAGATTATAGGAGGGATAGCCCGTGGGATGTTGTACCTTCATGAAGATTCGCGGCTTAGAATTATACACCGTGATCTCAAAGCTAGCAATATCTTGTTGGATGGTGACATGAAAGCAAAAGTTTCAGATTTTGGCACGGCTAGAATCGTTGGAGTTGATCAAACTCAAGGAAATACAAGTCCAGTTGTTGGAACCTTGTAAGTAGTGTCCTGCATCCCGTATGTTCAGTCTTCTGTAATTTACTATAGTGAGACATGACTTTATCACTCGTCTTCATAATAGTCGTTTTTGTCCTTTTTTTTGTAATTTACATATTTATCAATTTCTTGACAACTTCAAAATTGTTAAGGATAATTTTAGTAAATCAACAGTAATAAGGAAAAAAGATGTGTTATGAAAAAAGGGGAGTGCTAAATTAGTTCGCGTACTTTTTGACTTATAATATTGGTCCGTTACGTCTTCAATTGTTTTGCCTGATTTTGTCCGAAAAGAGCTAGCTTCTTCACAATTAACTGAACGATTGCTTGCAGTGGTTACATGTCTCTAGAATATGCAATGCATGGACAATTTTCTGTCAAATCCGACGTGTTTAGCTTTGGTGTCTTAGTTCTGGAGATCATTTCTGGAAAAAAGAACAACTTTTTCCAATCAGACGGTGCTGCAGACCTTCAAAGCTATGTAAGCTTTTAGCCATACAGTCTAATTGCTAGTCCGTCCATCTTGTATTGCTAGTCTTCATTCCAATTTAGGGATATTAAAAAAATGTATGTCCATGTTGAAGGTTCTTAAAATTATCCATTATATATAGCTCCGAAATATAATCGTAAAACTAAAACAAGGGATTAGCGCTATAAATATGTTTTTTAATACGAATGCAACTTTATTTTTAATACGAGTATTGTATGATGTATCTTAAATATTTTCCAGTAGGATTCAAAATGGCATCATCATATTCCACTTATCTCGCATTGTAAAAATTACTCCCTCTGCTTCCAAATAATCGTCTAGTATTCTATTTTGGGTTCTCTATTAATAAGTGTCCATTTTGAAAATTTTGAAAAGTTTATACAATTAATGTTTTGTAAGTTAATGAGTAAAGAGTTATGGGCAAAAGTAGAGTATAGTTTAGTAACATTGCTGCAGGAGGATTAAAAAAAACAGAAAATTGGTCCAAAGGACAAATTTGGGGCTTTAAATAGTGTTTAGTCCAGTTTAACTTATTTTAAGGCATCCAATATATTGATAGGAAATTTTTATGTCTCAAGGACAACACTAGACAAAAATACCCTTAATGAACTACACCACTCACGCTCACCATGTGTAGGAATTTCCTGCGGACCAAAACAATTACCCCACGGACAATTGCAATTGTCTAACAGTTGGGTCATGACCCATCATTGTCCCGACAATGACCAATGTTGTCCAGACAATGACCCATCATTGTCGGTCAAACTCTCTCTCTCTCTCTCTCTCTCTCTCTCTCTCTCTCTCATGTCGCTGTCAAACCCTTCTCTCTCATGCGTGGGATTAATGGATGGGACCAAATTAATTTCTCTCTCCTCAATTTTGGGGGTGGGTTCAATTTGTGGGGTTCAATTTTAGGGGGTTTAGGCTCTTTAGGGTAGGGAATAGTGGGTTTAGGCACTTAGGGTGCACTTTCCAATTATATGGTTTTAGCTGTTTAGGCACTTTCATAGGGTACCCAAGATTTTTAAGACTTTCATAGGGTACCCTAGGGTTTTAGGCACTTTCATAGGGTACCATGGGGTTTAGGTTTAGGCACTTTCATTAGGTTTGGGGGTTTAGGCACTTTCATTGGCTAGTGTGGGCATTTTTGTAATGTGTAGGTGATTTGTCCTTTTGGCATTAAAGAAAAAGTTGATGTTCTTATTGAAGTAAAGACTCATTTACTATGTACTTCCCAAAAACGGACCCTTCAAAAAAAATGGTGATGGTCATTGAAGTTACAGTGTAAAACAGTAAAAGTAAAACTTTTCCCATCTGGTCCTCCCTGACTAATAAATCAAACTGGGTTCACCAACAATTTCATGAAAGATGAAAAGTGACTTGTCTGAGGAATATTTTACGGGTTAATGACGCTTGAATTGATTCGCCCTCCGTTTTCATGCACCGAATCAACAAACGAAATTACCAAATTAATTTCTCCAGAGGGGTAGACCCAAATATTATTTCTTAATCACTATAGAACTATTTATCTTCCTTTGACATCGTGGACTTGCGTGCGTCAATCTGAATGGTTCGATTAAAGCCATCAGCGCACCTCTTTGTCAATCGTTGACTGTGTGATGCTTCTCGTCTTATCCTCTCTCAATTGGTGCAAACCTTGTTTTGTGGATCTTCTGCATTTGTTTTTACCTACAAACAAATTTGGAAAATGCTACAATACACACTTTTTTTTTCTTTTTGGTACAGATACACACTTCTTATTTGGGTGTGTATCATACACAATCCTACAAAAGTTACGATTTTTTTTATAAAAGTTATGAGACACACCAAAATGTTACAAATCAAAGAAAATATTACGATTCATATTGCTGGAAAAAAAAAAGTTAGGGAAAACTAAAAAATGTTACGATTGCCAATGAGGTGGCACAATCTGGACCATACAATAGGTGTATATGATAGCCATTTTCAACAAATTTAGAACATAAAAATATTTGGATGTTCAAACTATTCTTCCGGATATCTGTCATCTAAGTTATTCAAGTTTGGTTAATACTCTTTCTGAAATTCCACAATTTCATTTCATTACGAAAAGCCGTGATTTTTGTGGAATAAAAATTAATGCATTCGTGCTTAATTTATTTTTTTTCACAATTTCAAGATGATCTCAATTAATTTCTTCAATTGGTGTGAAAAAATTCGAAAGTAGTGTACAACAATCCACTTCTTTTGCCACAGTAAGACTTGATCAAAGCCGCAATTGTATGATTTAACTTGGTTTTTTGCACGTATATATGATTTTTCCATACACATTATGAATGCATTGAAAGAAAGAACGGCTGAGATCGTCAAATAGAACCATCATGGGTATTCCTATTTTATTTGTGTTATGATCACATGATAGGATCGTCAAATGAGAGAATCTTGATTATGTTTTTCTATTGTCCCAATACCAATACGTTCGTACATTTCTCATGTACATACATCTCGGTAGCTTTGACCTTTACATACTACGCACACAAGCCTACGCGGTATAAAGAACTTAAAACACGCAAAATTACAGAGTATAATATTTGCGGATAAAAAAAACACCTCCATGTGGTGTTAACTATTCAGGAATAATAATTCTACCCCAGGACGAACTCTTCTGAGCAACATACTTGACAACTTAATGGAGCCTTTGTCGATTGTTAATTGTGATGCTCTCTTTGATCCTTTTCAAATGTAGCACAAAGGAATAATAAGAAGGATTCTTGGAACAATATTATAGGATGGGATTAGACAATAAGATTAGGAATACCCATGATGGTTCTTGGACCTAGTGTCCTAATGCTCCACGAGCATATAGCGCCTTAACGGGGATCTGGGGTTTTTACTGTGCATAGCAGGTGTTATGCACATCCGAGTTGTCCGTTGCTCGAATGGACGACCCAGATTTCACCTCAGCACGTTTGCATCCGAACTGTTCCTTGTCATGCATGCAAGATGAAATCTGGACGGTCCATCCGAGCAATGGACGGCCCGGATGTGCATATTGTGCACGGGGGTGCACATCAACAACCCTAAGTCTCCCAACAGGCTCTATTGAGATTGCTCAACGTGGGTGATAACCGTTTCAAATGACGCGCTCAGCAAGGCGGTTAAGTTCATGTGTCGAACTGCTTTCCGGAAATTACAGGTCAATACAGTCGATGATATGTTCGATTGTCGAACCAGAAATAAGAATATAAGGTCTGGTGGCTTGATCAGGCCCAATGGTTTGGTCTGACCCATTGACTTGGGCTCCATGTAGGAATGGCATAGGGGCGGACCTGATAGGCGCGCAATGTCACAGATATAAGCGCCTAAGTAGGGCGAATTGGCGCATTAGAGGCGCGTTTTATTTCATTTTCCACTTGATGCGGTATATCTTTTGGTTGGTCTTTGTATGCCTTGATTTGTAGGAAACAGGCCAAAAGAGCACGTAAAGCGGCAACAAGGCAACCGGGCATGTTGGGAACCGGTGGGACCCAAGCAAGGACGAGCAAACAAGCCAAAAGCATTTTAGAGGAGTCGGTATCGAAACAGGGATTGTTCTGTATCGATACCGTGGGCATCATACGCGAACAGAATATCTGGGTATCGATACAGGACTTCTCCTGTATCGATACCGAGGGTCCTATTTCAGCCGTTTGACTTTGCCACGTGTTTTGACTTCGGGAAAGGGTTAAATACTCCATTTTTAGGTCGAATTAGGGGTCGAAACTTTACAGGAGTTTTTCTTCCGTTAAAGAAGCCGTTTTTCCTTTGGAGATTCTACTGTCCGGAGACTTTTCCATTGAAGTTTTGAAGTTTTGTTCGTAGATTCTCGCATTGCTTCGGTAACTTTCTGTTTTCTTTACATTAATCTCAGTTCGCGGGAGTTTGTCCGTGTTCTGAGATTCGAATCTTTGTTTTTACTCATATTCAATATAATCGCATGTGTTATTTAAGAATTATGTTATCTGTTCGGTTCAATATGAGTGAGTAGATTCATAAGTATGGTCGCGGGGTGATTAACACGCCGTGGCCAGGAATGGATTTGTTCTTGCTCCGATTTTTACAATCAATAATGAAAAAGCAATTTTAGGTTATTAAAGAGCTTCCGTTGGACGAATCCGAGCTTCGTTGGAGCCCATGTAACGCGAGGAACGGGGGACCAAAACTTGTTCTTCGATGTACATGGGTAACGGCGACTGCGAGGATTCGCATCCTTTGGGGTAACCTTTTCTCTCTAAAATCAAACGTTTTCTTGGAAACAACGAATGGAGCAGGAAATATCCGGACCTGGTCACCGTGTTATGAACCCTACGACCGTACTTTCTTTTAAATAATTTAATCAAAATCAGTTTTTCTCTTAGTTTAGTTAACTCACCACTCAAATCACAAGGGTGACTACCTAAGAGCCGTGTTAAACTTAGCAACCCGAGTTTTTAGTAAGCACTCTCCACCTTCTCTGTGGATTCGATTGTGGTCTTACCGGGTATTGTGCTACACCGGTCTCCGCCCTATGCTTGGGGCAACCCATTAATTTAGGTATAGGATTTCGGTCAAGCAGGACCGGATCGGGTAATTTTGTAATTATACCATTACGGTTCAGATCGGTTCGGCTAGGGACGGATCTAGGATTTTTACGTAACAGGGGCGGGCTATATATGTGGAGGGGTGGTGTGGTTATATAATGTGATGATATATATAATTTTTTCAGTGTAATAATAGGGCTTTACTCTCTCCCTGGGGTAAGATCGATGTAACTCCTAACAGTATCGGACAGTTTCTGCATGGAAGCTTCGTCATTCGTGGAGCTACCGGCGCAACGGCGTATTTGTCAGCATATATTGATAAAGGACATCTGACAGTCGAAGCAAGCTCTCGCTCGATATCCTTTATTTGCTTTGGTTTCTGTTTTATGTTCTTCTCGTCTGTACGTTGTTATTAGTATTATATTGTATTTTTATCCGTTAGTTTGTAATAGCATTTCGTGTGAAATGAAATTCTCTCTCTTTCGGCTAAAAAAAATAATAGGATTTTTTCAAATTGTAGCAGGGGCGACAACCCCTACTAGCCACCCCCTGACTCCATCCTTGGGTTCGGGTAACGATTCGGTTATCAGCTGAAACTGTAACAAAACCGAACCCGTTCGATTATTCTACATCCAAAACCATACCCACACCTGCGGGGAATATTTCAGTTATGGTTCAGGGAAAAAGGACGGTTACAATTTGAGTACCCATCGGTTCGGTCGAGATTGTCATCCCTAACTCCATGGGACCATATTTTTATCCGTTGGTTTCTGTTTGGTGACCGGATTTGCCTCAACCCCGGATTTGTAATCCAGGGCCCACTTTAAGCCGGCGTTTGGCACGACATTTTCGCCCCCGACTGAAAACACTATTGGGAGTAGAAATTCGGGAGCACCCGAATTAGCTAACGATAGCCTCCCTCCTGTCGTTAGCAAATCAGGGGGGATTTGTGGATTTTTGGTACCAAAATACCCCTCCAAATCCGGTTGATTTTGGGGGTTTTTGATACCGTGATTTTTCGTCCGAAAATTTTCAAATCCAACTCCAACAAGTCGTAAATGGAAGAATCCTCTTACCTTTGCAGATTCAGCTCTCCAAGGGAGACTCGTTATTCATTGCAAGGGGATCGTGATCGTTGCCTGAGCCGTTGTCGTGATCGGAGCTTTGCTGCTCCATGGGAGACTTATTTCGAATGATGATGGAGGATTCAATCTGAAGCTCTGTTGTGTTTCAGAGGATACACATGTATATCTATATTTTGTTATAATGAAATATACTTGTTTCAGAGGATATACTTGTTTCGAATTATAATGAAATTAATCTATTTTTATTTAATTAATAAACTGAGGGCAGTTCAGTCATTTGTCCCATTATCCTATCAAATCCTCCTCAAAAATCATCCAAACACCTCATATACAAATCCACCATTCTTAGGAAGTGGGCTCACCCTCATTACAAATCCACCATTATTTTCATAAAAAAAAAGATCCCCCCTCATTACATATTTTGTTATAATGAAATATACTTGTTTCGAATTATAATGAAATTAATCTATTTTTATTTAATTAATAAAATGAGGGCAATTCAATCATTTGTCCCATTATCCTATCAAATCCATCCTCCAAATCTCCCTTCTCAAAAATCATCCAAACACCTTATATACAAATCCACCATTCTTAGGAAGTGGGTCTACCCTCATTACAAATTCACCATTATTTTCATATAAAAAACATCCCCCCTCATTACAAATTTCCCCTCATTACAAATTCATTCAAAATCATCTCTGATCGCCAAACAAAGCCTAAAATACGGAACCCATGTTGCAAGGAGTACTGACAAAGAAGTGCTTGGCTGCTTGCTTATGGAGTTAAAAAAAGATTCTTGGAACGAGATGGGATGAGATTAGGTTAGCTAATAAGATTAGTCTAAACTGGGGAGTTTGTCTGACTCCCGTTTTACTCCCTCCGTCCCAATTTGTTGCGCCCTTATTCTTTTTTGGGATGTCCCAAAATGTTTTGCTTATTTCAAAACTTTTCATTTTTTGATGTCCATTTTACCATTTTGCCCCTCATTTATTCTACATTTAAAAATATTGGTTGAGAGCACAATTGACTAGACTATGACACACCAGTACCAACTTTTTCAATCAAATTCAAAATTCAAAATTTTGATTTGTAAGGGAACCACTTTGTTCACTTCACATTTCCAAAAAAAATTCCAAAAAGATTCTTTCCCCATCTCTCATCTCTCCAATCATTAATCATATTTCTCTCTCTACTCATATCCTTTCATCCAATCATTATTTTCATTTTTCTCTCTATCTCTCTCCAATCATTACACATCTCTTTAATTATTACTTTTTCTAAAAATTCATCCAAACACTATCTCAAAAAATTTCTCAAAAAATTTCTTCTCAAAACTCTCAATCAAACACAGTGGTTGTGTTGGAGCAAATATAGTGGCACAATTCTTCTCTCCATCAGAGGAGTAAATTTTTGGCGGCAAGCGGCATTTGGGCCCACTTTTTTTTTTTTGTGCATAATTTTGATGAGTACTGGAGTAGTATACTCTGTTAAAAGGGCAAAATCGTAAAATTATCAAAAAGTCAATGCAATCGTGATGTTTTCTTAAATTTTTCATTTCCCAATACGGGCGCAACAAATTGGGACGGAAAGAGTATTATTTAATACTAATCGTGTTCGTGTGCTACCGCATAATTTACTTAAAAAAGAATAAAATTCAGAGCAACTGGGGGGAAAAGAAATCAAAGAAAAGAAATACTACTAGTAAATACGAAAAAGTATCAAATGACCGTCATCACTTTTGACTTGCATGGTCCAGTAATCCTAAAAATAGACCATTCACTCTCGCCTAATGTATCATTATTCTTTTCTAAACTGTCATGTGTCATGTCATGTGTCAGTGAACGCCTCACCTCCCCCCTACCAATTTAAAACTCTTTAACGTTTCCGCAGTGAGGGGCTCACTATAGGCTTGTAATAACAGCATCCGGCTGTCCATTTCGATAATGAACGCTCGGATTGTAATTTATACAATGAACGGGTAGGATCATTTGAAATTTGGATAAAATCCCGAGCTCGGTGCCGAGATGCACGACAGGGTTGTAATGACCGCATCCGGTTGTCCATCTCGATAATGAACGCTCGGATTGTAATTCATACAATGAACGGCTCAGATCATTTGAAATTTGGATTAAATCCCGACGCTCGGTGCCGAGATGCACGATCAGATGAGGCTCACTACAACCCTTTAGTAAGTTAGCTCACCAGAAGACCCCGCTTCTCTTAACGTAGCCTCCTCATTTTTCGAAAGTGCATATATTTATTGTTAATGCCCTCACCAAAATCAGTCAACATTAGAACTTGGCACGACGGTTCCAATTAAGCAAAATAATAAAATAGGGCATGAAATAAGCGACATAGCAAAATTGTTAAAAGAGCAAAACTATCGTACCATAATTACTGTACTCCACTACGGACAACAATCTCACAATATGCATATGTGAATGTTTATAATACACATTCATTAAAGGTGTGAACCATATGTACCTATTGTATGGTTCCGATTGTGTCACCTCATAGGTAATTGTAACATTTTTTTATTTTTTGTAACTTTCAACAATATGATTCATAACATTTTGGCGTGTCTTGTAACTTTTATAAAAAAAAATCGTAACTTGTACAAAAAAAATCGTAACTTGTATCGGGGTGTGTATGATTCACACTCAAATAAAGAGTGTGTATTGTAGCCTTTTCCGCAGCATATGTAGAACTTTCTAGTGGCAGTCACGGTCCTGGTGAGCATGAGAAAAAATAAAAATATAAAAAATAGCTGTAGAATTTTTTTTATTTGGTAATTACGATTATAAAATAAGAATATCAAACATTCCAAACTTGAATTAGTGGATGTTTGTCAGATTATTAATTTTGGAGCCAAAACTATAATTAAGGTATGAGCAAGTTAACTATAATAAAGCAAAACGACATAGTTTTGCCGCACAACACCTGCCGTATAGCACCCACCCCGGATCTGTATCTTATATCCCAGGGCTTTTTTTCCCATTAATAGACCTTAGACATTAGCGCTTTAAAATAGATGTATCCTGCACCTTATAAAAAGTTATCACAGGCTCAATGTCTCAATTGGACCATATTTTGGAGTTTAGACCAATTGTCCGTAAAAATTGTTACCAAAATAATGTTTTTCATAAATGATAGGTGTATATATCTTGTCTTACATTAGTCGCAACAAAATAAAATATGCTCAATCGATTTGCTTTCCTTTATCACAAATGTACACAGTGGATTAACAACGCATTTCCTATGAAACAAATTCTCACCACAAACCAACCAATTCTTAATGACTTTCCACGTGAAGGGGCGTACCTTTGGGACTGTGGGAATGGTCCGTAGCTTTTGGCACATCGCCTCTGGGCAAGTGAAACAAGAGGATGGGGGAATTGGCTTTCGATCTGGAAACAGCATTCACATAATGGGAGTACCCCGATTTCACCGAACAGAGGCCAGATTTTGTAGGACTCCAAATGAGCTTATCTGGGTGGCTTGAAAGACTGATTGGAACCCTGATGATAGCCTTGACTTCCTCCTATGAAACACAACTCCTCAATTTCGTTCATCCCAAGAATGGTTAGCTGGATCAATAAAATCGGATACTCTAGTCTCCACATCATGCGTAGGAGATCGAGTTCCAAGTCGAAACCTGATTTCAAAATCTCCTTCCCTTCTATAAGGCTACACCAAATCGAAGAAGGTGAGGCCCCTCTTTTAGCCTCCATGCAAGTTACTCTTAACACATAAAGTTTTGCTAAAAGACAAAATAGGGGTGTGAATATCAATTTGGAATGTGGAAATTACTTTCCTTGTTTTTACCCAAGAACAAATTTAAAATATTAAAATATTTGGACATTCAAAATGTTCTTCTAGATATCTGTCATCCAAGTTATTCAAGTTTGGTTAATACACTCTCAAATTCCACAATTTCAGTTTATTACAAAAAGCCGTAATTTTTTTAGGAAAAAAAAAAAATCAATGCATTCCTGCTTAAGTTTTTTATTTCCCAATTTAGAGATGAGCTCAATTAATTTATTCAACTGGTGTGAAATAATTCAGAAGTAGTGTACGACAATCAATTTCTTTTACCACAGTAAGACTTCATCAAAGTCGTAGCTGTATCGAGTTAACTTGATTTTTTACATCCATGATATTTTCACATACATGATGAACACATTGGTTCTTAAAAGAAAGATCAGCTAAGAATGTCCAATAGAACCATCTTGGGTAGTCCTATTTTACTCGTGTTATATATTACATGATAGGATCATCAAATGAGAGGATCTTGATTACATTTCCCATTTGTCCCAACATGTACATACATCTCGATGGCTTGACCAATCGGATACTACGCACCCAAGCCTACGTGCTATGAAAAGCATACAACACGCAAATTTCCATAGTACTTAGTATTT
This sequence comes from Vaccinium myrtillus, assembly GCA_016920895.1. Taxonomy (NCBI): domain Eukaryota; kingdom Viridiplantae; phylum Streptophyta; class Magnoliopsida; order Ericales; family Ericaceae; genus Vaccinium; species Vaccinium myrtillus. Next base: position 239,768 of record JADGMU010000807.1, read on the forward strand.
GCAGATACGAAAAAAAACCTTCCATAGTGGTAATTGTTCATAAATAATAATCGGAAAAACAAGGGGTACCGACCCGCTTTGTATAGACCGTGTACAGACGGCATTGGGGACCCCGTTATGGGTCCCAAACGATCGATCTGAACCATTAATCTATCTCAGAATCAAATTCTGAGTGGGCCCACGCGAGAATCGATGCAATCGGACGGCTATATGAGCTCGATCCAAAATCACCCCATTTTGAATGAGCTCGATCCAAATTCCTAGTGGGCCCACTCGGAATTTGATTCTGAGATGGATCTACGGTTCGGATTGATCGTTTGAGACCCACAACCGGGTTTCCAATGCAGGTCGATACGTGATCGGTACCACCGGCTGGTACCTGTAGAACGGTTCAATAATAATTCTTATTTCTACCCCTTCCGGCTAGAGGGAGTGTCACGCCCTCAAATTTAATAAACCAAATACCAATAAAATCCACGTAGGATAAACCAAAAGTCATACATTCCACCGTTGAAAAGTCAAAGTCAAAGTACACCGGGTTTCTACAAGAGGTACCCGTACCCATGCATAAGTAATTAATAGTTAAGAGTTATTATATAACCAAGTTTTATCAAAAGATTTAAAGAATCAAAGTTACAATATCATCTCCCAAAATACATTAACAATAGAGAGGATAAAATAACTTCATGTCAAATGAGCTCCATGATATGCATCCACACGCCAAGCATTCCAATCACGGGCCTTGCCGAGTACCTGAAAATGATAGGTTGAGCTAACTAGCCCAGTAGGAAACTTTTCTACCAACGCTAAGGGTATAAAAGATGAACATGCACATGGAGATGTGATACACATGAATGAATAAGCTAAAATAGGTCAAACTAGGTCGACTTGATGAGAGAATGTCCAATAGGTGCCCCAAAGATCGAATCAAACCCAAGTGTCTATAGATTTCTTCGTAAACGTTACATTTCATGTCGTAAGTTCAATCCTTTCAAAAACATTGTCATATTCATAAAACATTTCATTTTTCACATCTTCTCAAATAACCACAGTTTTAAATAGGGAATGAATCCCTCTGCCGGATTTCGTGGGCTCCGAACACCCCTGCCGGATTTCGTGGGCTCCGAACACCCATGGCTAGGGACGCACCAAATGGTGGCCCTAGAAATAACAAATCATCCCTTTCAAAAGTTTATCAAACAATCAAGTGTCCAAAAACATCCACGTATTTCATTTAGTTCGAAAGCTCGTAGTGTGTCGGTTGTGGCAAAGTTAATATGTGTTCAAGAACGTGAGAGGTCATGACGAAACATCATTCATACCACGATAGGCTACCAAAGCTTAGAAGTCGATTTATGAAGCTTAGGAAAAGACCAATTTAGGCCCGGCGTAAAGAAACATGAAAATGGAGTTATGAACTTTGAGAAAACCCGACACCTTGATAGGAGAAAATACATATCTCTCAAAATACAAAGGCTATGAATATGAGACCAATTGGGTTTGAAAGTAGACTCATAGAGCTTTCTAACGGTTCAAGAATCGCCTCAATCGGAGTTCGGATGAAGCCGGGGCGTGCCCGCGAAGTTGGGTAAAAATCTGCCGCAGCGGGTATCGATACTAGAGAAAGGCTGTATCGATACCGGGTTACTAAAATTTTTACAGAAAGACTGGGTATCGATACCGAAGAAAAGGGGTATCGATACAAAGGCCTTCTCGAGCAAAATTTTCAGATTTCCAGATTTTTCCAAATGGAGGGGATTTCAACCCAAGCCAAAAATTGAGGTTCCAAATAACATCTACTCATAGGAGAGGGATATATCAACAACCAATTCAAGGATTTATCAACCAAATACACAAAACCCAACCTCATACATGATCCAAAGTCAATTCCATGGAGACAATCAAGTTTAACAAGAAATTGGGAACAAGAACACAACCAATGCAATCATTCAACAAACATACACTTAGAGGAGGTAGAAGATTGTTTCCTACCTCAAGAATTTGCTCCAAGTCAACCCAAAAACGAATTTGTAGATCCCCAATTTGAGCAATCCCGAATTTGGTCCTCCCGGTGCGAAAAGATGGTACTCCGAGCTCCCAAACACGCGTAGATGATGACTCTTTGGTCAATTTGTGAAGAAGTTTGATGAGGAGGGAGTAATTTGAGCTCAAAGGAGCAAAAATGGAGGAGAGAGGAGGAGGGGCTGATTTTGGGAGAAGAAGAAGATGATTGTTTTGGCCAAAATCTGACCCAAAAGTGTTTATATACACTCTCACACTAGCACTTACACCCCTCTAGTTTCTTATGTGCTTCACAAACACCCAAATGCAATTACTAACTTCTCATTAACCCCATATTGCACTATTTTCATTTCCTCACACTTCCCCAACACTATTTCCGGAAAATTATTTAAAAACACGAGTCCTTACAGGGAGCCTCTGCACATCTCTTTGTCAATTGTTGACTGTGATGCTTCTCCTTTAATCCTTTCTCAAATGTAGCGTAAAAGAATTGTGGGGTTTGTTTCTCTGGTGGACCTCTTTGATCTTTATGGAATGGGTAAAGGATTGAGGATGAGGAAGGGGTTTGCCTGAGATCTTGTAAGCTCGCCTGAGAGGTCGACCTGCACAAGTAACACCCGTGTCAGCACCTCGCCCAAACGGTGGTGGTCCGGGAAGGCACTCTGACGGTTTAGTGAGTCACCGACGGTGAGAAATATGGCTGAAAGTGTGTGGAAAGGAGTATTTTTTAGAGAGAGAGAGTGTGTGTGTGTGTGTGAAGAGCAGAGCCCATCATTTGGTGAGGCAGCTTCCCTTTTATAGGCAAATGGAAGCCTCCCCACCACACTTACTGTGTCCCCCACGCGATGTCCTTCTCTAACTGTGTACATGGGCAAGTAATGAGTGCTTCGCCGCTCCGGCTGACATCATCCCACTTGCATGCCTGAACAGTCGACAATTCTCGAGTACCCCCCGGTCCGTCACGTGGTCTGTTAGACGCCTCGAGCGCATCGTCCAGACGCCGCCTGACACCACTTCAGTCTCATCCATCACCTGTCACATCGCCAAACTCCCCTTGGCCAAAGCCCTGGTTCTTATGGCCTTCGGCAATACCCTTCACCCTCAGTTGATGTCCTCAGCCCTCATGACCTTCGGGTCGTCGTTCATACCATATTTCTTCCCGCTCGGTGGCTGACTCGCTTCGGCTACGCCAGTTAGACTTGGTTAAGGATGATCCCAGGTTCTTCGGTGGCTTAAATGGTCTCTTTGGGCCGCTCTAGGACTAGCCGCGTGGCGTGTGCTTCTGATGGACTACATCTGGCGAAGGTATGCCCGCCTGGGGGCCTCCGAACGTCTGGTCTTCAAGTTCCCGCGCCCCCTCGGCTGGCGTTGTGGATCTGGTTGGATCTCGCCGAGGGGGTCATCCCCCTCCCCGTTGAACCCTAGTTGACCCTTGTGATCTCAGCTGCTACAGGACTTACGCTCTATCTGTTTTTGAAAGGTTCTTGGAACGATATAGGATGGGAGTAGCCAATAAGATTAGTCTAAACTTGGACGTTTGTCCGTCTACCGTTCAATAATTTTATTAATCCTGCCACCGCGTGATTAATATTCCCGCATTACTAAAAAAACAATAAAAAATTATGCACGACTGAGGGAAAAATATATTAAAGTAAAGAGAGTAAAAATCAAATTTCAAATGCCAACGTCATACTTTTGACTTGCATTATCTAGTGAACCTCAAAAAGATCATGAGAGAGTTTTAGATAGAAAGATGGGGTACGTAATACCCATTTCCCAACCCCGCCGACCCCATCCTCTTTCTTCCCCCACTTCTTGTTTTCTCTACGGGTCTCTTCCTTATATCCTTCCCTTCCAGTCCTCCTATTTTTCTACTCTCTCATTTCATGGTTGTGACATGATCGAGATTTTCTTCTTAGGGAGGGAAGATCTCCCATTCTTCCTATCATTTTTGGACTCGGGAACCCACCTGTGGAAAACCGGTTCCGAGTTTTTGTCACAAAAATCAATTTCTTTAATTACCCCCTAAAAAATTTAGTATTTACAACTAATTCTAAAGTGCTATTAAATGGAGTTGCTATTGTGAGCAAAACAATAAACGAATAAAAATGACCCAGAAACCACCACCATTCTATCCCCACACCTCCTGAAATGTGCACACGGTGGCTGATGCATAGGCCTGTCAATGGTCCGGATCTGATTAGTTTAAATCCGGATCCGAATCTGATATCGATGAATCCAATAACGGTAATCCAGATCCAATCCGTGTTACTTTTTTAAAAACTTGCGTTGGGGGTGAGTTGCAAAATTTTAGGGAAATAAAATGAATTTATGTCCATTTATATTAAAATAGAGGGTTTTGTTTTCGGCACTAACGGATCCGGATTTTAATCGGGTCGGATAAATCCGGGTCGGGTTCGAATTTTATTCGGATTATTGGATTGGAAATATTGGAACCTGATTCAAAATTTTCAATCGAATCCAAATCCAATACGGTCAATTTACAAGCCTAGTCTACAGTGATGCCCCCTCACTAGTTCCATTGAAAGGCGTGATTACATACAAAAATGATACAGACACACCCACTCGGATACACTCTGCCACACCCCCTCTCACATGTGGGGTGGGTCCCCTCACATGTGAGAGAGGGTGTGACAAAGTGTGTCCGAGTGGGTGTGTATGTATCATTGTTCGATTACATAAGCCACTCCTGCCCCCACATAATCCACTCCTCTGTTTTTTTATTACACTGCCAAAAATACTTTTCCACACCTAACGCCAACCCCTTTCCTGCACACGGAAACACTACAATAGCCGCAACATAAAAGACATTATCCCGTTTCCTGTTCAATAGCCGCCGCATATTGACCACTTCCAAAGGCTTCCGAGCTAAAGCCATAGTTTCCAGTCTTCTCTCCACAACTTATGTCTTCAACCTCTCCCAATCTCGACCTTCATCAAAATTGAACCCCCCAAAAAACCCATAAGCCTTTGAGGATGGAGCCAGGGGGGGGCTAGTAGGGGCAGTCGCCCCCCCTACGTCTTAAAAATTTTGTAGTATTACATTGAAAAAATATATATTTATCATCAAACTATATAGTCCCGCCCCCCCTCCGTTTTTCGTTAAAAAAATAATTGTAACAGCTTTAATATTTATCAAGCTATGAAACAACTTTGTACTAAAATTGGTTTTAATGAGATTTAATTACAATTCTTTTAAACAAAACAACGCCCAAAATTTACAAACCCAACTCACTTCAGGGCCGGACTCAAGGCCCCGTTCACTTTTAAAAACTAAGGCTCACTGAAATTTCAAAAGCCCAAAACTCTTTAGCGTGGTCTATGGACATCAAAGTGAAGGTGAAAGGAATTGGGGACTCCCAAAACAGTTGATTCTCAATTGCAAGATTTGAACACTCGGTTTTAAGGAAGATACCATGGAGTTACTCATTCTCAGCACATCTTTAGATCCTTGCGATGGCTTTAGATCATTCAACATTGAATATACTTGCAAGCTTGCAAAAAAGTATTATCCAATGGATATCATTGAGCAAGAAAAGTACCACTTGAGATATAAATTGCAAAATTATAAGCTTGATGTGTCTAGACATCCAGAGTTCCAAAATATGTCAACAATTTCAAAGTTGAGTGATTGTTGGTGAAGACAAGAAAGTTCATGATATATCATCTTTTCGATAGGTTGATTCAGCTTATATTAACTTTGCATGTTTCAACGGCTACCACCGAACGTGCATTTTCTGCTATGAAATGTGTGAAGACAAGACTTCACAATAGGACGGAAGATTATTATTTAGCAAATTTCTTGATCACTTATATTGAGAAAGATATTGTTCGAGGGTTGGACATAGACTCTATCATTGATACTTTTAATAACAAGAAAGAATGTCGAGCACAGTTTAAGATGTCTGATTTCAGCAAACATTAGATAGGATTAGATAGACGTTAATACCTTTTGCAATCTAAGTTGATATTAGAAACATGTTTAGTTTCATATGTATTGGTGTTATTTTGTATACATACATTTTTTTTTTGAGTTAGTAAAAGTTCATATCGTTGTCTTAATTTTAATTTTTTTTATTGTATATATCCGTCCCCCCTACGCCAAAATCCTGGCTCCGTCCCTGAGCCTTTCCATTTGCTCAAGAAGGAATAATTTGCCCAACAAAATGCCCAGATATGCTCTGTTTGCTTTCACCATTTGCTTTCTCACCCTCATCCCAATAATCACAGCTGTCCCAACTTACACCGCCATAGACTGCCCAAACGCAACCGATGCGACAACCCCCACCTACGCCCAAAACAGCACCTACCAAACAAACCTCAACGCCCTCTTCTCCGTTCTCTCCTCCAACTCCAACGCTTCCAACGGCTTCTACAACTTCACCGCCGGCACCAGCCCACCCGACGTCGCCTACGGCCTCTTCCTCTGCCGCGGCGACGTCTCTGCCGCCGTGTGTCGAGACTGCGTCGGTTTCGCTACCACAGATGTAATCGAAAGGTGCCCCACGTCGAAGCGGGTCACGATCTGGTACGACCAGTGTTTGCTCAGGTACTCCAACGCGTCCATATTCGGCACCGCGAACACGGTGATATGGATAACTTTGGCCAATCCGGCGAACGTGGCGAATGCGACCCGTTTTAGCCAAATCTTGGGAGAGGTATTATCAAATTTTTTTAGATACCGTCTCGTATTATTCTACTATGATTGTTCTTGAATATGAACTCTATTTTGGAGTACTATTGATTTTGTTGTTCTAAATGTACAAAACACCTTTCCAGTAATTTTCTGAGTGTACTTCCAAAATTTTAGCTTAATCGAATAATCAAATAACTGTAGGTGCTCAATTCAATTCGCTAATTTTTTATTCATAACTCATGTTTCTAAACTCTTAAATGATTTTTTTGAAAAAAAATTGGGTGATTAGATCAATTCTAAACTCTTAATGAATTTTTTAAGAGCATCAATATTAGCTCCAAAACCTAAAAAAATAGCCTCAGCAAACGAACTCACCAATTTGCTACAATAACTTAACAAATTTGGTGACTTACTGTTCACTCACCAAAAGAGGAGGGAGGGAAAGGTAAAAATTTAAATAGAGAGTTTGATTCTGTGAGTTTTTCATAAAGTGACTTGCTAAAGTTTGAGTCTGATTTTGTGAATTTTTTGAAAAGTGACTTGTTAAAGTATAAAAGGGTGGTCTTGCTGACGTGTGCTCAATGAGTACACAATAAACACAAAAAAAAAAACACACACACACTCTCCAATACACCTTCTACACTTTCACACATTTTAATACACTTTTAACATATTTCAATACATATTTTCAACCATAACGTATGCCCAATAAGCACACATTTGCATTTTCCTTCCTTTTTCTAAGTAACTGTGGTTACGTATAGAGTGGTGCTAGAAACAATAAAATTTAAAAAAAAAAAAAAAAAATTTCAGAGACTGAATATAGAAAATCATCACCAAATTAACCATAGCGGTGATCAAGTAAACAAATTGGTAAAAGTACACTCACTTAGGGCTTCTACTCAAACAATTCAGACCGTTCAACAATTTTAAAATAATTACTCAATTGTTCCGTACAAAATTTCAATCTCATCACTATAAGGGCATCTTTATCTGACACACAAAAAAATCACCAAATTTAACTTTAAAAACACTTTTTATAATGGAAAATGCTAACGTGTGCCCAATAGACACACGCTAAGGTTGAAAAAGTGTGTTGAAATGTGTGAAAAGTGTATACGGATATGTGAAAGTGTTTTTTTTTTTTTGCCATTCATTAATCATAATCTACTCTATCCTAGGGGACCGGGGGAAAGTGTATTGAAAAGTATAAAATGTGTATTGCAGCGTGTGTTTTTTGTTTGTTTGTGTGCTTATTGTGTGCACATTGGACACATGTTAGCAGGACCCTTAATAATAAAAACATTATCAAACTCAATAATGTATTTTTATAATAAAAAACAAAACAGAATTTTTTCTCAATAAAAGTTTAAACCACTTTATATTTTTTCCAGCCAAAAGAGCTTAATTTCTCCCCAGCTCATAAAGAAAAGTACAAAGATCTAAGATGAAGCAAGTCGAAATCAACGGAGGTTTCTTCATCTTTTGCCCCAATGAAATTAATCGACATCTCAACATATGTTTTGTTTCGTATTACTCCTTCTATCTCAATTTAATTGTTTCTCATTTATTCCAACTTGTCAGGAAATTGTAGATATCTTTTAATTGAAATCTTTATTTTTTTTACAAACAACAATACAACATAAATTTTGTTTGTTAGATCTGAATTTATTTTATTAAAAAGCTTTTAAAATCACATAAAACTTTATAAATAAAAATATATCAGCAGTTTAAAAGTTATACAAACCCCAAAAAGACTAATTGGGACGGAGGAAATATAATTTTAAATTGAGTTTCAGGCGAGTGACACTATGATAAAAGGACGGGGTATTGGTACAGTACTCTGAATTCGTATATCCTGATATTTATTATAAGTTCTAATTTTTCAAACCCTCCTAAATCTGGATAATTTTATTTCAGACCCTTCAAAATCCAAATTGAAGGGTTTTTTTTTTTTTTTTTTTACCATAAATTCAATGTAATTATTAAGTTGGCTCCGACTTTATGAGAGGCCTTAACCTGTCTTTCTGGTAATTTAGTTTGGTGTCTGTATTTCCTCTGCATTATACCTGAAAAATGATTTTAATTCTGATATCTAGTTCTACCTTTTGGCATACCACTTCACTAACCATTTGCATATATGAACTACACTTGAAAAGGTAATGGATGATGTCGCCAATCGGGCTTCAAATGATAACTCAGGTAGGAAATTCGCGACTACAGAAGCCAACATCTCGTCACTTGAACCATTGTACGGACTAGGACAATGCACCCCAGATTTGTCTGTTTCTGATTGCAATTCATGCCTTCGTGATGGTATCACGAAGCTTCCTGATGAAAAACAAGGAGGGCGAGTTCTGTTCCGGAGCTGTTATGTCTGGTTTGAGATGTACCCGTTTTACAACGCCAGCTTCGGTGCTGCTCCTCCACCACCACCTCCGCCTGTCGTCAGTGCCCCAGGTAAAACTTTCTTTCTTGGAGCTGTTATTTGGAATTTTGAAGTTTATAGAATTGTTCAAGTATCGTACTAAGTTGTTTATTTGCTACATTTTCCAAACTCATTAAGTTTTTGGCCGAAGCTTGAACAATTCACTAATATGCTATCAAACCGAACTTGAAATAAACAACTTAGTACGATACTTGAATCAGCCATTCTTTGCAGCCTTACAGTGATTGCTACCTTCTGTCAATGAAATAGTGATCAAATAATTTCTCCAATGCAGGAAAAGGGGGAATCTCATCGCAAGTAATCATTGCCATTGTAGTTCCAATTGGGGTCGCTATTATGCTTTTTATAGCAGGCTTCTGTTTCATAACTAGGAGGGCGAAGAAAAAGTATAATTCTCTAACAGAAAACACTCAAAACAGTACTAGTGGTAAGAAGAAGGGGAAATTTCAAAATTACCCTTAAACTAAACTGAACAAACTTTCTGGCCAGATTAAGCTTCTGAGAGCCTTTTCTTGTTTTGACCATTTATAATTTATTCTTGTTTCTACTTTTAATTTGTCTAGTTGGGGATGAGATGTCAACAATACAGTCCTTGCAATATGATTTGGTTACAATTCAAGCCGCCACGAACAACTTTTCAGACGATAACAAAATTGGTGAAGGTGGATTTGGTCCAGTCTACAAGGTTTTTCTCCTCTTTTTTTTTTTTTTGTCTAAAATCCTTCAAAATTTTCAGAAGTTGTCCTACTTTGGATATGGAAGTTTCACGGGATGTTTTGTATCCTCAGGGTTTACTTCCAGATGGACAAGAGGTAGCTGTGAAGAGGCTATCTCGAACCTCAGGACAAGGTGCACTCGAGTTCAAGAATGAGGTGGTATTGGTAGCCAAGCTTCAGCACAGAAACTTAGTGAGGCTATTGGGGTTTTGCTTGGAAGGAGGAGAAAAGATACTCGTTTACGAGTTTGTGCCCCACAAAAGCCTCGACTACTTTTTATTTGGTTTGGCATTCTGGACTACTCTGTTATATTCCTTGTTACCTTTTTTGGCATTAATCTGACATTTCGAATCCAACAAGGAATTATCTCTCAAATACACAAGCATAGCTGAACAGTAAACTGCGAATCGTGTGTTTGGGAGATTTTCACATGCATGCTTAGAGATCAGACCACTTTAATATTGTTCTGCTTGTGTCTCGATTTTGCGAAAATGGAATATAATTTGAACTTTATTTCTAATTTGAACTTGCATTTCGATCAATGCACAGACCCACAAGAGAAGGCGAAGTTGGATTGGTCAAGACGTTACAAGATTATAGGAGGGGTAGCCCGTGGGATGTTGTACCTTCATGAGGATTCGCGGCTTAGAATTATACATCGTGATCTGAAAGCTAGCAATATCTTGTTGGATGGTGACATGAATGCAAAAGTTTCAGATTTTGGCATGGCTAGGATCTTTGGAGTTGATCAAACTCAAGGAAATACAAGTCGAGTTGTTGGAACCTTGTAAGTAGTGTCTTGCATCCCATATGTTCGTGTTTAATTTGCATGAACGGGCGCTGACTTAAAAACCCGACCCATGGGGTAAACAAAAAACGTGCCGTTATGCCTAGCTGCTTAATTTATGGACTTTACTCTATCTAGAAATGATTTTATCACTTGTCTTCGTAATAGTTGTTCGTTTTTTACCTTATTCTTTGTGATTTGCACAATTATACTTTCATGAATTCTTTACAAATTTCAAAATTATTAGGAAATTTTTGTAAATGGCTGACATAAGGAAAAAAAGTGGTATAAAGAAATGGGAGTTCCACATTAGATCGCTAACATCTTGAATTATAGTTTTGGTTCATGCCTCGTGTCCTCCATTCTGTAATCCCTTTTTTTTTCTTCCCAAAAACAGCTTGTTTCTTTCTATAATTTCTATTCGTGATTAACTGATAACGGTGGCTTGCAGTGGTTATATGTCTCCAGAATATGCAATGCATGGACAATTTTCTGTCAAGTCCGACGTGTTTAGCTTCGGCGTCTTACTTCTGGAGATTATTTCTGGGAAGAAGAACTACAACTTTTACCAATCTGATGGAGCTACGGACCTTCTGAGCTATGTAAGCTTTTGCCATACATTCAAGTTGCTAGTCTATCCATCCTATATTGCTATTCTTCAAACGAATTTAGGGACAATCGAAAATGTACGTCCACGTTGAAAGTTCTTTAAATTATCCCTTATATGTAGCTCTGGGATATGTTCCAAAACACTAATGATTTGGTGACCACATCTAGAGTACCATGTAATGTGTAACGACTGTATTGGCCGTAAAATGTGCCCCTTTTGTCATGTAGCTAGCACATTCTACCAATTCAATGGTAACACCTCACATGGTATCTAAAATGTGGTACCAAGACATGGTCACCATTAAGGATTAACATTATAAATAATGCCTTCTATTACGAATGCAAATTTATTTATAACATGTCCTTTCCATAACGTTAAAACTCCATAACGAGACCATCAGACATAACAAGGGAGCATGATACTCTGCAGTGCCAATATAATCACATGCACAATAATTTTCCGCAGGCTTGGAAACTCTGGAGGGAAGGAAGGCCATTGGATTTGATGGATCCAACTCTTGAAGATTCCCATTCCAGAAATGAAGTCACTAGATGCATACATATCGCCTTGTTGTGTGTCCAAGATGATCCAGATGCCAGGCCTTCGATGGCAACGGTAGTTCTGATGCTCAATAGCTATTCCACCACGCTTTCACTTCCTCAACAGCCTGGATTCTTAAGCCGGAGCAGGCCAGGGTCGAACAGTTTTCAAGCACTAGAGTCGGATCAGTCCACGAGCAAGTCAATACAATGGTCCGTCAATAAAGCATCAGTTACTGAACTAGATCCCAGATGATGTGACAAAATCTAGTACCGAAATTCAGGGTTGTTTTTACATTGTGAGATGAGTAACCTGGAGAATAGACTCGTTGGATTTATCAAAATGTTTGAGAGATTTAGAAAAATTGCATTTTTTACGGTAGCATGGAGGATAAGTTTTATAGCATCATCACAAAATTAGTACGTACATACAATGTCTATAGGAATTCACTTCGGTAAAGTACATCAGTTTTCACTGGCTTGTAGATGGTTCATGGTAGGCACTTGTCTCTGTTATATTTTCCCTCTTTAAAATACACATCAAATGTTGTGATGTTAATGAAAAGTTTTGTTGTCTCGAACACTTGGGTTTTCTGCTAGCTTAATTTGTTCAAGGTTTCCAATTCTTTCTTGGAAGAGAAAACATTCTTTACATGAGTGGTGTAAATCAAGATTAAGGCTGTTTCCCGCTATTCCCCGCTTGTGGTTTGTTTTGGTTACATTCGTATTAAATGAACTCTTAATTTGCAAAGTAAATAATGGATGAACTTTTTCGAAGAAAAGAATTTAATTTTCATATAAAATAATCCCACGTCATATGTTTTCGAGCAGGTATAGGGAAAATTGACCTTCTTCCGTTAGTAATATGTTGTTGCATGACTAACAATTCATGTAATTGAAGAAATATTTTATTTTTTATTTATGAGATTGGGAACTATTGAGCTCAAGAAAATTTAAGTTGTCTAGAATAGTTACAACAAAGTTACAAATGGAATGAGATATCAACCTATCTGGCCATGATAGCTAGACAAGAGATTTCTGCGGTAATTAGTAGGGCAGGGCTGGGAATGTGAATATGTGCTTGACCACTATTTTAATTTTGTGCATGCAACCCAAAAAACGATTGATGTCTTGAAATTATAAGAATTTTGTGTAGGGATCCGAGCTTCCGCTTGCACCCCTACGACCACCCCTATTATCTCAAGTGCGTAAAGTTGGCTAATATATGTTTTTTTACCCAGAGTGAGCCAAACTCGAGCTTATGAAAAGTTTCTGAAGTCGATCTCAAGCCCAATTTTTGCAGCTCGTTCCACGTTTGCTAGAGCTGAGCTCGCGCTGACCTCCTTCATGGCAAGCCGAACTGGAACACTACAATACTCTACTTGGTTGGATTGCAGCCATAAAAAGAGAGAAATTAAGAGGGTTTCAACAAGGGTCGTTTTACCAAGGGAAGGAAGGCAAATTTGATATTCGCATAGATTTTCAAGAATAGATCATTCACAGATGTCATTACGGAGCCTATGTCAGGTCTCACAGAGATGATTCAAATGGTTCATTTTTCTTATAAAGAATTTTTTTATGAGTACCTGCAAAAAATTAACTCGACTAGATACCTGTAAGGTCTACGTAATTTATAAGATGAAGCAATGTGGTTCGCCTTATGAATTTTGAAAAACCTATTAACGTTATCCGATTAAATTAACTTTTAAGAACCTATAAATTCTTTTTTAGAAATATGAACAATTAGGATTATTTTTGCGGGACCCAAGGCAGGCCAAGATATCTGTGTATGATGTGTTCTTGAAAATGTGTGTGAACAGACTTTCTTGAAGGAATAATAGCCATCAGATTGGTTGGAACATCTCCACTCCTTACTCAAATTTACTCTCAAACTCAAATTGGAGTAAAAATCACCAAAAATACCACTCCATTTCTTACTCAAATCCATTACCAAATTTGAGTTTACTCAAAATTTTCACCAAAATTTGTTTAAATCAAATCTTTACTCAAATTTTTAAGATCATTTTCTCCCTCTCAAATTTATACTTATACCATTAATGAAGCCTTTTCGTAAATTTTTGCCTACATTTTTATTTCCCTACTGAAATGTTCCATATCTAGTCAAGTTTTTAGTCAAAATTTTACTCAACTTTATGTAAAAAATTGAGTAAAAGATGGAGATGCTGTTACACAAATCCTTTTCTCTCTCTCTCTCTCTCTCTCTCTCTCTCTCTGTACCCTTTTCCACACCTATCGCCCTCTCCTTTCCGGTGCAGTGGGACACTACAATTCCTTCCAAATTTCAATACAGTACGCCTTCATTGACCACTTCCAAGTCGTCGGAGACTCAGAGCATCTGCCATATAATTTCCAATCTCCTCTCTCCCAATATCTCCACTTTCATCCAAATTGAAAACCCCAAAATCCAATTAACCCTGCTCAGGTGCTCAACTATGGATAATTTGCCTCATAAAATTTCGAGAAAGGCTCTGTTTGTTAACACAATTTGCTTTCTCACCCTCTTCCCAATAATCAAAGCTTACTCTATTTTTTCATTCATAGACTGCCCAAACCCAACCCTTTCTACAACCAGTACCTACGCCCCAAACAGCCCCTACCAAACAAACCTCAACACCCTCTTATCCGTTCTCTCCTCCAACTCCAACGCCTCCAACGGCTTTTACAACTTCACAGCCGGCAGCAGCCCCCCAGACGTCGCCTACGGCTTCTTCCTCTGCCGCGGCGACCTCTCCGCTGCCGCCTGTCAAGAGTGTGTTGTTTCCGCTTCAAGAACTGTAGTCGAACGGTGCCCTAGGTCGAAACGGGTCACGATCTGGTACGACCCGTACTGTATGATCAGGTACTCCAACGAGCCCATCTTCTCCTCTCCGGACGTAGGAGTTCGGAGAATTTTGCTCAATCCGCAGAACGTAGCCAATGTGATTCTTTTTAGGGAAGTTTTGGGACAGGTATTATGATTTCTTTTATCAATTATCAATTACTATAAAACTGCTCTGTTTATAATATAGGTAGGACTTTTTGGTAAAAACCGCTAATTGCCCATTCCTAAAGGCAATCCAAGTAATAATTTCGTATATTTTTCTTATAATTGACCCCTTTTTTTGGCCTTAGGGAAACCCCAATCAACTGAACGCTAAATCTGTTCGTTGTTTTGATTTGTACATAGTCAAGGTTTTGGATGGGGGAGATTAGTTGGATGAGTACTCCCTCCATCCCTTTTTAACCGTTTTGTTTTGTAAATCCAATTTATTAATGAAACAACCAATATTACTCTTTTCACATTAATTTTTAATTTCCTTTCCAAAATTATTTTCCACTTTTACGGTTTTACACATTAACTCTTTACCCACAATAATTTTACAAATTTTTACCCCTTCGCTTTTCAAAATACACATTTATTAAAGGACAACATAAAAATAAAAAAAAAACTAAAAGCGGATATTTCTTTGCTGATGAAAAGATGGGATATTGCACGGGGTAGTGGTGGAAAGTAATAATCAAAGCATTCCATTTATCCACGTCTTATTTTGTACCATTACGGCTCGTTTGGATGGCGTATTAGTTTCGGAGGGATAAATTAGTAAGGGGGTATAAAATACTAGGGGATTAAACCAGAAGAGTGAATCTACATTGATGTGACAGTTAAGAATGGGGATTAAATAGTCCATGATTTAGATGAGAGATAGAAAAGGGGGGATAAGGACGTGGATCATGTAAAATCATGTCGAAAGACTTTCTTGCTCTTGCTAATGTATATATTAGATTATGTATTTATATAATCATATAAATACCAAAATTAATTGTTTTGTTATATTTTTCAAAAATAATGTTATAATATAACCATTCTATTATAACAACTTGAACCAGTGTCGAACCGGTCAAGTATTTCAAAATTTCCCTTGACCATCCCTGGTACCCAAAAATTTGAAGGGTGAATTGCCATCCCTAGTTGGATGGAGTTAGTGACAAGGGGTGTCAGTACTATCAGAGATTGAAGGGGCCGGGTTGCAGTGTGATTCTCTTAAAATCTAGGGGGTGTGAGTGAATTTTTTTTTTTTTTTCCCGGGTAACTGGTGTGAGTGAAATTTACCCCACCCTTTATGTTTGTTCTCCTTTTTCCTTGTTTCTCTCTCTTTCCACCACCAACCAACCAAAAGAAGGGATTTTTATTTATTTTTAAATATTCTCTACTTCTCTCTTTCTTTCCACTACTTCCAAACACATGGTGAAGATTCTAAATACTCTCTTCACGATCCTCCTATGAAGAAATCATTAAAAAAAATAAAACAATGAAGCCTTTACATCATTGATTTGAGATATCGATAAGGTGAATACATAGTCTATTCAATGCTAGGGATAAAGTGTCTAAAGCCTCGGAAGAATATCTTCTTGTCCTATCAACTTTAGGGTGTATAAAGTCTCATATTTGATTTTAAGGCAAAACGATAAAGATTTTATTTAACCTAGTTTGCTCTAGGCCAGAGGCGTGGTACCCTATCAACCCTATCACCACAAATTCCTCTGCAGCCTAGTACTAAGTGTATGGACTCTACAAGCATGTGTGGTTGAGAAGGGTGCGATCAAATCGATTGTTGTTACGACAGCTAAGTACAAATTTGAGAAGTTTGATGGGCATAGAAGTTGAGAAGTTTGATGGGCATAGAGTAGCTACAGTTTGTGGTGCGTGAAGATGAAGGCTTTGCTCACACAACAAAGCTTACAGAAGGCATTGTTAGGGTGTGGTGCATGAAGATGAAGGCTTTGCTCACACAACAAAGCTTACAGAAGGCATTGTTAGGGTGTGGTGCATGAAGATGAAGGCTTTGCTCACACAACAAAGCTTACAGAAGGCATTGTTAGGGAAGAAGAAGGCAACAAAAAGATGGATGATGATGTTTTTAAGACTTCGATGTGAATGGATGCCCTCAATTCGATGTAGTTAAGTCTAGCAGATGATGTGATTAAAGTTGGAGAGTATCTACGTGATGAAGTCTCTGAGCAATCAAGCTTTATACGTTTCGTGTGAGGGAAGTTAAGCCCATTAAGGACCCTCTTGATGAATTAAACAAAATTATGTCGAACCTTAAAAATATTGATATCAAGATATCTATGATCAAGAATAGGCCCCTATTGTTTTCTATTCATTACCCCTGTCTTACGTGCATTTGGTTTTGACCTTACTTTACGACAGAGATACTATTTCCATGGAGGATGTTAAATCCAGTTTGTACTCGAAAGAATTGCGCAGAAGGTATTCGGTGAGAGTGAGGTACATGCTAAGGGTTTGGTTACACGGGGTAGAACAGCTGAAAGGGGTCACAGAGAGGTTTCGAGATCAAAGTCCTCAAACAAGAAAATTGTTACTTGTTTTACTATCAGAATGATTGTCCTGGGTTGAGAGATGAGGAAACTAGAGGGGAAAAGTAGTTGCTTTTATTGCTAAGAGTTCAGATGGTCGGAAACTGTTCTTTTAGTGACCAATCCATTGGTGATGTCTGCTCTGATTGCTCGTTGGTTATTGACTCTTGGAACTCCTACCAGGTGTCCGAATTAAGATTGGGTTACAATTTATAAGGTGAATAGTGGTGGTACAGTTTTTATGGGAAACAACTTGGGTCTGTAAGATTGTTGTGATGGGCATAATTCAAGTTAGAATGCAAGATGATATTGTGATCGGAAATAAAACCTTATTTCCTTTGGACATTTCCAATGGTTGCAAGTTTACAATTGAAGTTGAAGTTAAAAGGGTTTCTAAAGGTCTGTTGGTTTGACGAAAGGGAAACGTTTGGGCAACCTCTATGTGCTGAAGGATATTACAGTTTCGAGTGTTGCGGAGGGGGTCTAATCTTCAAAGTTTTTTAATGTGTAGATTTGGCTCAATTATGACATATGCGGTTAGGGTATAAGAGTGAGAGGGGGATGACAACGTTGATCATGTAGGGCTTGCTTTGTGGCAAGAAGACAGAGAAGCTAGATTTTTGTGAGCATTGTATTTATAGCAAGCAATGCAGGGTCAAGTTCATTTGAGCAGTTCGTCACACCAAAGGTATGGTTGATTTTTTTGTTTTTTGACCTTTGGGGTCCCAATGAAGTTACGTCAAAGGGTGTTTTTCAGTATTTTATGATGGTAAGTGATGACTATTCAAGGAAAATTTGGGTTTATTTGTTGAAGCCCAAGAGCGAAGCTGTTGGAACTTGGAACATTCAAACAATTTAAAAGGTTCTACAATGAGGAACCCTTATGAGTCATCACACTGGGAGGAAAACACCTCAACAGATGGAGTGGTTGAACCCATGAGGACTTTTCTTGAGAAGGCTCATTGTATATTATCCAATGCCGAAGAGTTATGGGTTGAAGTAGTGTCCACTACTTGTTACTTGGTAATCAATCTCCATCAACTACCATCAAGTGCAAGGTTCATATAGAGGTATGGTCTTGGTCTCTGGTAGATTATTCTATAATTAGGGTGTTTGGTTTCTTGCTTATACACTCATGTGGATTAGGGTAATCTTGAGCCCAAACCCAAGAAGTATCACTTTGTTCACTTCACATTTCCAAAAAATTTTCCAAAAAGATTCCTTCCCCATCTCTCATCTCTCCAATCATTAATCATATTTCTCTCTCTACTCATATCCTTCCATCCAATCATTATTTTCATTTTTCTCTCTATCTCTCTCCAATCATTACACCTCTATCTAATTATTACTTTTTCCAAAAACTCATCCAAACACTATCTCCAAAAATTTCTCAAAAAATTTCTTCTCAAAACTCTCAACCAAACAGAGCGTATATCTTTTTAGGCCATGGGTCTTTTGCAAAGGGCTACAGATTATGGCTTTCGGATAGGAAGTCATCGAAGTTCATTACCAACAGAGACACGAGATTTGATGGGAACTCTATTATTAAGGAGAAAGCTCTAGTTGATGATCGGGTTAGTGATCAGAGTGTCTTGAAGCAAGTAGAGATGGTTGTGTATCTTCTGATAAGGGGAAGAAGGATAGTCATGATGCACTACAGGAGCAACTGTACAATATCACTAAAGATAGGCGAGGAGGGTGATTCTACCTCCTCAAAGATATGCTTATGCCGAGATGGTGGCCTATGCTTTATCATTTGCACAGAAGATAAGATCTCTGATGGGGAGGATGATGCTTCTCTCTTTTTAGAGTTTTAGCTTCTTTATTTTTTTGGATCTCTCTGCTTTGGGTCTCTTTGTTTTTTGGAGTTTTTGGGGTCTTTAGGTGTTTTCTTGTTCTCTTTTGGGTATTTCTAGTTTTGATTGGTTTCTTGCCTTCCTGGCTAGTTGGGTCTTGGGTGGTGTTTTTCTTCAAAGATTAATAAATTTTTTTGCTTAGCAAAATAAAAAAAGCCGAGTTTGAGGAGCCTTTTACTTGTCATGAGGTTGTTGCGGGTACTTAGTGCGCAAAGTGCGTTGTTGCTATGCAGTCTATGGAAGGACAGATTGAGTCCCTTCAGAGGACTTGGTAAAACCGCCGAAAGGGAATAAGGTCTTAAGAATCTCCTGAACCACCCCGTTCTTAGGAGAGGACTAACTGAACTTCCTTTCTCTTAATGAGAGCCTCCAAAATTGTTGATTTGAAGTGGGTCTTCAAGAAAAAGGCAACTATCCCAGGGGTGGAAGATGCGAGGTTTAAGGCTCGTTAGTGGCGAAGGGCTTTAGTCAGAAATTGGGTGTTGAATTCAATGAGGTATTTTCACCGCTTTTAAAGCATAATTCCATTCACGTTTTGCTTGCTATTGTTCCACGGTATGACTTAGAGCGGAAGCAGCTTGTTGTCAAGACCTTAGACCCATTTTTTATAAGGTGAGATTGAGAGCAGATTTACATGCGTCAATTAGACAAATTTACAATTTTTGGTAAGGAAGACCATATTTGCTTGTTAAAACGGTCTTTGTGTGGTCTCAAACAATCTCTGAGATAGTGGAATAAGTGGTTTGATATATTCATGATGGGTCATGATAACTCAAGGAGTGAATATGATTGCTTGTTTGTCAGAAAACTCTGTGATGATTCATTAATATAGATGTTGATATTTTGATGACATGTTGCTAAGGACATGTTTGAGATCAACAAGTTCAAAACAATTGAGTGGCGAATTTGAGATGAGAGACTTAGGTGGTCGACAGAAAATTTTGGGTATGGATATTCCTAAGGATCGATTGGCTGGCAAATTGTGTTTGACTCAAAAAGGTTATCTTCAGAAGTTACTTTCAGTAAATGTCACCATAGACAGAGGGTGAGGAGAAACATATGTTGCAGGTTAGTAAGCTAGTTCAGTTGCAAGCCTTATGTATGTGATGACATGTACCCGTCTTGATATTTCAAATGTTGTTAATGTTGTTAACCGGTATATGAGAAATCTTGGGAAGACGCATTGGGAGGCTGCCAAAACGACACTTCGATATTTGAAAGGAACTTTGGACGTTCGTTTTGTATTTGCTAAGGTGCTGATGCCGGTGGCCTTGCTGTTGGGTTATTGATTCTAATTATGCTGGTAGCCATGACAGGAGGACATCCTTGATGGGCTATGTGTTTACTCTCTCTGGCAGTGTGGTCAGTTGGAAAGTTACTTGGCAGGCTACAAATTGCTTTATCGATCATGGAGGCAGACATATGACTCTGAGTCAAGCTGTGAAGAAGGCGTTGTGGCTGAGGAGTTCACTTGTTGAGCTTGATCCTGAGCGGGGCATGACTATTGTGTTTTGTGATGGTCTGAGTGCTATACATTTGACTAAAAAGGTTGGCACGACGGAAGCAAATTGAGGTGAAAAAGGTTGGCAGAGCGGATAACACAACATCTATGATGACTAAACCTATTCCGGTACTCAAGTTCAAGCATTGTTTGGACTTTATTGATGTTCGCAGTTGTTGATGGATCCTTCGGAGTCTTAAAAAGATTTACGGAAAACAGATTGCTCTTATGTTGTTAAGTTATGAAACTCAAGGCAACGTGGAGATTTGTTGAGTGTGCCTTGGAATTGTGTGCATTCCATCCCAACGGGATTCACGACCTTTCGGACGGGAATTGCTTATGCAGTAAAAGGAAGCTTACACTACATTCTGTCCGGATGGTCGGGAACGCATATAACTTGTGAACTTCGGTTTTTACCTTAATTTTTACCTCACCTATAAAAGGGAACATAAGGAGATTAATTCGAGGTTTCGTTCTTTGGGCTATTCCTTTAATATTGTGGCCTGTCAAGAGTTACAAATATTGGTGGCTCTTTGCAATTTCTTTCATTCATAGTTAATCCTCGTCATCTTTGCCCGTGGGATACGTTCTTGCTTTGTACTCAGGAGAACTACTTAAATCTTCGTCCTCTTGTGTGGTTTGTTTGATTGTTTTTGATCAATTTAGTATTTCTCATCACATCACCTAACTAACTATTAGTATGAATTTTGCACTTGAAAAGGTGATGGACAATATTGTCGCTCGGGCTTCAAGTGATGACTCGGGTAAAAAATTTGCAACTGCAGATGCCAACTACTCGCCGCTTCAACATTTGTATGGACTAGCTCAATGCACGCCAGATTTGTCTGCTTCTGATTGCAGTAACTGCCTTCGGAATGGTATCTCAACTCTTTCACGTTGCTGTCATGCAAGTCAAGGAGCGAGAGTTCTATTTCCCAGTTGTTATGTCCGTTATGAGATGTACCCATTTTACAATGCCAGCGTAGGTGCCGCTCTGCCACCACCTTCACCAGTCCTCCATCCTCCCCCTCCTCCTCTTGCTACTCCAAGCAGCCCTGGTAAAGCTTTCTTTTGTGGAGCATGGATTTGGAATTTTGATGTTCTTATAATTGTACGTTCAGTAACCTGAGCAATTATATGTTACTCATTTCTTTCCGTATTCTAAATATTGTTCACCTCGAAATGTCAAAAGCAAAAAATTTGAACTTCCTAAATCTCTCTGTAATAATCACATTTAAAAGTGTTGGTTAATTAAGCAATAATGCTACCAATTTGAGAAGAATTACACGGAGTCAATGGCGACTCCAGGAGTTTGGAAGCATGGGGTCATTCATGAACATCAAATACTTTCACCAACCATAAATCAAAGAAAAACATTGTAGTAATGGCAAATAAAAATCTTGTTCCAACAAAAATCACATTTAAAGCTCAACCTACCAAGACAAATCAACCTCTCTTTTTTAAAAGAATAAAACGAGTGACTAGATTCAAACAAGCCACACAAACAAACAACTTTTATGAACTTTTAGGAGTTATCTAGTGGTGTCACCACCAAATTTAGGGGGTTCATTTATGAATTTTTTTAAAAAAATTTATGAATTTAAAAAAAAAAAATTAATTGTAGTAAATTTTTTTTAGCCGACATAGCCTGGCATCGCCAGTGCACGGAATCACGGACTGCATGTTCGCTTGAACTCCCACAAATAAGGAAAGGAAGTGTCATTTATAGTTTCAAAAATGTGAGCGATCAGTTTGGCTTGTTAAAACTTAATTTAAGATCAATTCGTTATCTTACTAACAAGGTCTGAACACATTTTCCAAACTCATTTCTGATCGAAGCCTAACTTAATGAATGATCAAGATCCACATCAGCTTAATTAAAACTTGTTTTAGCTCGCTGCATATTAAGCACTACTGTTTGTCTATGAAAATCGTTGATGAAATAATTTTTCTAATGCAGGAAATGGGAGAACGTCATCGCAAGTAATCATTGCCATTGCAGTTCCGATTGGAGTTGTTTTTATGCTTTTCATAGCAGTCTTCTGTTTCATAACTAGGAGGGCGACGACGAAGTATAGTTTCCTAAAAGACGACAATGGTAAGAACATGGATAAATCAAACTGAAGAAACTTCTTCTCGCTAGATTATACTACAGAAAGAGAGAGATGAGAAGTATATATATATATATATTTCCGCCTCTTATCCGGACTTTTGATTTCCGGACTTTTTATACAAAATTTTTTTTGACGATCCGATCCGTCCAATGTGTTCAGAAGGTGTTTTCAAGGGTCCTCGCGGAAAATCTTCAAAAAAAAATACCGGGAAGGGCTTGATCCAAGCAATTTTCGCAAAAATATATAAATACAGTTTTTGCGAAAAACTGCTTGATCAAGCCCTTCCCGGTATTTTTTTTGAAGATTTTCCGCGTGACCCTTGAAAACACCTTCGAACACATTGGACGGATCGGATTTTCCAAAAAAATTTGCAACACAAAAAAACCCATTTTTTCCTTATTTCCGGGAGTGTGGACTAGAAAATCCACCTATTATATATATATATATATATATAGAGGCCCGATCAAGTCCGGGAGTCCCGAATCCGGGACTCCACCTTCCCGATATTTTTGGCGATCGAACGTCCAATGTGTTCAAAAGGTGTTTTCCAAGGTCCACTGGAAATCTTCAAAAAAATACCGGGAAGGGCTTGATCCAAGCATTTTTCCGCAAAATCCGTAAATGTACATTTTTTGCGAAAAAATGCTTGGATCAAGCCCTTCCGGGTATTTTTTTTTGAAGATTTCCCGCGTGGACCTTGGAAAACACCTTTTGAACACATTGGACGGCTCGGATTTTCCAAAAACATTTTCTAAATGCTTCAAAACGCTTCAATCCGGGATTTCCGGGATCCTTGACAGGATAATTCGTGTATATATATATATATATATATATATATATATATATCTAGAAAACAATTTCTCATCTTTTCTTGTTTTGACCAGTTATTCTACTCATGACTTTTGATTTTTCTAGCAGGGGATGACATCCCAATTGTACAGTCCTTGCAATACGATTTTGGTACAATTCAAGCTGCCACAAACAACTTCTCAGGCGATAACAAAATTGGCGAAGGTGGTTTTGGTTCAGTCTACAAGGTACCTTTTTTTGTGTCTGAAATCGCTACGAAATTTTCAGAAGTTGTCTTATTTGCATCTAGAAGTTTTTTGGGACATCTTGTATTCACAGGGTTTACTTCCAAATGGACAAGAAGTAGCTGTGAAGAGGCTATCTCGAACCTCAGGGCAAGGTGCACTCAAATTCAAGAATGAGGTGGTATTGTTAGCCAAGCTTCAACATAGAAGCATAGTGAGCCTACTGGGATTTTGCTTGGAAGGAGAAGAAAAGATTCTCATTTATGAGTTTGTGCCCAACAAAAGCCTGGACTACTTTTTATTCGGTTTGGCAATCTAAATCGCTCTTTGCTACTATTGCTTTTTATCTTTATTTTTAATGTCTATGAATGTTCAATTCGGAACCCAATAAGGAATTACTTGCCAAACTCAGTACCATAGCTGAATGATGCCGTGAATCATATGTTGAGGAGCATTTCACATGCAAGCTAAGAGATCAAACCACATTAATGTGTTTTGCCTAAAATGGAATAGCATTCGTCATGTTTTTCCTGTGTATAGTTCCCAACTTCTAACTTGAGCATGCATTTGGATCCATCAATGCACAGACCCACAAAAGCAAGCGAAGTTGGATTGGTCAAGACGTTACAAGATTATAGGAGGGGTAGCACGTGGGATGTTGTACCTTCATGAAGATTCGCAGCTTAGAATTATACACCGTGATCTCAAAGCTAGCAATATCTTGTTGGATGGTGACATGAATGCGAAAGTTTCAGATTTTGGCATGGCTAGGATCTTTGGAGTTGATCAAACTCTAGGAAAGACAAGTCGAGTTGTTGGAACCTTGTAAGTAGTGTCTTGCATCCCGTATCTTCATGGTTCAATAATTTGCATGAACGGGCACTGACTTTATACATTCTCAACTGATGCATCTTTGTGATTAATAAAATCAGACCCTTGGTTGAAACAGAAAGACGTACTGTTATGCCGAGCTGCTTAATCTATGGACTTCTTCAACATAGTTGTTTTCTGTGATTTACAAAAAAATTCCAAACAATTTTGAGATTTGTCAAGAATTGATGCAAGTGTATAATTAGATAAATCACAAAGAATAAGATCAGAAAGCTTTATAAAGAAAGGGGAGTCCTACTTCAGATCGCTAACTTCTTGAATTATAATTTTGGTGCATGCCTTGTGTCCTCAATTGTGCCATGCCTTATTTTTTCCTAAAGCTGCAAGTTTCTTTTTATTTCTATTCGCGCTTAACTGATAATGGTGGCTTCCAGTGGTTATATGTCTCCAGAATATGCAATGCATGGAAAATTTTCTGCCAAGTCCGACATGTATAGCTTCGGCGTCTTAGTTCTGGAGATCATTTCTGGCAAGAACAACAAATTTTACCAATCAGAAGGTGCTGCAGACCTTCTGAGCTATGTAAGCTTTTGGCCATAAATTCAAACTGCTAGTCCGTCCATCCTGTATTGTTAATCTTCAATATTCTAATTTAGGGATATTAAAAAATATACGTCCTTGTTGAAATTTCTTAAAATTATCCCTTGTAATATGTAGCTCTGGAATCACTAATGCTTTAGTGACCATGTCTGGATACGATGTGATGTGTCACCATCGTATTAATGTGCCCCATTTGTCTTTGTAATGGAGCGCATTCTACCAATGCAATGTTGACGCCTCACATGGTACCTAAAATGTGGTACCGAGACAATGTCGACATTGCAATGCTCATTTCAGAAACTAAAATGAAGGATTAACGCTACAAATATGCCATTTAATACGAGTGCAAATTTATTCATTACGCGTGCGTTCTAAAATGTTAAAACTCCATGAAGAGACCATTAGACATAACAAAGGGAGCATGATACTCTGTAATGCCAATATCAACACATCCACACTGATTTGCTGCAGGCTTGGAAACTCTGGAGGAAAGGAACGCCCTTGGATTTGATGGATCCAACTCTTGAAGGGTCCTATTCCAAAACTGAAGTCACCAGATGCATACATATCGCCTTGTTGTGTGTCCAAGATGATCCAGATGCTAGGCCTTCCATGGCAAAGGTAGTTATGAAGCTCAATAGGTATTCTGCTAAGCTGTCACTTCCTGAACAACCTAGATTCTTAGGACAGAGCAAGACAGGGTCGAATATTCTTAAAGAGCTAGAGTTTGATCAGTCCACGAGCAAGTCAATACAATGGTCCGTGAATGAAGCATCAATTACTCAACTAGACCCCAGATGATGTGACAAAGTAGCTAGCATCAAAATTCAGGGTTGTTTTTACATTGGTGAGACGAGTGAGACTTAGAGAATATACGCAAAGGATTTATCGAAATGCTTGAGGTATTTCGAAAAAATATCATTTTATACGTAGCATAGAGAATAAGTTTTATAGCATCAACAAATAATTTATACATCACTTCCATAAAGTATATCAATTTTCACTGGCTTGTCTCTGTTATATCTTTTCCCTCTTTAAAAGTTACTATTTTCGTATGCCGGTGTTTTGAGTACAATAAGACACATCAGATGTTATTATGTTAATGGAAAGTTTCGTTTGTAGAGAAGACATGGGTTTCTTGGTATTTGATAAGGCCATTCCCCCCTTGTGATTTGTTATGGTTTCAGTCGTGTTAAATAAACTCTTAATTTGTGAAAGTAAATATTAGATGTATTTTTTCCTAGATTTTTTTTTAATTTACATATAAACTAAACACACTTTATATGTTGGCAGAATAGGATATAACCTAAAATGCACTTGATATTTAATGCATTGCATGATTAACAACTCACGTAATTGAAGAAAAACGTAATTTTTGTTTTCGAGATTTGGGGACTATTGAGCTCAAGAAAATTGTCAAAAAAACTTCCAAAAATGCAATGGAACTTCAACCCTATCTGACCATGATAGCTAGCCAAGATTTCGGTAATTAGTATGTTAGGGCTGCGAATGAATGTGTGTGTAGCAAACCCTATCCAATTTGGACAAATCGGATACAAGGAATTCACAATTGACTGAATTACTTAGAGTGGGTAGAAATTAGGGTACGGGGCCGGAGAGTTGTCATTCCCATTTGAGGTATCACCAAATAGCTAGCGTTCGATGAATAATGTGGGTCATCAATTCTTTCTTCCTTTTTGAATTATCTCAAAAAGTCGAAGTGAGGTACTAAATCCAAATAATGATTTCAAAAGTTAATCGACAACTTTAATATTTTTTGGTTGATACTTTTTCGAACAGTTGTTTCATTTGATCGTTGGACAAGTCATGTTCAGAAAGATAGTTGAGTCTCAAATCTCAATGATACGAGGAAGAAATTCTGGATTCGAGAAACTTGCTCATGCTACTCTAGAAAATAAATACTCCTCTGTTCCAAAATAAGTCTCCTTTTGGGATTGTGTGCATTTTCAATGCCTTATATCTTTTAATGTGAATCTCAAACTATTATAAATTAAAAGATATAAGCCGTTGAAAATGCACGCAATCCCAAAAGGGACACTTATTTTGAAACGGAGGGAGTACAAAATTGGATACTGAGAAGGGATGTATATATTCACAATAGGGCATTTGTGAGCAAACTTTATGTCCTCAAGGAAATAAAGAAAAAAATATTCTGCTATGGCACAAGTGTCGTATAAGAATCATGTAAAGAGTGCATTTGGAGTGTTTCAAGCACATTTTTGTTGTCGCTCACAGACCCGAATGTTGGGAACTCGATACTTTATAAGATAGTAAGGCTGGTAAAATATTTTACTACCTATAACGTTACGATTGACAAGAAGCGAGATGGGTAGTAAAGCACGAGGCATAAATTATGAAAAAGATGCTGAAAATGCTGTGGCAGAAGTGTCAATTGCCAGTACACAAACGAGCTTATGCAATTAATTAGAGATCATCGTCGAATCAGGGGCAAACAAAGTCATTCAATTTCACTCGGACCTTGTTGAGCACTTGTGACAACTTATGGCCAGTGGTAGGAGATGTGAAGATCTATTCTCAATTTCCCCAATCATATTACAAACATTTGGAAAATCTGGTCCTCTGCAAATCCTCCATTCAAAGAATCTGTTATCCCTCTTCATGAGTGAATGGTAGGACTCAAACAACTAATGTGGTTCTCTGTACCACTCATATGGTTTTTTTGGTTGCGAATTGAGGAGGGGGCGGTGGCTGGTGGTGGAAGAGGCAGTTGAGACAGTGGTGGAATTTGGGCTGTACCATCTCCTTTACATTAAACAGTACAAGAGCGGGATTTGGGACACGCAACGCCCATTGGCAACATCCAAAGAAGTTGTCGACATAGTAATTTCTTGGAAGTTAGCTTAATATTTGAGGCTTTTGAACTGCATCCAATCCAAATCATACTTTTGAGTAACTCGTGTCTCCACCAGGGGCGGAGCCAGGATTTTAGGTTAGCGAGATCAAAATTAGATCTACATGCAAGTTATATTTTATATTTGCTCATGCAAAGAAATAACTAAATTGAGAGGTTAACTATAACGTAAATATACAGTGATACATGTATTTTTGTTTTATCATTGGTCCCGGTGACTTATTATATTTTGAAAATAATGTACGTTAGCCTCATTTGTAAAACTATCAACTCTCGAAAAGAAGAAAAACTTGAGAATTCTATGCATTTAAGAAAGTCGGGGCAATTTATGAAATTTTTGTAGGGTCAAAATTGCACAATTTAACTCCTAACTATCAAAAATCGTTGTGAGAAATTATAGTGAGAGGGGTCAAGTGACCCCTCTCGTACCTTACTGGCGGAGCCAGTAATCTCTACCTCCTTTCTCTATTTCCTTTTATGCAAATGAAACCTTCAGATTGTTCCTCCGTTTACTCAAAAACTCTTCTAGAAGCCGATTAATAGAGGTATTCAGCAAAGAATTTTGATCCACTTAAAGGTCTTCAGCAATGAATTTTGATCCACTTATGGGTTGTCTTCTTCTTGGACTATGGGAGGCCTTGAACCATCACATATCAGCGCTTTTTCATATCTTTAGCGAAACTTTCTGCTGCTGCTATAGAACGATTTTCTTGAAAAATCACAAAAGCCGCATGCAGTTGCTGAAAAAATAAGGAACTCGGGGAAAAAATAAAGATAAGGAAATAAAGAAAGAAGTTTCAAATGAAAAGGTGTTAATTTTGACTTACATGGTCTAGCGAACCTTAAAAGTTCATGAAGAGAAAACATATCGATCGTCTTTAGCACGTAAAGTTTTGGTTATTGATTTTAGCCCGAGCAAGCCAAGCTTGAGCTTATCAAACATTTTTAGGACTCGAAACCAAGCCCAGTTTTTGCAGCTCGTTTTGAGTTCGAGGAGAGCTTAAGATGGCTTATTTTTTATGAGCGGAACTTTTTTTATTTTTTTTAGCAAGAAGAAAGAAGATGCATTAATCAACTAATCCAAACAAAAAGGGGGGTACTTCCTTATTTTCATAAATAAATTAAAGTAAAGAAAACTCAAAAATTACGCCGTGTTTGGTTGAGATTTTTAAGAAGAATATTTTGAGAAATATTTTTGAGATAGTGTTTGGATGGGTTTTTGAAAAAAGTAATAATTAGAGAGATGTGTAATAATTGGAGAGAGATAGAGAGAGAAATAAGAATAATGATTGGAGAGAGGGGTATGAGTAGAAAGATAAATGTGATTAATGATTGGAGAGATGAGAGATGTGGAGAAAATTTTTTGAATTTTTTTTTAAAAATGTGAAGTAAACAAAGTGATTAGTCTCTCTTACCTCTCCACCATTGTTGCTCACTCCAAGCTCAATTCTTGCCCTCCCCACTCAACCACTTTAAGAACCAAGGTCATTTTCACGTTCTACGCATTCTACGGAGCTTGGGTTGCCGTGTATTCACACCAAGAGCTCCAAATTCGGGATTTGAAATTTCTACACCTAGGGTTTCATTCATCTTCCATTTTCAAGCAAAACATTGAGGTAGAAGAACAATTTCTACTCTCTCTAGTTGTATGCTTGTGATTTATTGCATATATCTTGTTTTTGGCCTCAATTTCATTGAAAATCATGTTTTCCTCAAATTGTGTGGGTTTTCCCACTTTGATTATTTGATCTATGAAATTGCTTGTTGTTTGGTGAAATTGGGAGTGAAATTGACCTCCCTCCATGTTTAATTGTTGCTTAACATCTCTATTTTGTGCCTAGACTATCTCATTTGTGATTGGGGTTGAAATTCCACTCCTTAGAGGTGGAAAACTGCACAGTTACTGTTCCTAAGTTGCTGCCCCTACAATTTCCAGCAGCTTTTCCTGTCCTTGGGGTGGTTTTCGGTCACCCTTTGATGTCCGTTTGGTCCCCGATTGCTCAATCCTTCATATAATCGACCTTTGGCATAATTTTCGCCCGTGTTTTGACTCGAGGACTATGGTTTTATAAACAAATATGTCATCTTACGTCACATGAAAATTTGGTGATTTTTAGAAAGCGAGTGTGGGTGTGTGCGTAACCCTTTTTATCGAAAGATGTGAAATAATGAAACGAACTTGGAAAAATTTGGACTTGTTATTGGAATTGAATGGAATATTTGGGAAATGAGATATTTTTTTTATCGCTTGGTGAATTTTTTTTATAAAGGCACGCGGAGCCTAAGGAATCCGGCAGGGGCACGCGAGGTCCACAGAACCCGGCAGAGGCACGCAGAGCCTACAGAATCCGCCAGAGGCAAGCGGAGCCTATGGAATCCGGCACGTGTGCTCACCCTATCCATTTTCAGGTATTCAGCTGTGATCGTGCATGGTTTGGAGTGCATGACTTGGATTGATGAGCATACATGACTTGGAGTTATTTTATTCATCTACTATGCACTTTCTTTTGGGAAGATGATAATGTAACTCTAATCTTTTCACTATCTTTTTGACATTGAACTTGTAATAATTTAGAGGATATGACTTTGATTTCACCTTTGGGGGCAAGGGTGCCAAAGCATTATTTTTTTGACTTCACCTTTGGGGCAAGGGTGCCCGAACATTTGATAGCTAATAGGCTAATGATGTACTTTCTTTTATGGAAATCTTATCATTTGACTTATTTATTGGTGAAATTCCTTTATTTATGTTTTTTTTTAATGAGGGCGTGACAACAGCCACGCCTCTCTTTAATATGGTTGGTGGGTGCAATAAATGGGAGAAAAGTTGATGAATTTAGTTTATAAATTCATACGAGTAGAACTTAGTCAATATGCCATTAGCAATTTTGTAGAAACTTTCGTGCAGTAAGCCAGTGGCCATGGTAACATAAGGAAAGTGGATGTTTTGATCTGGGGTGTTCACAAAGTATAAAACACGACTGTTTTGAGGTAACCCGGGGAGTATACGATATGCTTCCCATTTCCCAAATCCTTTTATTTCTATCATTTCGTACTCTTTTTTAATATCTCGTATCATTTGTTCGATTATGTGGAATTTTGTTGAAATGGGAATATTTGTGATTGAAAATGATATTTTTGGCTGGAGTGCCATGGAGCTGTTTGGTACGATGATCGAGTGGACCTTGCCAATATCTTGGCCGATCCAGGAAAGCCAGGTAGGCTAGGTGAAGCGGGTGAGGGGGGTCACTGATCATGTACTTAGGAGGACCGGGTATGAGGTCCCTTGTGATTTGTTAAATCGGCTTGATAATCGTTGTTATTGATTCCACTTAAGTGCAAGCATTGTTATTCTGTTGTATTGTATACTTCCCGGTGATTTTTATTTTTCAGGTGTGAAGCCGGTTTAGTGAGGCTGAGTTAGAGGATTTGATGATTAATTATTTGGGCGAGAGAATTTTTAGAGGAGTATTTATTCGGGGCTTTTGTATTATTTGGGAGATGTAATTTTGTATTGATGAAAAATAGGGTCTGGAAGTGTGAAATACAGTATATTTACGGAGTTTTTATTGAAAAATCTGGATCGTTACAAGTGTATCAGTGCAAGTCCCAACTAGAGGTGTAAATTTTTACATCGCTCGGGGTGAGATCCTAGTTAGTATTTGGAGTTATAGGACCTTGGGTTATAAATGTAATGTTTGGAAAGAGAAGTTAGTAGAAATTGACGTTGGACACTATAGTACTAGAAGCTTGTGAGAGTGATTCATATTGTATCTCCATTTTTACTTTCCAACCAATCCTTTGTTCAATCAGTCGTATCATGCATCCTTAACCCTTATTCTTCTTTGTTCTCCTTCTAACTTTCCTTTTGTTTTCTTATTGGAAAGGAAACAAATACAAACCATGATATTTACCTGACACTTGCTCCCTCTAATTCTCATTGTTTTGGCCAAACAACCATACTTGGTTTATTTCTTCTTTCGTATCCGCATAATCTTCACATCATCGAGCATCATTATTCATCTTCTTCTTTGAATTCCATTGGCTCCCAGTGAACTCACAATCACTTTCTTATTCTTCATTTTATTCCTTCTTTCTTTGGCTTACATCAGAGTGAGTATCATCACTAATTTTCATTTCTCATCTTTCGTCATTTTCAGCTCAATCTTAATCTCTTGCATGTTTCAGATATTCTTTTCTTATTACGTAGAAAAAAAAATTATTTTTATCAAAGTGCGCAGCGTAAGCATAGATTTATTATTTTGTTTTGTTAAACAAAATATATATTTTTTTGTTTTGCAAATTTCGAGGATGAAATTTTCGTAAGGTGGGTAGATTGTAATAACCCGTATTTTCTTAAAATAAGTTTTGAGAAATTTTTTCAAATGTAATATACTCTAATTAGATTTTTGTTAAAAAATTATTTTGGCTACACTATTTTAAATTTCGAAGACAATTATTTTAACGGGGATAGATTGTCACGTCCCGTATTTTTAGTTTCCAAAAATAAATGTTATTTTGAAATTCCATATGTATTTAATTGTTTATACTATTATTTTGAGTTTTCTTTTGTAATAATTTTGTATTTAAAGCAAACTCATTTCCCTTTGTTTAATTTATTTGTCGGCAGAGAGAAAATAGGGGGGGATAATGAGGCGTGGTGGTGGATGGTGAAAAGTAGTATGAACAGCCATGCCTCTCTTTTATATGGTTGGTGGGTGCAATAAATGGGGAGAGAAGTTGATGAATTTGGTTTATAAATTCATAGGAGTAGAAGTCAATAGGCCATATGCAATTTGTGGAAACTTTCGTGCAATAAGCCAGTGGCCATGGTAACATAAGGAAAGTGGAGGTTTTGATCTGGGGAGTTCACAAAGTATATAGCACGACTATTTTGAGGTTTCCCGGGGAGTATATGATATGTTTCCCATTTCCGGAATCCTTTTATTTCTATCATTTCGTACTCCTTTTGAATATCTCGTATCATTTGTTCGATTATGTGGAATTTTGTTGAGAGAGGAATATTTGTGATTGAAAATGATATTTTTTGCTGGAGTGCTATGGAACTGTTTGGTATGATGATCGAGTGGACCTTGCCAATATCTTGGCCGATCCAAGAAAGCCAAGTAGGCTAGGTGAAGCGGGTGAGGGGGGTCACTGATCATGTACTGATGAGGACCGGGTATGAGGTCCCTTGTGATTTGTTAAATTGGCTTGATAATCATTGTTATTGATTCCACTTAAGTGCAAGCATTGTTATTCTGTTGTATCGTATACTTCCCGGTGATTTTTATTTTTCAGGTGTGAAGTCGGGTTAGTGAGGCTGAGTTAGAGGATTTGATGACTAAATTATGGGCCAGTTAGTGAGAAGTTCACTATAAACATTTCTTAACACCTCGCATCCACTCTAGATTTTTGTAATACTTCCGGTCCACCAGCCCATCAAAAGTACGGTTATACCCATGGAACTGGATCGGAATGCCATATGTGCGCACATCCACCACAACTACCATTTCCATTGCCATCACACACCCTGCTAACCGGCGCCGGCAATGGACCCCTTCTTCAATCTAGAGCGTCGTTCCAGACAAAGAAAACAACGGCGACGATCAAGTGAAGAGAGGGAAAACAGAGAAGAGATAGATGATGACAACGGAGAAGAGTTCAAGTTTAGGATCTCTCCTTTCGGTGAGATCCGGCGGCAGGGATGAGCGACTGAAAAAATGAAGAAAATCAAAGGATAATAAAAAGAAGTTATCAAATCCGAAATCGACCACATGACTGCCTCTGGAACTGATTCATTTTCCGATCTCTTTTCTTTAAAGCATTCCAGCAATGAGTTTCACAGTTTCTGAGCTTTGATCGCCTAGCTATGGGGTTTTGAATTTTTGGGATTAGTACAGGAGAGAAGTGGGGTAAAAAGTTGGAGATTTTGTGAGGGGCAGAGCAATAGCCCTTTGGAGATTGTAATATTGTACACTTATCGCACCAGAGAGGCTTGCTCCCTCTTACCTTTCAAAAGACGGTTCACATGTGCTATTTTCTTTTATTTATGGGATTACACTAGCTGTCTTATGGCATATTACAATATAGGAGTAATTTATAATTTTGACTCATGTATACATGTACAATGAGAAATTCAAAATGGTACTCAGTAATATCCCGATACCAGTATGTATCATATTAATGACAAAAAAAATAGGTTGAGCATTGTATGCAAACGTGGTGTTTTGGTGGATGATGATTTGATTCCAAGTAGGCTTTTTTAAAAAAGATATAGATCAGATAACATATCTTATGAGTCCAGATAATCACCTCTTGTGAATTTAGATAATCACATCTGATTCCAATTAGGCTTTAAAAAAGATGTAGTATAAATAACCACATCTTGTGAGCCCAAATAATTAACCACCTCTTGTGATTCTAGATATGGTTATCTACGCCGATGAATTTTCCGGCGAAGTCCAATTTTTTTGTGAATTTTCGGTGAGATAACGACATCTTCTGAGTCTAGATAACCACCTCTTGTTAGTCCAGATAATCACATTTGATCCTAAGTAGGCCTTAAAAAAAAGATACAACCACATTTTTTGAGTTCAGATAACCACCTCTTTATTTGGTTCTCGGATGACGTTTTTGCCCTTGTACCTGTGACCCTAATTATAAAATTTCTTTTCCCGATTGAAAAAAAAAAGAAAGTTAAAATCAAGGTAATTGATTTGAACGCACAAAAAAGCGAGCTTTTATTTTTCGTGTCAGTTGGCCTTAGGTCTACTATACGCAATTTCAAAAGTCTCGCGTCCACTTTATAAATACATAACACCTCCAGTTGACTCACCTAGGCAAAGTACCTTTCTACCCCTCGTGTTTTGGCTACAGAAATTTCCACGCCGACAACCTCACAAAATCGAGGATTATCCAAATATGTTTTGTGAATTGTCTTACGTGTGGGTGGATGAGGATTTGACCCAAGTAGGCTTTTTTAAAAAAAAAGATATAGTCCAGATAATCATATCTTGTGAGTCTAGATAACCACCTCTTGTAACCACATCTAATCCTAAGTAGGCTTTTTTAAAAAAAAAAAGAAGATATAACCAGATAGTCATATCTTGTGAGACTAGATAACCACATCTTATCCCAAGTAGGCTTTAAAAAAAAATATAATCCAGATAATCACATCTTGTAAGCCTAGATAACCACCTCTTGTGATTCCAGATAAACATATTTGATCTCAAGAAGGCTTTGAAAAAAAAAAATAGTACAAATAACCACATCTTGTGAGTTCAGATAGTCACCTCTTGTGATTCCAGATATGGTTATTTGCGTCGACAACTTTTTCAGCAAAGATCCAATTTTCCTTAAATTAATAGCAAAATGCAACACAAATGATATGATATACACTGAAGGACATCAATTATTAGGATTGGAATGATTCATTCAACCCGTCTACGGGTACCAACCCATATGCACCGATGAATACTTTCGGATGCCACATAAATTATTCGAACAGTTCAATTTAAAAAAAAAAATCGAGTGACCCTTTAAAAACAGGTCAAGCATTTATTTGATAATGCATCATGAAGAAAATTCTACATATAGAACTGTTTGTTAAAAAAATTCTTTTTTTTTTCTTAACTGTTTCTTAATTTTTTTTCCCTAATGAAATCAAAGTCACCACTTCCCTTGACAAATATTTCTATCAATGCAAATCTCACATCCCAACCAGTCATCCAATATTTGCAAATAAAATAAAATAAAATGAAAGAATCAAACCAAAATAACAACTTAAAGAATGATAGAGAACTTTCCTCTAAGACATATTTCCTCCGCCTCAATAGTCACACCTCCTATTCAGAGCTAAAGAAATACTCCCCTCCGTTCCTAAATAAGAGCCCCACTTTCTCTCTCTTGCTATTTTTCAAATTAAAAGATGAAGTACTTCCGTGTATTGTTTTCGAATTATTTCGCACCGAATAAAAGTACTCGACGGTGCGAAAAAATTCGAAAAATGACACACGGAAGTACTTAATTTTTTTATTTGAAAAATGACACGACTTTTCGTAGTGGACTATTAATTTGGAACGGAGGGAGTAACAACTTGAATAATGATAGAAAGAAAGAAACAAATCAATGATGCTTTGCTAGCACAATAAGCTCCAATTACATCCTCATAAAGATTCCTATCAGCCATGTCCGCTAACAAACTACTCCTACCAAACAATTATGCTATCTCCACTCACAAAAGGGCCTATCAAATAAATCCTACCTAGAGCTCACTTTCAAATAGACACCTCACTTACATTCTTTACTTCAATATGGAAGTATGGAACGACCAGAGTTTAACTCAAAAACCGGAAACTGATGACGCCTAATTACCTCTTACTTGGTTAGTAGCTACATTTGCATTCTTTTCTTATAGGCATTTTATCAAACAACTTGTGTTCAAATAAAAAGGAGCACCCAGCAATTTTGTCCCTCAAAGTTGAAGACAGAGAGACAGATCCCATCAGAGCACCATAACGGGACGACGATTCCAAAACAGAAAAAATCTTCATCGGTATGTTGGAATAGTTGAACCGAAAAATCTTCGTCGGGTATGTTGGACGGCGATTCCGAAAATTCTTCGTTGTTGAAAGTCCACCGTTGAACCCACCACCATTGTCGTCGTTCCATCACGCTCTGATTTGGAACGAACTTGTTGCAATTTTAAAGCCACAGAGTTGATGAGGTTGAGGGAGATGAGGACAGAGACGACGAAGATGAAAACTACAATGGAGTAGCTTGAGTTACAGAGGTAAACGGAGATTTTGCTGGAATATCGCCGGTGTCGATAGCCGGTGGTACTCATTGTTTTAGATCCAAGTTATTTAGAGAGAGAGAGAGAGAGAGAGAGAGAGAGAGAGAGAGAGAGAGAGAGAGAGAGAGAGAGAGAGAGAGAGAGAGAGAGAGATATGCGGGGAGGAGTCATTTGTAGAGTTAGAGAAAGAGGCCAGTGGAGAGAGGGGGCATTTTTGTCAAATTAAAAAACAGAATGGACCTAAGAGAATAAAAAAAGTGATTTGGTGGATTAGAGGTGTTATGAAAACATTAGGTGGACTAGAGGTGTTATAAAAAGCTATAATGGACTCTATAACAATTTTTTATTAAATTATTTGGGTGAGAGAATTTTTAGAGGAGTTTTTATTCGGTGGCTTTTGTATTATTTGGGAGATGTAATTTTGTATTGATGGAAAATCGGGCCTGGAAGTGTGTAAAAATACAGTGGCTGTGTTTGGTTAGATAGTTTAGTTTAGTTTTGATAATATCAGCAGGTGTAATGAGTGGAGAGAGATAGAGAGAGAAATGAGGAAAATGATGATGTCATCAAAACTAAAACTAAAAGTATACAGGGAAACGAACAAGGCCAGTGTATTCGCGGAGTTTTTATTGGAAAATCCGGGTCGTTACACAAATAGTGATTGTGATTTTAATTTTGAATCTATGGATTTATTTACTGAGAACTTTAAGAAGTTTTTCAAAAAATAGATCGATTGATTGTGACTTTAGAAATAGAAAATCAAATACTGTAGGTACAGGTGAATCCTCCTGTGTGAGGAGAAAAGGAAAGTGAAAGTTCCACCAGGACCAAAATGTTAATGTAAACGATAGGGTCATCTGCATCATGAGTTTGCAAATAAGCTGAAAAAGAAGGAGAATTTTAAGTATGTTTTCTCCCTCTTCAAGAGTTGATGGTAGGACTCAACTGCTTTTTGGGCTGGTTTACCATCCCTGTGGTTGCAAATTGAGGAGGGGGATTATGTCGTGGTGGAATTTCAGAAGGACCATCTTCGTCATCCACTAAAAATAGTTCACGAAGGCCTTGGAGGGGGATTTGGTACTCGCAATGCCCGCTTGGCAACATCCAAAGAACTTGTTAAGCTGGAAGTTGCTTAATACTATTTGGGGTTTTTGAACTATATCAAGTTCCAAACCATACTTTTGAGTAGCTCTGCCTCCTTTTCTATTTCCTTTTTGCAAATAAAATCATTGCCTCAGGTTAATAAACTAGTTTTTTGAAAAGAATATTGATCCACTTACAGCATCGACAATAGACTAACCGAAATTGGATAACCAAAAATTGCCACATCACATTTTGGTTATTCATTTAGTGTATGACTAAAGTTAGCAACCATATGCTCCACAATGGCCAAATCAAAATGAGTTGGCAAAAGTTCAAATCCAAGAGTGAGTTTTTCTTCTCAATCTAATGGTCTACATTGAATGACACTCTAGTAAAATAAGTGAAAAGTGAAGAGCATTAGTTAAAATCCATAATGTGACCAATAATGTTAAATGCAAAAGCTATTTGCTCAAGTGGAAAGTGAGTTGCACCCACCAATAGGAGAGAGAAAAGGGAGGAGAGAGAAGGTTTTTGGATAGTGATGGGTGCACATGATTAAAAAGATGGGTCCACTAAATTTGGTTATTGAAAGGTTGCTAGTTTTGGGTTATTCAAAGACCAAAGTTTGGTTAGTTGATAAGAGGTTGTTAAGTTTGGTTATTCCAATGTTAGTACTTTTTTGACAAACATTTCTAATTTTAGCAGTCTCTGACTTTTGATCAGGCAATTGTGAATGCCCTTATGGAGTGTCTTCTTCTTGGACTTTGGGAGTTAAGTCAACCCAACTTTTATACGCGTCTAGGAGTTCAATATTTTGACAAATCTTCTTCGGTAAAAGGCCATTTCTCCAACTGTCTTAATCACGTTGAATCTCTTGACACTTCTAGATGCAGATATTTCATGGGTGTGAGAAGAAAAAGAGTTAAACAGATGGAAAAGACTACGATACACACCCTTTGTATGATACACACCTTTATAAAAGTTATGAATTTTTTTGTAAAAGTTACAAATTTTTTATAAAAGTTACGAGACACACTAAAATGTTACGAATCATAGGGTGTTGCTACGGTACACGCCCCTTACAAATTACTCAATATAAGATTTTGTGGCACCGAATATGAGATTTTGTGGCTAGAGGTATGAAAGGGTTTACGGTATGCACTCCATACGGATGGACGGCCGAGATTACGCCACATATGCCGTGTGGGATTTTGTGTCACGTTTGACCATTGACCATATGAGATAGTGTGTATATTGAT
The DNA here is from genome assembly GCA_016920895.1 of Vaccinium myrtillus. Classification (NCBI taxonomy): domain Eukaryota; kingdom Viridiplantae; phylum Streptophyta; class Magnoliopsida; order Ericales; family Ericaceae; genus Vaccinium; species Vaccinium myrtillus. The sequence continues at coordinate 278,895 of JADGMU010000807.1, forward strand.
ATGAGAGTTTGTGGACTCTAATATTTATTGTTGTGATTACCAATATGAGAGTTTGTGGACTAAATATGAGATTTAGTGTTCCAATATGAGATTTTGTGACAGATCTAATATTTATTGTTGTGATTACCGATATGAGAATTTGTGGGGACTATATATGAGATTTGGTGTTCCAATATGAGATTTTGTGACTATCCGTACGATGTACGCGCCAGGTCCGCACGGTTCCAATATGAGATAATTGTGCGGCTCCAAATATGAGATTTTGTGACTATCCGTATGAGGGTGTATATCGTATACTATTTCATACCTCTAATAACAAAATCTCATATGAAGTAATTTATATAGATTATGTACGATAGAATTCTCCGTGATACAATAATGCAAACTAGCGTAAAACCCGTGCTATGCACGGGACTTGGGGTTTTGCCTAGGTTTATTATAGGATCATTTTCTTAAAATTTGTAGTTCTGTCGTTAAATCTTTGGAGATTATAAATTTATCTCGATAAGAGGAATCTAAAGAGTTAAAAATTAATAAATAAAGTTTAAAAATTTATTGAAGACAAAACAATAAAAATTTGCCTACGAAGTATTTTTTATTATTGTTGTCTTTAGTGAACTTTTCTAAGTTTTTTGTCACAGATTTTTTTTAAGAGCATCCATATTGGGCTCCCTAAATTTGGTTATTAAAATGACTCATAAAGTAGACACAACCTACAAAAATGGGGTCCAATTTTTTATTTTATATTTTGTTTTGCCATTCGTTAATCCTAATCTACTCTATCCTAGGGGACTTGGGAAGGGGGATGAGTGTTTGCGGGAATCGAACCCTGCCCATGTGCATGAGAGTATAAAGGAGGCACCAACTGCACTCCACTCCACTTGCAAGTGGGGTCCAAATTTGTGTGTTAAGGATTTGCTAATTTAGGAGTGTGAGGGTACTCCAATGGACTATAAAAAATTAGCTAGTAGGCTATGTCTTAAATATTATTTATGCACAAAAAAATGTGAGTGGGTCCCCAATTCTCCCCATCCTCTTCTCCTTTCCTCTCACTCCTAATTCCTTCCCTAAATTTAGGTAATGTGGTAGGAGTTATCCTTAGGTGCTTTTATGGGGAGCCCATTAAAGACCACAATTATGGGGTGTTCCACTAACCCAGTTTTTTGAAATAATTGGTTTTTCATGGTTTTTTATGTGATGTGTTGTGAGAGAATGACATGTCTCAGTGTTTGGAAAAAACAGTTTTTTGTTAGTAGAACACCCCCTTAAGCAAATAAGTTGCTAAATATTATGAATCTCACCTAAGAACTATTTTAATTAGGAACCCACTGTGGATGTTATTCCATTGTAGGCTTGTAGCTAGAATTTTTTAATTTGAAAATTCCCTAATTCAAATTTAGATATTGTTGGTATTGTTCTGCTATAGTCCTATCCAATTCTAAACATCTTCGATTTCAAAGAAAAGATAAAGTTAGTCAGATATGCAAGGATAGCCCAATAAGTAGTAGACATGACGAATGACATATTAGACCCAATAAATTTTTAACCAAAATAAATATGCTTATTTTATATATAACTTTATTTTATGGAAAAAGCTACAATACACCCCCATATTTGAGTGTGTATCATACGTATCCCTATAAAAGTTATGAATCGATTAATAAAAATTACTACGATTTTTTTTATATAAAAGTTACGAACCCACCAAAATGTTATGAATCATAGAAAATGTTACGAATCATATTGCTGGAAAGTTACAAACACTAAAAAATGTTACGATTGCCGATGAGATGACACAATATGAACCATACTATAAGGTGCGTATGGTACACACCTTTAATGGGTGTGTATTGTAGCCATTTTCTTATTTTATATGCAACATTTTTGCCACCGCTGAACCAAAATCATGAAGCCCCCTTTGGGTTGACTCATGCATGAACATAAAGTTAACACTTACCAGAGTTTGCTCTCAGTGGCGGAAGCAGAATTGCAAATTTCACCTAATTTGCGGTGGCCACTCTTTAGTAATTTTACAAAAAAAATCTAAAAGTGTACTAAAAATAGGAAGAAATTTGGGGGGAGTGTAAGGGTCAGACACCCCCCTTGCACCCCCTCGTGTTCGCCCCTGTTTGCTCTAATTGTTTTTTTTTTTTATCATAAAGACCTAAAAAAACTTCTTCACCATCCATAAATCTAGTGTTGCGGGCTGCAGGAATTTTTCTCAACTCCATGAAAAAATTAGAGAGTAAAATCTGACCAAGTTATACTGCCAGAACATGACATTGAAAAACACCTTTTCGGGGTAGATGACCACTTCAAATTCATTCTGAGAAGGTAGGCATAAATAATCGATCCCTATCATACATAATGTTTTATATGTGAAGAGTAAAAATAATCCATCCATAATTCTTGTGCTTGTTTGTCGAATATGCAAAAATACATAATAAGAAGACTACATGCATCAAAATACGGAGAGGCAAAGAAAAATACGTCATTACAGAATGGAGTGATTCGTACTTTTTACTTTCTTTGCTAAGATCACTGTGCCTTTGATATCTCCATAAATTAATCGTTGTTTTTTCTTTTAAATGTAGCCCTTTCAAAACCGTTTCCTAATTATTGGAAGCACAATTTAAGGAAAGTTAGAAGGAAAAAATCCATGTAAAAAGATATCAATAATGTTTTAGTGATCATTATGGAAATGATATTGAGAAAATTTATGGATAGTTCAAGATTCTTTCTTTCGAAATTCAAAAATGTTTAATGGAATGTTTTATATGTGATTTGATTAGGCTACATTGCTAATTTTATAATGCCCATCACAATCCAATCAATTGACGACACTTGTCGCAACCACAACCCTCCTCGCGAAAAGTCATCCTGCAATACTAATATAGATTGGTGCAATTCGACGGACGCCCAATTACGACATGTAACAAGTCAACAATAATGGCTCATTGTTCACCAATGAAATCATTCACTGTTCCCAGTCCCAGAGGCTGCATATACACAAATTGCACCTCGCTTCACTTCTCTGTCTTTTGCCAAGCAACTACATTTTTCCATCTAATAAATATTATAATAATACTCCATGCATCTATTTTTATTTTTAAGTGTATTTTTCATAAATCCAACTTATTAAAAAACATTAGAAAACCTAAGGATACATACCCATAGGTACAGAAAATATACAGAGCTGTTCTGGGACCCACTTTTGGGTCCCACACGGATGATCTGAATCATTCATTCATCTTAGAATAATTTTTCGGAGGGCCCCGCGAGAAATCAGTTCGATCCAACGTTCGTAAGTGGTTGATCCTAAATCTACTCTGTACGTTTTCTGTACATTTCTTTCTATATGCCTAACATATTCCAAAAAACATCATCATTACTACTTTTAAATCAATTAATTCCATAACAAGTCCTCTCCCACCCTCTCAAAGAAAATTTCCACACGGCAACTCTCTCCTTTCCAAGAAGTTCAAGGAGAGAAGTTTTTCATTACCGAGTGGGTACCACGTTGCACCGACTGTAGTAGTACCCAGCAACAAATCAAAACACGCCATTTGGCATGGGGTCTCCAATCAGTACAACGTGGTGTGTGTCAAATTGGTCGTATTGGACCTATGGGCCATTCGGTACCCCATGGCGCGTGTTGATTGGTACCACGTTCACGCAACACGGGTGCCAGTTCGGCACCTACAAAATCTTCCCTCTTTTCCTGTAAAAGCCTAGGAAGGAACACTACAAAGTACAATCTGATTGATTGCAGCCTCGTTGACCATTTCCAAGTCTTCGGTGATACATCCATGATTTCAAATCTCCCCTCTCCATTCTCCACCATTTATTTTTTTCTCCCTCTCCAAATCTCATGACATTTATCAAAATTAACACCCCTACAATGGATAGTTTGCTCCCCAAACCGCTAAGAGAAGCTCTGTTTGTTTACACGATTGTCTTGCTAAGCCTCTGCTCGGTAATTAAAGCACAGCCAACTTTCTTAGGTATAGACTGCCCAAACGCAAACCTTACCACAACCAGTACCTATGCCCCAAACAGCACATACCAAACAAACCTCAACACCCTCTTATCCGTTCTCTCCTCCAACTCCAACGTTTCCAACGGCTTTTACAACTTCACCGCTGGCAGCAGCCCCCCAGACGTCGCCTACGGCCTCTTCATCTGCCGCGGAGACCTCTCTGCCGCCGCCTGTCAAGAATGTGTTGTTTACGCTTCAACAGATGTAGTCGAACGGTGCCCCAGTTCGAAACGGGTCACGATCTGGTACGACCCCTGTATGATCAGGTACTCCAACGAGTCTTTCTTTTCCTCTCCGGACACAGGATTCGCGATATATTTGCGCAATACGCAGAACGTAACGAATGCGACCCTTTTTAGGGAAGTTTTGGGACAGGTATTTCATTGTCTTTCATACATGTTTTAAAGGATTCTAAACACTAGCTCTCTCGTAAGAGTAATGTTATTCTATCTTTCCAAAGTGGTAATGTTATTCTAAACACTAGCTCTCTCGTAAGAGCTTATTTGGTGACTCGTTGGGGCAATCAGTGGGGCAATCAGTAGGGCTCTCCTTACCACACGTTATTTTCACCCCACCGTGAAGTCTTGAGTTCTCCAAAGATGTGTCACGGGGGACACCACGTGGCTATGGTTGATAAAAGCGACCGACAAATACTCCCTCCATCCAATTTTAATATTTCAGTTCAGTTTCCAATGTAATTTTTAAATTATTAATAACTTTCAATCTTCAATTGAGATCTATCATATTAAATCTATATTGCACATAAAATTTATTATAGGTTGAAAGATATTAACAATTTAAAATTTGTATTGAAGACCGAACTGGACTATCAAAATGGAACGGAGGTAGTACTTAATTGAACAATTTCTTTTATAGTGATTGAAAGACATCAGTTAAATATAATTTGTTCATGTGACCTCAGGTATCTGATTAATTCAATTATTTATGCAACAATGCTATGGGTACACCTAACTTGCACCCCACATACACACCAAGGTAATGTGACAGACAATGAGAAGCTCAATATTTCAGGTGGGCCATACATTGGGCTTCTCCTTATCTGCCACATCACATTGGTGTGCATGTGGGGTGCAGGTTAGGTGTATCTATATCATTTTTTATTTTGTTACGGTTAAAATTGGATGTAGTTTCCACTAAATGGTATTTTTGTGATATACGTGAATTGTGGTGAATAACTTGCGTTGAAATACGTGAAAAATAGTGAATGTTACGAATGTAACGCCCCGATTTTCGGAAGCATTAAATAAGACAACTAATTATGATTAATTTAATAAAAGAGTTTCCATCAGAGTACACGTTGGAAAACGTGAAGTGCAACCCATTACAAAATACTTAGTACGGTTTGAGAAATTAATATTACAAATCCAACATTAAAAATAAAGGGGTGGTTCTACAGATTAAGGTTCAACTCTGGATTCCACGGCTCCTCCTGAGCCTGATCTACCGGATAACCATCGGTTCCGAAATAACCGTCTCCTTTGACACCAACAGTACCTGCTTGATCACAGTCTGGCATAATACGTCCGAGTCGCGAAGCAACATCATGGTATTATACCAGGGTCACACGAAGTGTAACACCGTGAGCGATAAATCACTCAATAGCTACTCTAACCCTCCCAACCCTTGCTAAACATACAAGTACCACATATATGATTGAAAAGCAGTAATTAAAGGAATAAGCAGGAAATAAATCGTAAAGCAGAAATTAAACACATAGCTGATTTCATTACTAGCCATTAACTTACATGTTAATCTAAGTTCTCAACCTAGAGAACTTTCCTCCCAAATAACCACTAAGGACTATGACCAATCCGTGATATACTCCCCCCTTGCTTGCCCTGACTGGGAGCCCCGACGGAAGGTATAAGTTACTTACTTAATCCAACCGTCAGCCGCCTCACAAAGATGAATTTCCCAGTGACTGACTGTACCACTGGGCTACGAGTGACAACTGTCAGCTCCTGTAGGTATATAGCCGTGACTCGGTCTATAATACATCCACCCTTTTAACGCCTCAGAATTCAAATGAAGTAATCACAGATTGTCATATCCTAGGGTTTCGAAATCCTGGCAGGCTGCCAAATATTCCTCCAAAACGAAATCACTTGGCTGACTGCCATTCAACAAATCTCGGGGTGACTCCCCATAATCAATTCATCACTTGGCTGACTGCCATTCAACAAATCTCGGGGTGACTCCCCTGGCTGACTGCCATTCAACAAATCTCGGGGTGACTCCCCTTAATCGATTCCAATTCACTTTTCCATTAACCTCATCGTCTATGTGATATCCGCGTACGATCATCCAACCCGGGAACCTAGTTGTCCATTCTAACATTCAACACGTTTATGAAAAGTGCACTTAACAGTTAAAGCAAAGCGATAACGATATCACAAGGGTCACAACCAAATATCTCGATTCACAAGTTCACGAAATTCAAGTAATCGAAAACTAGGGGTCTAAACGTAATAAATTTAAACTACAGGGCCAAAACTTAATTTACTAAACTATTGGGGTCAAAACGTAATTTAAAGAAAGTAAGGGTCACCAACATTATTTTAAGTAAGTACACAGGTGTTCGATGCAATTTCACGACTCTAAGGTCCTTAGTGTAATTTTACAAACTCTGGGGGCCTTTTTGTAAATTAACATAATACAAGGGCAAAAATGTAATTTTGCCACCGACAAGGGTAAATACGTAAAAATACTTTATTTTGGTTAATAAAGTCCTAACTTGTCACAAAACGCAATTCCTTGATTTTCTTACTAAGTACAAAACTACGCATTATGTAATTTACACACACAAGACAAAATGGTCATTTTACACCCGAAGGGCATTCTGGTCATTTTGTTAAACTCCTAAATTTCCAGTAGTGACACTTAGTTGATAAAAATAGGTTTCGTAAATAATACACAAGTACGTACGCAAACTTTCACAAAATTACACTTTAAACTCCTAACTTTAACATAACGATCAAGAACAAGGTTAATCACAATAATTTCATGGGGAAACTCACTAAACACTTAGTAAAGTCTTAAACATGCTTGGAATAGTTAACAACATGAACCACAATGAATCTAGAGTTTACTAAGCACGAAAATAAAGTTTCGGGTCAAAAGGGTACATCGCGTTTTGGCTCGGGTTTCGTGAAACCCTTGACTTGGGGCTTTAACCCATCAACTCTAAACTACTCCTAGACTATTCTAACACATTCAAAAGCTTGGAATAGGTTGGGTACGAGTTTCTACCTTTGGTCCGGACGAAAAGCTCGACGGTAAAGTTCGGTGGTATTTCGAGTGGCAATGAAGAACTCCATTGCGAACAAAATCTTTGGGCTGCGATATCGGGTTCAAACCTCGTCCGTTTCCAGCGATTCTTGTGTCTAAAACGAAGCTCTCGAAGTGCTCTACAACGTTGATAAAGAAGTTTAAGCCTAAAACGCACTCCAACAATGAGAAAAATGAAGATTTGTAAAGGTTCAGTGAGCTGCTCGGTTTGACTAGACCAGAAACTTTGGGCCGCAATAACGTGGTCATTTCTCAACCGTTTTGAGTGATTCTTGAACCTAAAACGAAGGGCTTGAAGTGATCTACAATCTTCGTGAAGGAATCTAAACCCGAAATCCACTTTAATGAGGAGAAAAATGGAGATTTACAGAAGAGCAGAGAGCTGTCTGGAAAATGTACCCGAGATTTTTACTGAACTTTGGATGGCTATAACTCACTCAAAACTCAACCGATTTGGGTGATTCGTATATCGAAATCGAAGTACTCGACGCCCTCTACAACTTTTGTTTAGAAACTTAAGCCTAAAAATGACTTTACCTAGGAGGAAATTGGCCATGAAAATGGATGCGTGTTATGGACGAGAATAGGAAAACGTGGTGGTGATCTCTCTCCTCTTTTTCTTTTCTTCTCCTCCTTTCTTCTTCTTTTCCAGAATCTCTCAATCTCTCTCTTTTTGTTTTCGTAAGATTGTAGGTGTATAAAAGAGAAAAGAAAAGAAGTTGTAACAATTATAGGTGAAATGGATGGCAAGGGAGTTACTAAGGGATGGGGTGGTGGCTGACATTGAAGGGAGTGAAGGCTTCTAGAGATAAGGGTGGAGTGTGAGAGTAATTTGGGGGTGGGGGCAGCATGGGACACGGCACGCGATGCGGCACAATGCAGTACAATTTACTCCGAGCAGTATTCGAACTGTCCGGGTTTCGGTCTCAGAAAATTACCAAAATATTCGTGCGAACTTGGAAAATCGTGGGCAACGTCACCGTGTGCTCAGAATCGTTTGGAAAAATCTTGAAAGTAGAACACGCATTACGATGCGCTTACCAGATGAGCGTATCTGGTTGACTCGGGTCCCACAACTGTAGTAGTCGTGCTAGTGTCATCTGTGTAGCTCAAAATCATCCTCCGCATTACGCACATTATTCTGGTCGTTCGTCCGGGCCCGCTGGTGACAAGTCGGTGGAAATCATTCTGTGCACCTCGAGCACTAACTCGTCTAAAGGGAAAAATAAAAAATAAAAATAAATAAATAAATAACTAACTAAATAAATAAATAAATAAGAGACCCGCAAATGGTCAACTAAAGTCAAAATTGGGTAAAATTAAATTAGGAAAAATTAATATTTACAAATATCACAAATTTTATTTTTTTGAAAATTTGGGATATTACAACGAAAGTACTGTAATGGAAACTCAGCATAAGTCAAATACAAACTGATTTATTAGACCTTAAGTTCATGGATTTTTTTTTTATAGCTTTCAAAAAGTGGATATGTCTTTGGATTTTGGAATTATCTAAAAATGGAAAGATTAACTCACGTTTTATGGATCAAAGGAGTATTTCTGAATTGAATAATATGACATCAAGTCCATCAAATAAAAGATTTAGAAGAAATTTAAGTTAATATGTATCCAAGTAGCCGTTAGCTAATGGCTATATTTACATGTGTACAAGATTAATAGTAGTTAGTAAATATTACCAATCACAGTGGCGGTTAAACTCGTCTCCATAGATTGAACCCCCAACCTCAAACCACCAAATTCGTGAATTTGGCCTCTTCAAAATCTTGATATTTTTGCTTCAAACCCATCATAATCAACATCAAACATTTTTTTTTTATCACAGTCCTTTAAAGTCATTATGCAGCTGGCACCCTTTGTATCAATTTTCTGCGTCTAGCACCAGCTGGGTTCGAGTAAGAGAGGCGTTAACTTTTTGTCTTTCTAGTAATTTAGTTTGGTTTTTATCCTTCCTTTTGCGGTATGCAACCAAAATGATTTTTATTCTGATATCTAGTGCTAACTTTTGGCAAACCAAGTAACTAATTAACTATTCGTATGAATTATACACTTGAAAAGGTAATGGACGATATTGCCAGTCGGGCTTCAAGTCATGACTCAGGTAAAAAATTTGCGACAGCAGATGCCAACTACTCGCCACTTGAACGGGTGTACGGACTAGCGCAATGCACGCAGGATTTGTCTGATACCGATTGCTATAACTGCCTTCGGGATGGTTTCTCGAGATTTCCGAGTTGCTGTGATACAAGTCGAGGAGCAAGAGTTCTGTTTCCGAGCTGTTATGTCCATTATGAGATGTCCCTATTCTACAATGCCAGTGTTGGTGCCTCTCCGCCGCCAACTTCGCCAATTCTCCCTCCTCCTCCTCCTCCTCCAACCATCCCTGGTAAAACCCTTTTTTTTTTTTTTTTTTTCTTTTGTAGAGCATGGATTTGGAATTTTGATGATTTTAGAATTGTCCAGCAACCTTAGCAATAATATGTTACTCCTTTCGTTCCATTTTCTTGGTTCTTTCGTTTGGATTTCTCCTAATCTTGTTCACTGTGAAATGTCGAAAGCAAAAAATTTTAACTTTGCAATTGTGTACATTGTATTATGATATAATGCTAATAATTTGAATAAAAATACACGGTAATGAGGTGCATGTTCGCCTAATTTCCATGGACCAAGATTACATTAAAGGTAGCATATGTATCAGTTATAGTTTCCAAAATGTCAGTGAATAGTTCAGCTGGTTAAAACTTAATTTAAGATCAGTCCCTTACTTCACAAACAAGGTCTGAACGCTAATATGCTTGAGATCTTGATCAGCTTAATTAATGCTCTTTTTAGCTTGGCTTGGTTATTAAACAAACCAAACTTGATATACAATTTGTTTTCTTCAAACAAGCTCAAACAAGTCACTACGCTACTCGTTTGAGATTGTCAAATGAAAATCGTTGGTGAAATAATTTTTCTAATGCAGGAAATGGGGGAATCTCATCACAAGTAATCATTGCCATTGTAGTTTCAGTTGGGTTCGCTATTATGCTTTTCATAGCAGGCTTCTGTTTGATAACTAGGAGGGCGAAGAAGAAGAAGTATAACTCCCTAAGAGAAGACACGGGTAAGAACAAGGAGAAATGAAACTGAAGAAACTTCTTTGATCTGGCCAAATTAAACTAAAGAATGAGAGAGAATGAGAGGGATATCCCAAGAACTTATTATCATCGTCTTTCCTTGTTTTGTCCATTAATTCTTATTACAACTTTTGATTTTTCTAGCTGGGGATGACATCTCAACCCAACAGTCCTTGCAATATGATTTGGGTACAATTCAAACTGCCACAAACAACTTCTCAGACGATAACAAAATTGGTGAAGGTGGTTTTGGTTCAGTCTACAAGGTACTCTTTTTTATGTCTGAAATTGCTGAAAATTTTCTGAAGTTTTCTTACTTTTCATCTAGAAGTGTAAAGGGATGTTTTGTATACTCAGGGTTTACTTCCAGATGGACAAGAGGTAGCTGTGAAGAGGCTATCTCGAACCTCAGGGCAAGGTGCAATCGAGTTCAAGAATGAGGTGGTATTGGTAGCAAAGCTTCAGCATAGAAGCTTGGTGAGGCTACTAGGATTTTGCTTGGAAGGAGAGGAAAAGATTCTCATTTATGAGTTTGTGCCCAACAAAAGCCTCGACTACTTTTTATTCGGTTTGGCAACCTAAATAACTCTTTGTTACTATTGGTTGTTACTTTTTTTTATCTCCACGAATGTCATATTCGGAAGCCAATATGGAATTACTTCTCAAACTCAAAACCATAGCTGAATGATGCAAATGTGTTGCGGAGCATTAATTTCATGAATGTTAACTTGTTTTAGTTGTGTCAATTTCCTGAAATAGAATAGCTTTCTCCGTGTTTTCTATGTCTAGTTCCCTAGCTACTTCTAACTTGAGCCAATGGACAGACCCACAAGAGCAAGCGAAGTTGGATTGGTCAAGACGTTACAAGATTATAGGAGCGGTAGCCCGGGGGATGTTGTACCTTCATGAAGATTCACGGCTGAGAATTATACACCGTGATCTCAAAGCTAGCAATATCTTGTTGGATGGTGATATGAATGCAAAAGTTTCAGATTTTGGCATGGCTAGGATCTTTGGAGGGGATCAAACTCAAGGACGTACAAGTCGAGTGGTTGGAACATTGTAAGTAGTTTCCAGCATCCAGCATCTCGTATGTTCGTTTTTCTATAAGTTACATTAACGGGAATTTATTATACAATCTCAACTGATGAGCTTACCCTTGCGGTAAACAAATAGTCCTAGCTGCTTGAGCCTTGATGACAATTTATGGACCGTACTGAGAAATGTTCTGATTATTGGTGATTTAACTAATTACCCTTTCAGTAATTCTTGACGAATTTCCTAAATTGTTACGATGATTTAGTATATCAAGAGTAATGAGGAAATAAAATAGAGTTCTAAAAAAAGGGGAGTGCTAAATCAGTTTGCTTACTTGTTGAATTGAAATATTGGTGCATTATGTCCTTACTATCATGTCTGTGGTTTTTTTTTTTTCCCCTCGAAAAGGGCTAGTTTCTTTCTATTTTTCATTCATTATTAATTGATAAATGCGACTGGCAGTGGTTACATGTCTCCAGAGTATGTAATGCATGGACAATTCTCTACCAAGTCCGATGTGTTTAGCTTTGGCGTCTTAATTCTTGAGATCATTTCTGGAAGAAAGAACAACGAGTTTTACGAATCAGACAGTGCTGCGGACCTTCTGACCTATGTAAGCTTTTTAGCCAAGAGTTCTTATTGGTAGTCAGTCCGTCCTAGATCGCTAGTCTTCAATCCAATTTAGGATTATTCAAAATTGTATCTCCATGTTGAAAGTTGTTAAAATTATTCCTTAAAAGTTATTAGTATATTTTAACAACTAAAACGAAGGATTAATGCTATAACTAATAGTCTAATACTATCATTATATACAAATGCAATTTTATTCTCTACATGTCCTTTTAAAAAGTTAAAACTCCAGAAAGAGACAAACAATACTAGACATAACTGGTGGTTGTCATACTTTTTAGTGCAAATATCATCACATCTAGAATTTATGAATATACTGATTTCTTTCAGGCTTGGGAACTTTGGAGGGGAGGAACGCCCTTGGATTTGATGGATCCAACTCTTGAAGGGTCCCATTCAAGAAATGAAGTTACTCGTTGCATCCATATCGCGTTGTTGTGTGTTCAAAATGATCCAGATGCCAGGCCCTCCATGGCAATAATAGTTCTGATGCTCAATAGCTATTCCACCACTTTGTCAATTCCTCAACCGTCAGGATTCTTAGGACGAAGCCGAACAGGGTCGAATATTCTTAATGAACTAGAGTTGGATCAGTCTACAAGTAAGTCATTACAGTGGTCCGTGAATGAAGCATCAATTACTGAGCTAGACCCCAGATGATATGCACTAGTCTAGGCCAATACCAAGATTCACGGTCATTTTTACGTTGTGGGATGAATAACCTCGAGACTCGACGGGAACTATTTATCGAGATGATTCAGAGATTTAGTATACGAAATTGCAGCTTTTATGGTAGCATACAGAATTAGTTTATAGCATCAGCATGAAACTAATGCGTATAATGTCCATAGTAATTCAATGCACAAAGTGTGTCAAATTTCATTGGTTTTAGATCGCATGTCTAAAAGAGTGTTTTTCTTTGATTGGTGTTTCTTGATATTCTGTAAGAACTTTTCATTTGATATAGGCACGCTTTCAAGAAGCACTTTCTTTACCAACCTAAAAAGAAAGAAGGAGATTGTAACGAAAACACTGGGAAAGTACACATATTGATAGCCAAATAACAGAACAAAGATAAAAAAAAATGGTTTGATACAGGTAATGAAATCACGTAGGACACATATTAGAAGAGTTAGTTAAATAATCATCACTTTTGTGGACAACGTAAATTTTCATCCGGTTCACTTTTTGGGGTTATTTTTCATTCTTTCGACATGTGATTTACCTTTCTTACCCACATATTAGAAGAGTTAGTTAAATAATCATCACTTTTGTGGACAACGTAAATTTTCATCCGGTTCACTTTTTGGGGTTATTTTTCATTCTTTCGACATGTGATTTACCTTTCTTACCCTTTTATTAATGATATCCATATATATTAGGGCTGCTCACAGTCTAGATCGGTTGGGATTTGTATGAATCCAATTATAATCCGCGAGTTACTGTTTTTAGAAAATACAATCAGTATCCGGACCAGAAGTCCTACAGTTCCAATCCAATCATTGAGTTACGGATTGATTCCGGTTTTATCCACGAAATACATTCCATAACAAAAATAACAAACGGAAAAAAAAAAAAAATTACAAAGAACCAACAAGCAACCATATTTTAAGTAGGATTTTGTTAATATGTGCCCTTAAGGCACATGATAGAACACATGATAATGTTCATTAAATGAGGTCAATTAAACTCCACTATTGTAGAAAGTAGTGAAAGTAGTTGGATATTGGATAAAGAGTAAATTTTTTTTTTGTAGACCAAAATACCCCTTAATTTTTCCATCCACTACATTTCGTTTGTGTTCCCTCTTTTTTAATATTGCCCTTTCAGCTTCTTGTCTTTTGACATCCACGTAACCCATTTTCCTACTAGTAAACAGTAGTAACCCAAACAGCCAATAAAAAATCATTGGATATGTATTTTTCTTTGGCATCCGTCCTTTTGATGCTTTTCATGTGCTAATATGTATTTTCCGGTCAGTTAATACATAACCAATGATTTTTCGATCAGTTAATCCTTTTTTTATTTATTTTAAACACGATTCGATCAGTTAATCTGGTGGTCAAAGAAAAATACATGTCCAATGATTTTCTTTTTCTTTTTTCTTTTTGGCTCAGTTATGTCCAATGATTTTGGATAGGCTGTTTGGGTTACTACTTTTTGGTAGGAAAATTGGATGCCAAAAGACAGTAAGGTGAAAGGGCAAAATTAAAAAGGAGGGAACAGAAATGAAATGGAGTGGAGGAAAAAATTAAGGTTATTTTGGTCTACAAAAACAAATTTTACTCTTCATCCAATATCCAACAACTTTCACGACTCTTTCTACATTAGTGGAGTTTAATTAACCTTATTTAATGAACATTACCATGTGCTCTATCATGTGCCTTAGGGGCACATATTAACAAGACCCTACATAAAAAATGATGATTATCGTCCCACAGATCCAATAACCAATTAGGTCTAGCTTCCCAAAGTTGTCAAAGTGTGTGCAACTACATTTGCTGATCTAAGGGCATCTCTAGTGCACTACCTAAAATCACTACCTAAAGTGCTCTAACTAGTTAGCTAAGAAAAACCTCAAAAAATGGTTTCTAGTGCACAAAAATTGGCTCCCTAAAATCCTAGGTGGCACCCCTCACTACCTAAAGTGCCCTAAGTGACTACCTAAATTTGGGGAGTGACTTAAGGAGAGAGAAAGAGGAGAGAGATAGAGAGAAGGGAAGGAGAGGAGAATTTTATGGGACCACTTGGCACCCCTCACCACTTGAATGGGTCCCACTCTAAAAGATAATGAACATTTTTAGGGAGCCTCATTAAAGTGCATTTCTCCATAGCAAGCTTAACACACAAAATAGGGTCCCACATGTGCTTAGGCGTACACTTTATCAAATATTTTTTAGGTAATGCACTAGAGATACTCTAAGAATAAAAAGAAAATTTCAAATCCTAAACTAATCAAGTTATCGATGAATATCTTCAATGACAACTTCCACATTAAGCGATACATTTTGTAAAGCTGTAATTATACATATAACTGGATAAGAATAACACTTCATCCCCTAGGTTTTATATGAATATATACTATATCACATTAGTGTAAAATACTAAAATAGTTAAAAACATTTGTGTAAAATACTAATAACGGATCCCTCACTTAAGCTTATATGCGGACCTCCCATTTCCCGATCAAATTTTGATGATTCGAACCATTCAATGTGTTTAAAACATGTTTTCAAAATCCCTGCGAGGAATGACAAAAAAAGTTTTTCATAAAAGTGTATATATACAGTTTTATGAAAAACTGCTTGGATTAAGGCTTTTCCGGTTTTCCGGTCTTTCTTTTTTTTTTTTTTTTGTGTGATTCCTAGGACCCTTAAAAACATGTTTTTAAACACATTGAATAGTTTGGATCATTAAAATTCGACCGGGAACTTGAGGTCCGCACCGTAGGAAAGTGAGGTCTCCCTTATGAGAACTTGATATATATGTAGTCCACTTCCTTAGTTTTCATGAAAAACTGCTCGGATCAAGCCCTGTCTGGTCATTATTTTTGGTGATTCCTAGCGGAGACCTTTAAAAACACGTTTTAAACATATTTGTTTACTGGTTCTTTTACTTCTTTATGATAAAATAATCGTGTGCGAGCGTGCCAGAGAGAGTTTCAATCTCCTCCCTCAGATTAACTTTGGAAAAACCAAGTCTAATCAGGCGATTGTGTTTTATTGGTTCAACTACCTCAATTAAGAGGATTTTTCTTTATAAGTGAAGAAATGCAAACCAATAACTCAGGAAATTAAAGAAACAATAAAGAAACAAGGTACTTCGATTGATAAATCAAAGATAAACTTACTTCGAAATTGTCTTCAACTTCAAATACAAATGTAACAGAACTTCGAACTGGTGATTGTTACAAGAACAACCGAGAATGAGTGATTGTTTTATGAAAACAATCAAAATTATCCTAACTACTTTCTAATCTACTTCCTAATCTACTTCGAACTGAGTTCGAAATCCTAAACTACTTTGCCAATGAACAAACCAAGCATCATTTTTTGATAGCTGTTTGTTGAAGATTTGTTCGGGCTTTTTACTCTTCAATTTCTTCTATTTATAGACGCTGCTTGTAGTTTGAACTTCCCGCTCAATGAATTTGAACTTGGCTTGCTTCGAACTCTAACTTCTGCTCTTTGAGTTGGCAGTTTCTTCCTTTCCCCACGTCTGAATTTGAATTTCTTCAGATTCTTCCTCCTGAAGTCTTGACTTGAAATCTACATAACTGCCCAACTAATTCAAATGATCACATGTTAAAAGGATAACTGCTTTTCGAAAAATACTCCACGTACTCTAACTGCCAACAATTCCATTTTATAGATTTACACGTGGAGTTTATCTGTCTAGCAATTAATATCATGGCTTCGAAGTCAGTTTCTATTTCGTCCCTGACTCGTAACTGCCAATAACTGCTAATTTGATTTGAGAAACAATACGATATCGTATTAATTCAAGTCTTCTTCAATAATCCAGTGTATCTCTATTGACAAGTAATTGCCAACGTTTGGCGTTTCTGATTACGTGTCAATCAATTATTGGATTTGTTAATTTTATATGTAAACATACCCCCCACATTAACATCGTTGTTCAAGGGATTTGAATAAATGTTATTGTGCCTTTTGCCGCTTCGAATTCTTAAATAGTAGATAGCTTGTTCTTTGCCTTCTTCATTGTCTTGAGCCAACAGAACTCCTACTGAGTCATAATTTGCTGCTAAATACAACTTGACAGGCTTTCCTTTTGAAGGTGGAACAAGCACTGGTGGATTGATCAAATACTCCTTGATGGCCTTGAAAGCATCATCATGCTCTTTTGTCCATTCGAAGTCTTCTCCATCCTGCTGTTACTCCAAAAGCACATTTAGCAGGATTCAACTTCAGTTGATAATGTTTCATCTTTGAAAAAGCTATTTTCAAATGTTCTACATGCTCATCAATAGATTTTGATTTGACAATAATGTCATCTATGTAACACTCTAGAAAACCCCCAACTATTTCATGGAAAATAGTGTTCATTGCTCTTTGATAAGTAGCACCAGCATTTTTCAGCCCAAAAGGCATTTTGACCCATTCGAAGGTCCCAAGATTGCCAGGGGCTCTAAATGCGGTTTTATGAACATCTTCTTCAGCTATACAAATTTGATTATACCCGAATGTCCATCCATAATAGACATGATTTTATGGCCTCGCAGTAACTATCCACCAAAGATATCTACTACGGGCATTGGGTACTCATCCTTAGGGGTTGCAATATTTAGGTTTCTAAAATCATGCATGCAAACCCTAATCTTCCCATTTTTCTTGATAACAGAACAATATTTGATAGCCATTCCACATATCTTGTCTTGTTCTAATAAAACCAAAGATTTAAAAGATTTTGAATTTCCTTTTTAACCAATAAAATGGTTTCAGAGACATTTTTCTTGGGAGTTGTTTGAAAGGTTTGAAATTAGATTTAATAGGCAGCCTATGTTCAACCAAATCTCTATTCAAACCTCACAATTCTTTATAACTCCAAGCAAAGCACTCTTTGTTTTCTTTAAGCACCGTGATCAACCTTGCCTTCAAGCAAAAGATCAAGCTCTCGTTGATTTGAAAAAGTGTTTGGAACAATCCCTTCTCCCAATTCCACTTCTTCTAAAGGATCTTGAGAATCAACCCGACCAACAAAGGCCTTTTCGAATTCAAATGGCTTCAACCCCAAATCGATTTCTCACCAATAATTCTTCCCAATCATCTGCTTTCAGAATCTCCGCTCTATTTCTAGAGCCATAAACTTAACTAAAGCCAATGAGTTGGCCTCTTCGAACTCGTCTTGGACTCACATCCAAGCAGCCTCATCCGGTGAGTTGTCCGATTCATAATCAACCGCTTGTTTAAGCTTGATTTTAACTCGCTAATTCTCCAATTTCCAATACATTGGATGGAGGGGTGGCAAAGGTTGTGCAATTTCACTTAGAGGAATGATTTCAGTTATACATTTCACTTTCGCACAATTTGTCAAGTATGAAAGGATGTGGGTCTGCTTTCACCTCTTCGACCCCCACTTCTTTCCCATTTTCGTACTTCACAATTATCAGGGTTTGGTGCATCAAGATGGAATACAACCATTGACATGAATCCAATCTCTACCAAGCAAGGCATTGTACTTACTTGTGAATGTGTCCACCACAAAAAGGTCAGATCTGGGTTTCCACTTGGCCAACTTTCGGGCGTATAGAGACAATTCCTTTAGGACTTTTACTTTCACCAAGAAAGCCAAAGAATAGATGTGCTAGTTGGGATCAATCAACCTTCTCTTTCCCCAACTTTTTCAAAGTCCTTGAAGGCAGAATGTTTCGCGCACCATTATCAACCAAAACCCCGTTTTAAAAAATCCCATCGAATTTCGCAGAGATGTACGGTGGCTTCAAATGGTGCCTCATATCACTCGAAGGTGATCTCAAAGGGTAAGAAAGATTAGCAGTTCAAATCAACAATCAAAGGATACTTAGAATCATCTTCGGTTTTACGGAACAAAAATTGCTCTTTCCTTTGATGTCACGGTTCTTCTACATCATTAATCATGACCGTAAAATCTTCCTCTTCTTCTTCCTTTTGAACCTTCGAAATCAAAGTTCCCAACCATCATTCCAACCATTGTCATACGTAAAATCATATTCTTCATCACTTGATACATCAATGACCTCCATAGAGCAACTATTGGATGTAATGCTCTTCGAATGGTGAGCATGCAGTCCAAAAGGTCCAAAGTTAGCAAATGAAGGAGAAACCATATTAATCAACTTCGTAAAGTCCCAAACTGGATGGTCCTTTTTCTTGCATTGGTAAGTCCGATTCTTCTTCTCGTTATGCCCACTTTTTCGTAAGATTCTCACATCAGAAGTTTCCATGGGAGAGAATGTTTCAACAGAGATGAATTTATGCCTCCACCTCCTTCCTGTTTCCACTATCATGGCTTCTAATAAGCCGATTGATAGCTTGCCAAGGAATTTGGTGAAGTTGGGCTATTTCGAGGCATGTCATTGTCCATCCTTGCAGCCAAACTTTCCGGTGTTTCTATTTCACTTGAGTAAACCCTCTTCGAAGAGATTCCTCGAGCAGTCTTCTTCAAGTTGTTAAATCTTGGGTTGACCTTATCATCCCCATTAGGATTTTCCTTAGAGGCATATTCTTCCATTTGGAAACTAGTATACCTCCTTTGCAATTTCCTCTTCGAGTTCTTGTCAACATAGGAATCATTTGAGGTGTCTTGGTCTTTGGATCTCGAACCACTATCCATTGACCACAGGAGTATTTGGAGGCTTGACCATTTTGTTTCCAACCTTAGAAGGAGCTTTGTGTCCCCGGGAAGAGTTCTCGTTTAATTTTCTTTAAAACCAATCAGAACCCCTTTACCAAAGAAAATTGTTCACCTTGCCCTTCGTTTTCCCGGCCCATAGGGCCTTCCCGATGTTAAACTTCTTCAAAGGAGGATAATCTCTCTTGAAGTTGGTGGAACCGGGCTAGAAGGTACATTTCTTTTAGAAACCAACCAAGGCTTCTCATTTCTTCCTTGACTTGGGCTTACCTGTGGTCTTCTTTCATTATTTCGATCTAAGGCTTTTCTTTCCATCCTTTTTGGAAAGAAATCTACCCCCGTCGATCCAAATCTTTAAAAACCAAATAATTGGCTCGCATCCCATGCATAAACATTCCAAAAAGGAAGCTTCGAGCATAGGAAGATGAGACCGCTTGAATCCCTTTTGAGACGAACTCTCCGGTGTATGTATGTCTTGGCTTATTGTTTCGTAAGCCTCATTTCGAAGTTGACCAACATTTGGCCTTCCTCTACCACTTTGCATGTAATTCATTTCAACATGTACTTGTTTATTCTCGCCACACTTCTCTAACAGTTTTAGCCAATGATGTTGGCACATTAGTGTTAGCAAGCATACTTCTTCAATCTTTGGAAATGGATCAAGTATCAATTCCCCATAGCCTTCTCTGGAAACATGATCCTTCCCTTCTTGATCTGTTCTTGAACCTTATCACGGAAAACATTACAATTTTTAGTTGAATGAGTCCAAGAAGCATGCCATTTACAGTAATTCTTCCTCTAATTTCTTCCAAAGTTGGAAGTCTAACATTATCAGGAAGTTTGATAAACTTTTTCTTCAAAAGGTAATCAAAAATTTCATTTGCTTTGGAAACATCAAATGAATATACTTTACTAATGGGCTTCTTATTATTCCTTGGTGTTATAGAAGAATCCTTTCGAACCAAACAATCACACACACAAGGATCATGTTCAATAATTTCAAAGCAAAGATCAATTTCATAAGTGGGCTCTTTGTAATAAGTAGAATAAGAAGAATTGTTCCTATCAACATCTTCTTCTAACAAAGATTCATATCTAGATGCTTTATAGGTTAAATCAACCAAGTCCCTAAATTCAGTAGAATCGAACTTCTTTCTAAGTTCTCTACTTAAGCCATCTTGTGCTATTCTAACAAATTCAATTTCTGTAATTGAAGTTTGCATTTGTTTCTAGCCCTTTTAAACCTAGTAATGAATTGGGGGCCTTTTCATCGAGTTTTTGTTTTAGCCTTGCTAAATCGGCCATAGTGACTTCGAGCTCGTTAGGTAAAACTGTGCATGGAATAATTCTTCCATCCTTTGCCAACTTGGAATCGACTCGGTGGTAAATTCGAATACCATTCAAGGGTTCTGTCTAAGAATTAGAGAATAATTTCAACTTCATCAAGCCATTATTACCTAATTCCTTACACCGAGCAAAGAAATCTAGCAATGTGTTCGTGGTTGATTGTTTCCCATCCCCATGAAACAAAGTGTAAAATCAGAATTTTGAACCCCTAGGGACTTCGAATCGCCTATCTATCCATTCGGATAAGGTTTTCTATAAGCCCGAGTTTGCACCCGGGTTTAGAGGTCCATAAGCTTCCCGCATAAGGCCCAATATTTCATCTCTAAGGGTGGGATTTCCTTTAAAATGCACATTTGAGTTAATGTGTGGTTCCCTATTCACATTTCTTGTCATGTGATCTTCTGGAAAACCATCAAAAGAGTTTTCAAAAGGTTGAGGTGTCTCAGTAATCTCCTTCTTGCCTTGTAAAAGGTTCGTAAAGGTAATTCGAATGCACTCTTCCCATTTCGGTATTCCCGGACGTTTAGGAATTCCAAATTCTACATCAGCCTCCTTGACCTTTCTCTTTCAATAAAATGATTTCTGTGGAATGACCATATCCTTCAAACCCATAGTCATTATTTTTATAACCTTTATCCTCATTTACACCATCAAAACTAGGTTCGAATGGGATATGAGTGGTTTGTTTGTATGTTTTCTTAGGCTTGGGGGCTTGAGAGTCATAAACCTTTGCGAGTTCGTACCAAGATTCGGGGTATTTCATCTACATTGATAGGCTCTTTTCCGTGTCTTGACTTAAATTTGCTTGTGCTAGCCTCTTCTTTGTCCTTCTCAAATGAAGGCAGAGGATTATTTTTAAGTCCTGATTGCTCTTCTAATTTTTGTAACATAAGCTTCTGGGTTTGAGCCAGTTCCTTAAATGTAGCAATCATTTCAGCAAATTGGCTAGACAACACACTTCCTCCAATATCTGGATTCTTTGGGTCATCAATTTGCACTGTTCTATTGTTCCTAGTGTTCATACGAGAATTTTGGCCAATTCCAACATTTGTATCTTGACCAATACAAGTTTCCTGACCTATTTGGGGTCTTTCGACCTGTTCATTCTCTCTAGGATTAACGTTATTCTCATCCTCTGGCGTTTGGCCAATTTGAGAATCATCTGTTTGCTTCCTAAGTTTTGGAGCCATTCAACACTTTCGAGTCCCACCGGGCGTGCCAAAAAATGTTTACTGGTTCTTTTACTTCTTTATGATAAAATAATCGTGTGCGAGCGTGCCAGAGAGAGTTTCAATCTCCTCCCTCAGATTAACTTTGGAAAAACCAAGTCTAATCAGGCGATTGTGTTTTATTGGTTCAACTACCTCAATTAAGAGGATTTTTCTTTATAAGTGAAGAAATGCAAACCAATAACTCAGGAAATTAAAGAAACAATAAAGAAACAAGGTACTTCGATTGATAAATCAAAGATAAACTTACTTCGAAATTGTCTTCAACTTCAAATACAAATGTAACAGAACTTCGAACTGGTGATTGTTACAAGAACAACCGAGAATGAGTGATTGTTTTATGAAAACAATCAAAATTATCCTAACTACTTTCTAATCTACTTCCTAATCTACTTCGAACTGAGTTCGAAATCCTAAACTACTTTGCCAATGAACAAACCAAGCATCATTTTTTGATAGCTGTTTGTTGAAGATTTGTTCGGGCTTTTTACTCTTCAATTTCTTCTATTTATAGACGCTGCTTGTAGTTTGAACTTCCCGCTCAATGAATTTGAACTTGGCTTGCTTCGAACTCTAACTTCTGCTCTTTGAGTTGGCAGTTTCTTCCTTTCCCCACGTCTGAATTTGAATTTCTTCAGATTCTTCCTCCTGAAGTCTTGACTTGAAATCTACATAACTGCCCAACTAATTCAAATGATCACATGTTAAAAGGATAACTGCTTTTCGAAAAATACTCCACGTACTCTAACTGCCAACAATTCCATTTTATAGATTTACACGTGGAGTTTATCTGTCTAGCAATTAATATCATGGCTTCGAAGTCAGTTTCTATTTCGTCCCTGACTCGTAACTGCCAATAACTGCTAATTTGATTTGAGAAACAATACGATATCGTATTAATTCAAGTCTTCTTCAATAATCCAGTGTATCTCTATTGACAAGTAATTGCCAACGTTTGGCGTTTCTGATTACGTGTCAATCAATTATTGGATTTGTTAATTTTATATGTAAAAAATATTGGACAGTTCGATCATGAAAATATGATCGGAGAAGTAGGGTGTTGACGGAAGGTCCACATTTTAAGGTGTGGATAGGAATATTGGTGTGTGTGTGTGTCCAACTTAGTCCCAAAAATCAGAATATACTCCATATGTTAGCAAGGGCAAATTTGAGGTTATTTGAATTTGAGGATGAAAACATAACTCGCAAAAGTGGCAGGAGTGGTTGGAATGCAAACATAATTATCGGTGTAAGCAAGGACCAATATTTAAGTGAACTTCCAACTTCGAAGTCATCTGTGCAGTAGCTACGGAGATCTCGAGTAGGGTAAAGCATACTCCTAACTTCTAAAATGGTAGAATCTTAAAATCCTTATCAACCAAGAGAACTGGTAAGTCAAAAAACTAGTGATTGCAATTGCTAACGCAATTCATGAACCCACAATATCTGTCCATCTATATTCCGTTCAAATCCACCCATATTTGATAATGTGTTGTAAATTGGTTGTGCTCTCAAACCCACATATAATTGGTGAGGGCTCTTTAGAGCGACATTTTCCCCATAGCTAATTAAAAAGAAAACGATCGAAAAAGTAGGATTAAAATACGGAGTCAATCGGGACCCTTTAAGAAGGAGAACACACTTCTGTTCTGTATAACGAAATTCAACAGAAAAGGCTCGAACACCAATAAACAATGAAACAAAGATGAATTAAAATGCATGAAATTATCGCGTATGCAAAATACGAGTCATTACTACAATGCCTTATCTTTTAGTGCCCAAAATTCACCAAAGAAGAATTAGTTCAAAGGGAGTGTTAATACTAAAACTCACTTTAAAAAATACTCCCTCGGTCCTATATTTATTGTCCACTTTCACTATTCACAACACTTCAAAAGAATAGTTAGTTTTTTTAATGTATATTTTTATATACATTCAATATGGATCTCGTTTGATAGTTCTCGATAAGTACAATTAAACAAAGTTTTAAAAAAAAAATTTGGTAAATTAAAAAATATTATATATTGAAAAATATAAGCAATTGAAAAATTCCAAGCATACTCGTACATAGAAAAGACAAGAAATTCGGGAGGGAGAGAGTATAATTGAGGGGGTGTTCCACTAAGAAAAAATCAGCTTATTTTTAACCCAAAAGCTAACAAAAAAAAAAATTGGATTAGTGGAACAAGTTGGTTTATTCCTAAAACCAAAGATCCAAAATACATATATTTAAATACATATATGTGTGTTGTTGTGTCCCCTGTCGTGTCCTTGTCCATTTTTGTAGAATTACTGTATCCATGTCCGTGGTTAGAGGTGTCAAAAGGGTCATGCCATGCCGGCATGGCCCATTTAATTTCGTGCAAACCATGCTTCGTGTCGTGCCGGGCCGTTTATTAAACCCCTCCATGCCGTGCCGTTTCTTAATCATGATGTGCCGTGGCGGCCCTTTTACTTAATCGTGTCGCGTCGTGCTATGCCATTTTGTAATCGTGTCGTGCCCATGCTGGCACATCTCTGAGTTTCGTCATAATTTTTTGTATAATCTAGCCAAGTTTTGTCGAATTTTTTTTTGTATATCTAGTAACTATAGCTATATTGACTTATTAAAAGTATATAACATATAATTCGATTTTTTTTTGTATAATCTAGCCGAGTTTCGGCGTATTGAGATTCACAAATTCAAGCTGCCACGAACAACTTCTCAGACGCTAACAAAATTGGTGAAGGTGGTTTTTGTGGAGTCTACAAGATACTCTTGTTTTTTTGTCTGAAATTGTTGGAAATTTTCAGAAGTTAACTTACTCTGCAATCTGCATCTTGTTTTTTTTTTTTTTTTTGTCTGAAATTGTTTTCTCTGAAAGGGATGTTTTCTATAATGAGGGTTTACTTCAAAATGGACAAGAGGTAGCTATGAAGAGGCTATCTCGAACCTCAGAGCAAGGTGCACTCGAGTTCAAGGAGGTGGTATTGCTAGCCATGCTTCAGCAAGAAGCTTGGTGAGGCTACTAGGGTTTTTCTTGGAAGGAGAGGAAAAGATTCTCATTTATGAGTTTGTGCCCAACAAAAGCCTCGACTACTTTTTATTCGGTTTGGCAACCTAAATAACTCTTTGTTACTGTTACTGGTGCTTGTTACTTTTTTTTTATTGCCATGAACGTTATGTTCGGAACCCAGTAAGGAATTACTTAAACTCCGAACCACAGTTGAATGACGCACATTTGAATCCTATGTTGACGAGCATTTCACGTGCAAGCTAAGAGATTACACCACTTTAACGTGTTTTACTTGTGTCTCAGTTTCCTGAAATGGAATAGCATTCTCCGTGTTTTTCCAATGTCTAGTTCGCTACTTCTAACTTGACCATGCATTTGGATCCATCAATGGGCAGACCCACAAGAGCAAGCAAAGTTGGGTTGGTCAAGATGTTACAAGAATATAGGAGGGGTAGGCCGGGGATGTTGTACTTTCATGAAGATTCGCGGCTAAGAATTATATATACAACGTGATCTCAAAACTAACAAAATCTTGTTGGATGGTGATATGAATGCGAAAGTTTCCGATTTTGGCATGGCTAGAATCGTTGGAGTTGATCAAACTCAAGGAAATACAAGTCGAGTGGCTGGAACATTGTAAGTAAGTTTCCAGCATCCAGAATCTCTTATGTTCATTTTTCTATAAGTTTTATTAATAGGAACTGAATTTATACAATCTCAACTGATGTATCAAGAGCTGACACTTGCGGTAAACAAATAGATGTGCTATTAGTCCTAGTTGCTTGATGGCAATAAATTTAGAGGTGCATGTCAAACGTGTTGGGCTTTTTGGGTCCACCCCTTAGTGGGCCCGGTTTGCCCTTTGGGCCGGGATGGCTCGGTTTGTGTTTCTCTTTATAAATTATTCTAGGGTTCACTTGTATATTTGTGTGTGCACATTGTATGAGTGAGGGAGAGAGCAAGAAAAAGAGTGAGACACAAAGAGGGTGAGAGTTTTTTGTAGCTATTGTCTATGATAGTGAAATTTTCTCTTGGAAAATCTGTGCGTGTCTTTCTCGTGTTTATGCAAGTGCAGTGGTGTGTGTAATCTGGGCTAGAAAACACAACATGGTATCAGAGCTCACGGTTGGAGTACACACTGGATTGCACGGACATTATTGAAGTTTTGTTTTGACTGGGTTGTGATCAAATCCGGTTGGGGACTTGATCGGATGGGCAAGGGTGGTGCTTCTCTCTCGGACGAACTCATTGGTGGTTTTGGTCACCGGAACAGTGCTCACAGCGGTTTTGAAGATTGGCGGACGGAGGCGAACGGTTGAACGAATAGGGCTCGGATCAAAAGTTGTTGGATCGAAGTTTTGAGAACACGGTCGTGTAGGGTTTTTCAAGACGATCACAACGGTGCTCGGAAAGCTCTCCATGCGCCCTCACGCGCTGGTGGAATATTGGCAAGTGAAATCTACTCGCGGGTTTGAGGTGCACGCGCGGCGGCGGTCAGGAAGGGCTAAGACTGACGTCAGGGGTTCTAGGGCTGACGTCATCAAGAGTTCAGACCGTTCAGCCGGATGCCAAAAAAGGGTCATACAGGTCAGGGTTCTGGGTCAAAGAGGTCAAAGGGGTCAAGGTCCAAGTCAAAGGGGTTAGACCAGAGGTCAAAGGGTTCAAACCGGTCCAGACCGGCGGTTCAGGAGATAGTCAAACCGGGTTTAGACCGGATCAGACCGGACAGCGGTCCGGAGGCAGACCAGTTTACGTTTTTTGACCGGTTCAGTGGTTTTTTGACCGGTTCTTGACCGGTTTGGACCGGTACCCAACTCTGTTCGACGTTTCGGATCCAATCCCGGGCTCGGTTTGCAGAGCTTTGGTATGGATTTTGACGGTACGCTTTAATTCACTGCTTTAAATCGTTCCGGGGAGTATAAGATCAATTGTGGGAGTCTCTGGAGGTGTTGAGATTATCTTGTTTGCTAAGATGTCAGAGCTTAACATTAATATGAATTCCATGATCCTATTGACAGTTACCAATGCGATTTGGAAGCCTTGGATGGAGGATATGCTTATTCTGAGAGAGTTATATGAACCTTTCGAGCACGTAGGAGTCAAACCGACGGAAGTGAAAACCGAGGATTGGAAGAGTTTGAACAGGAAAGCAGTTGCTTTGATTCGCCAGTGTGTTGGGTAGGAAGTTATTCATCATGTAGCTCAGGAGACAGACGCTTACGCTCTGTGGCAGAAACTGGAGGGGATGTATCAGTCGAAAACATCCCGGAATAAGGCGCTACTGATGAGGAGGCTTGTAAATTTGAAGCTCCGGAGTGGAGATTCGGTTGCTGTGCATTCCAGTGAGTTTCAGAGTTTGGTTAATCAATTATCTAATGTCGGTTTGAAGTTCGATGATGAGTTGCAGGCTCTTTTGTTGCTCAGTTCACTACCGGATAGTTGGGAGACTTTGGTGGTTTCTCTCAACAACTCAGCGCCGAGGGAAAGTTATCGATGGAAATGGTTCCAGATGCCATATTCAATGAGGATGCAAGGAGGAAAGAGATGGGGACTGAGCATGATGAGGAGTGTCGGACACTAGTTTCGGAGGGTAACCAGGCAAGAAGCCAAGCTAGAGGAAACGGGAAAGAGAAAGGAGGCGGCAACCGTTCACAATCGAGGGGTCGGACGTTTACATGCTATCATTGCCATGAGGAGGGCACATCAAGCGGAATTGCCCCAAGTATAAGGCGAAAAAGGGAGATGACCAATCAAAGGATGCAACGGCTGTGGTTCAAGATTATGATGATCTATTGTTGGCCGTGTCAGACACTACGGACACAAGGAAGTCAAGAGTTCAGACGGTTCAACAATTGGATTGAACCATTTAATTTCGTGCCAACCGTGCTTCGTGCCGTGCGGCCGGCCCGTTTACTAAACCCTGTCGTGCCGTGCTACGCCATTTCTTAATTGTGTCGTGCCATGCCGGCCCACTTACTTAATCGTGCCGCATCGTGCCATGCTATTTTTTAATCGAGTTGTGCCCGTGCCGGCACATCTCCAAGTTTCATGGAATTTTTTTGGTATAATCTAGCCGAGTTTCGGCGTATTGACTTATTAAAAAGTGTATAATATATAATTAGAAAATCCGTCATTATAATTATTATTTTTTGGTACATTCAAAATTAGTATTTGTTGTGTCGTGCCCTGGCCGTGCCCTGTGCCATGCCACGTCGAGCCCACTTCCGTGCCGTGCCCTTGTCGTGTCCGTCTAGATCATACCGTGCCCGACCCAATTCCGTGCCGTGCCCATATAAAACCGCGCTTGTGCCGTGCCGTGCCACATTTTAACGTGGTGTGCCAACCCGGCCCGTTTGACACTTCTAATCCTTTCATTAATTCTAGACGAACTTCCCAAATTGTTACCATGATTTAATAAATCAAGAGTAACGAGGAAATCAAGTAGAGTTCTAAAAAAGGGGAGTGCTAAATCAGTTCGCTTACTTTTTGAATTAAAATATTGGTGCATTATATCCTTTGTAATATCGCGTCTGTTTTTTCCCCCCGAAAAGTGCTAGTTTCTTTCCATTTTCCATTCATGATTAATTGATAAATGGGACTGGCAATGGTTACATGTCTCCAGAGTATGCAATGCATGGACAATTCTCTACCAAGTTCGATGTGTTTAGCTTTGGCGTCTTAGTTCTTGAGATCATTTCTGGAAGGAAGAATGTAAGCTTGTTTAGCCACAAGTTCTAATTGCTAGCCAGTCCATCTTCAATCCAATTTAGAATTATTCGAAATTTTATCTCCATGTTGAAAGTTCAGTTATTCATTAAAAGTAGCTATTACTATATTGTAAAAACTAAAACGTAAGATTAATGCTATAAAGAATACTACCTTTATCTACGAATGCAAATTTAATCTTTACATGTCCTTTGAAAATGTTAAAACTCCAGATAGAGACCAACAATACTAGGCATAACAAGGGGAATGTCATACTTTTTAAGTAGAGGTGTCAAACGGGCCGAGCTGGCACTGGCACGGCATGGGACGGGATGTTCAAATGTGGCACAGCAAGGCACGAGCACGGTTTTAGACGGGCACGGCACAGAACTGGGTCGAGCACGACACGGCATGGTCTAGACGGGCACAACAAGGGCACGGCACAGAAGTGGGTTGGACGGGGCACGACACGGGGCACGACCCAGGGTACGACACAAACAAATACTAATTTTTAATTTACCAAAAAAAAATAAATTTTATTGATGGATTTTTTAATTATATGTTACGCAGTTTTTAATAAGTCAATACAAATATTTTCATCTCAATACGCCAAAACAAGGCTAGATTATACAAAAAAAATTGAATTATATGTTATATACTTTTTAATAAGTCAATATAGCTATAATTATTAGATAAACAAGTTTTATTTTTTTTCAACGAAACTCGAAGACGGGCCGAAACGGGCATGGCACGTATACAAAATGGCACGGCTCGACGCGACACGATTAAGTATACGGATCGGCATGGCAGAACACGATTAAGTAACGGCACGGCATGGTTTAGTAAACGGGCCGGCATGGTACAACATGAAGCACAATTGGCACAAAATTAAATGGGTCGTACTGGCACGACACGACCCATTTGACACCTCTACTTTTAAGTGCCAATGTCATCACATCTAGCATTCACATTCATTCTGATTTCTTTCAGGCTTGGGAACTCTGGAGGGGAGGAACGCCTTTGGATTTGATGGATCCAACTCTTGAAGGGTCCTACTCAAGAAATGAAGTTACTACATGTATCCGTATCGCGCTGTTGTGTGTTCAAAATGATCCGGATGCTAAGCCCTCAATGGCAACGATAGTTCTAATGCTCAGTAGCTATTCCACCACGTTTTCACTTCCTCGTCAGCCTGGATTCTTAGGCCAAAGCAGAATAGGGTCGAATAAACTTAAAGAACTAGAGTTGTCCATGAGTGAAGCATCAATTACTGAACTATACCCCAGATGATGTGGACAAATCTAGGCCAAGATTCACGGATATTTTTACGTCATGAGATGAATTACCTCGAGACTAGACTATAACGATTTACCGAGATGGTTGAGAGATTTGGTATACGAAATTGTAGCTTTTATGGTAGCATACAAAATAAGTACTCCCTCCGTTCTTTTTTAAGTGTAGCGCCTCGTAATTCCAACTTATTAAGAAAATATCATCATTACATCTTTTACATCAACTTTTTTCCTACTTGTTTCTTCATTTTTCACTGTTGTCCTTGATAGAGACATCATCATTAAACTTACCCACTAACTTTTCAAAAAGGAATCTACTTTTACGCGAAATAGGAAATGCATCAACTTTTACCCATTAACTTTTCAACATCACACTTGTTTAGAAACAACCCAAAATGGAATACACTACTCTTTTTAAGGAACGGAGAGAGTATATAGCATCAATAGAAATTAATGCATAGATTCAAGCTTTCTCCTTTAGAAAACAGAAACTCTCCCCCTTCTCTCTAGACTTGTGCCGATCTAGGTTGCAGCCGCCTGGGGGGAGATGCCCCTTCCTCCTCCCCCCGGGCTCTCTCTCTCTCTCCCTCCTTCTTTTCTTTTTTTGCGCAGATTTGGCCAGGTTCAATATGGTGGTGCGGGTGTGATCTGTTTACAGAGCAATGGAATCTCGGTGGTCGTCTTTCCTGTCCATTTGGTGGGTTGCTTGGAGGCGAATGTTGTTGCAGTTGGCGTTAAGGAGTTTTGGTGATGGAAGCGGAAGTGTAGCGGTGTTGTAGTGGTGTTAGAGGCGGTGGTGCAGCAGAGATGAAGTGGAGAACAGCAACGGCTGTAGAGTGGTTGAGGCAGCAGTGGTGATGGTGGATCAACGGCATCAGTTGTGAGGCTGTGGTGTCATTGGTGTTTGGCTGGAGTGCGGTGGCGGCAGTTTAGGGGCAGCAAGGTGCGGTGGTGGTTTTTTAGGGGCAGCTAGGTGAGGAGGCGGTGGGATATGCAAGGCGTAGTTAGAGGCTGTGGTTGAAGAGAAAGTGGTGGTTTGGTGATTGACGGAGAGTTTGGCCGGCGTCTATGCTTCACGGCTCACGCGCTTTGGTGCTTGGGTGATTGTGCATTTTGGTTTCTGCAATCTGATTTAGGGGTTTTCAAGGTGCATGGGGACTACATACTACATAATCTGTTTTGGGGGTTTTCAAGGTGCATGGGGACTACATACTACATAAGCTGTTTTGGGGGTTTCAAGGTGCATGGGTACTGTCAGGCATATATCCGGGGAGTTATGGATTTAATGGGTGGATGTGGTCTGGTGTGGCGGCGTAGAGGTGACCGGGTGTATTTTGGTCTGGTGATGTAGGGTTTCGGGTTGATTTATTGAGGTGGGCCGGCCCATTTATAAATGGTCTTTTGCTGTCTGATAATTGTTTTTTCGGTCTGGGCCAAATTAGGTGCGTTGGTATCTTACCAACATGGTGCTTTTTTATTTAAAATTCGAAAGGTGGGGAGGTAGGTTTAGTATTTGCGAGTAGCAGTAGTAGGAGTGACTCCGAACCTCTCTCATTGCATTTCTCTTCCTATTGTACTGATTTCATCTTTGGCTCCCTTGGGATTAATGAAATCTTTCTTCGCTTTTCAAATAAAAAAAACCAGAAATTATTGCATATAATGTCTATAGGAATTCACTGCATAAAGTGTATCAGCTTTCATTGGGTTTAGAATCAATCATTAACGGCGTTAAATTTAGCTTTTAAAAGACAAAAATGTCCTTCAAAATATATCATCTTAGTCTTTGGATTTTACGCTTATCTCTAGCTCTATTGTATTTACGGACAAGTATTGTTTCATTAGTTGAGGTAGGGTTGTTTAGCCTAGCACATTTTGTTATTTATTTATATTTTCGTGAAATTTTAATTAATTTTACATCAAAAAATTTCTAATTACTTAATTGTCTTGATGATAGGATTTTAAAAAATATAAAATTATGACCAAAGCTTAAGAAAATTCACTAAAATTATTTTAAAAATCCTTCATCCAATGAAAAAATAAAATCATGAGTTTTTGTAAAATATTTTAAAAATTTCACATTGTATCTTTGTGTCACGTGATAGAATTATCGATTTTATTCAATCCAAAAAAAGCTCACATTCATGAAACAAAGTACTTATTAATACTTTTTCATTGATTAAAGTTGAACATGAGGTGAGGATAAAAAAAGTTAGGAGCATAATGTATTTTGAAGGACATTTTAGTATCTTAAGAGCTAAATTTAACGCCATTAATTATTTGGTTGACGGAATAGCGAATCTTGCTAATAGTTCAAAAGTAAGGGAGGGCAATAATGTCACAAACCTCAGGGGAGGTTTATGAAATTATTCGAATCCTAAAGAAAAGTCAGTGAAAGTTACCTAACGAATACTCAACAAGTCTTTTTTTTTTTTTTTTTCTGAACTCCAGAAAATAACTTCTATTACTCAACAAGTCTTGTGCAAAGAATTTTCTTCCAGTTATCCTATCTTTCTTTAAACTTAAAAATAATGTATATACTAAAATAATTTTTCGATTTTTTATCACCGGTCAAAAGATCTCAATAAAAACTATCAAACAAGAACCATATTGCACAAAAAAATATTTCGGTAAATAATTATTTATAAAGTTGAAAATTGAATGTAATTTCGTAGGGGATTAACTTTACGGGACGGGACAGAGGGAGTAATCACATTTTGATGATTCATTGGCCCTACTGGATGAGTAGTTATTTCAAGTGGTTTCCTAACATCTTCATTCACAACAAGTTACATTGAACTCTACAGAAATATGTTGTAAAAAAAAAGTGTTGGGCACCACGTAACAAGACATTGAAATAATTGGTCCTTCACGAACCGATCAGTATTTCAGTAAAAAAAAGAATGGTCCTTTTATTGCCAACCCTGTGGATTGATAATAAGCAAATAAAAGATGTAAAGAAAAATACACAAATTTTATGGATGTGTTTGGTTAGATAGTTTAGTTTAGTTTTGATGATGTCAACAGGTGTAATGAGTGGAGAGAGATAGAGAGAGAAATGAGAGAAATGAGGAAAATGATGATAACTTATTAACTTCTCTTTACACACGTTTATACACTCTTCCCATATTCTAATACTCCTACATTTTAAAAATCTACTTTAGAAAACGCGTTAATAGCTTTTCGACTGTCAATTGAGTTTAGTCTATCCCCCCTCTCTCTATCCCTCGAACTTTCCACACCAAACAAACTCCTCTCAATTTCTGTACACGGGACCCACTAAAATTGAATAATTCAATTCAAGGTGGCCTCAATGACCACTTCCAAGTCGTCTGATCAACACCCATGATTTCCAATTTCCTCTGTCCACCAGTACTTATTTCTTCACCCTCTCCAAATCTCCGTTCTTCTAATCATGAGCAGCTCTACAATGGATAATTTGCTCCCAACAAAGCCCGCAAAGGCTCTGTTTGCTTACACGATTTGCTTGCTTAACCTCATCCCAATAATTCAAGCTGCTGACCCAACTTTCTTATTCACAGTCTGCTCAAACACAACCACTTACGCGCCAAACAGCACCTACCAGAAAAACCTCGACGCCGTCTTCTCCGTTCTCTCCTTGAGCTCCAACGCTTCCAAAGGCTTCGACACGTACTTCACCGCCGGCACCATCCCACCCAACATGGCCTACGGCCTCTTCCTCTGCCGGGGCGATGTCTCAGCCGCCGTGTGTCGAGACTGCGTCACATACGCTTCCACAGATATAGTAAAACAGTGCCCCACGTCGAAGCGGGCCACCATCTGGTACGACGAGTGTATGCTCAGGTACTCTAACCAGACCATCCAGGACTCCATCGTCCCTGTTCCGGAGATGGGAGTGGAAGTAAATATGTGGAATATTCAGAATGTCACGAATGTGACCCGTTTAAACGAAGTTTTGGGAGAGGTATAACGAACTCTTTTATATACAGAATAAGGATTTGAATACTCTCTCGTATGTCCATTTTTGTTGCCGTGCCAATTTTCAATATGAATCATGTTTGATAGTTTTTAATTAGTTATATTATATGAAGTTTTCAAAATTATTAAAAACATTATAGGTTGAAAGATATAATCAATTAGAAAAGTGGCACGAACAAAAAAAATTGGGATGGAAGGAGCTGTTGTGTATTTGTGAAACACAATTTGTTCACGTGATCATCAATGGCCGGTTTATTTGACTTTTGTATGAAGCCACTCATATATTGTAAATTTGATATTTTATCCACCGATATAATCTAAATTCATTTTCGAGATTTTAAATTTTTTAGGAGACATGCATTTAATAAATATTTAATTTAAGTCAAATCTAAAGTAAACCTGGGGCTCATTGTTTTTTAAAGTTTCTTAAAAGAATGGCCCTAGACCAGTGTATTTGAGGCCTAGGTTACTCCAAATTCGTATATCTTCTCATTTATAATACATTAATACTAAGTTTTAATTATTTTGTCGCCGTCATTTAAAAAAACAAATAATTCTTTGTCCCCGTCAAAATCTTAATAATTGTACTTTAGTCCCTTCAAAATAAACAAAATAACTTTTTAAACATAAGTTACATAATCCTCTCAAATTCAGAGCAATTGTAAAGTTGGCTCCCTTGTTATCAATTTTCGGCGACTGCCACCAGCTGAGGTACAATATGAGACGCCTTAACCTCTCATCTTTCTACAATTACATTTGGTTTGCGTAATTGTGTCTTTCCTTTGCAATATACCAAAAAACAGATTTTTGGTCTGATAGTCCTAACTTTGGGCAAACCACTTCATGACTAACTATTACTAGTATGAATTACACTTGAAAAGGTAATGGACGATATTGTCAATCGAGCTTCGAGTGGCAACTCTGAGAAGAAATTCGCGACTGGAGAAGCCAACTACTCGCTACTTCAACCGGTGTATGGACTAGCACAATGCACGCCAGATTTATCTTCTTCTCAGTGCAATACATGCCTTCGGAATTGTATCGCGCAGTTTCCGAGTAATGCAAAACAAGGGGGGAGAATTCTGTTTTATAGCTGCAATGTCAGATATGAGATGTTCTCGTTTTACAATCCCAGCTTCGGTGCCGCTCCACCGCCGCCAGTCCTCCCTCCTCCTCCTACTATAAGAAGCCGAGGTAACCTTACCAATCCTCTGTTGCTCCTTTCGTTTCGTATTGTTGGTCACTACAACAAAAGTCGGTTTCTACAGCATGCCAAAAATGCTATAGAAAGCTATATATAGCATTTCAGCAAATGCTATGTTAGCCGGTGCTATAAAAAGTGTGAGACTTTCCATAGCATTTTTTATCTGCTATATTTTGTATATCAAACATAGCATTTTTACCTTTCCATAGCATTTTTAGACTGTTATATTTAGCACATCAAAGATAGCATTCTACATCTGCTATGATTTTGTTTGTTTCCATGGCATTTCTTGAATGCTATTATTTGTCTACGTTTAATAAGATTCTTAATATGCTATTAATTGTATCAACTGCATATTTTCTATACCATTTTTGACCTACTATTTATGTGCTTATTTGAGTAACCTAAATTCAATTTCATACCAAACTCTTGCAACAGTAACAAAACGACTACACATTCCTTGGCAATATTTCACAATATTCCATACAAAGCCCAAAAATATATCATTCTCTGAACATCCAAGCTATTAAAATTACATAGACGAAAATTAATATATATATTACATGTTTCTCCAACTCATCTATCTCTATCAAAAGTGGAGAACAAGCCTTGGCACCAAAATATCAACAAAAAGGCTTCAAAGCACTGCAAGATCATATATCTATATCTTCAGCCCATATACCATCAAAAGGACTTCAACCAATTATAACCAACAGTAGCAAAATGATCAAATCTTCGATCAACAAAAAGTGATGAAACAATTTCTCTCCTGTGTCAACCCATAGACCTACACATGGTAGATGCAAATTGATTAAAAATTCGCTCATTCAAGTTACTTCCAAAGAGTCAAAATTTTGGCGCCTAATGCATAAATCAACGAAAAAATAATGCCAAGTGTCGGTTAGTACAATTGTGATACTGTATGAATAAATCAATGGCACCTAATGCATTAATCAATGGCTGCAGTTGTCTTGGACAGTGTATATTTTTAAGGGAGAAATTTAAAATGACTTGTGAATGTATTGCCACCAGTAGTCATTCGTCTAATTAGGCAACCAGGAGCGAATTTTAGCCCAACATGCCTATCAAACTTGGAAGCAGAATTTTCGGCACAAGCTTAGCTGTACTCCAAGCAAGTTGAAGCATAAAATCACCTTTGTCCTCCTCCCTTGTATTCCAAGGCTTGTAGTAGTTAATTATAGTCTGAAACTTAGTTTATACCTATCTGCTCCATCTAGATTTTTATTCCAGGGTTTGTGCCTAAGAATGCAGTGGGGCTGCAGAACTGTTGTGAACGAAATTTAGACATATTTTGGTGCAAACTGCAGTCGTCATAAGAACAGTAAAAAAGTACAAAAAGTAAACAATACTGATGGAAGCCACTACATATCTAACAATTTGTAGTCATCGCAAGCGAAGTAAAAGTAACCTAATCACCGTGTGTTGCCAATGACCACCTATTAACCCAGTCTAACTCTTTTCGGCACCCGCCTTCTAATTCATAGTGATAAGGTTCACAATGGATTGTTGAGTTTACGAGAATTTACTATGAAGAAGAGCAATTCAAAAGGATTTCGAAAAAATCCTACTTTGAATAGGGCTATGATAAGAATAAAGTAAACAGATTCATCAAAAGGTTCATCGTAATGGAACAAATTAACTAAAATAGGATCAATCTGGACCTACATTAATCATTATTTGGCACCCAACTTTTGGGGGTTCCACCATTAACTTGGCCGATCACTAAACCATTAACGTGTATTTACTCATAACATAGAAAGAAGAAAGCACCATTGGCATATAGGAGGCCCATTTTTGCAAACACCATAAATACTGGAAAAAGGTAGTAGACACGAATAATTACTCTAATTTTGCAAATGAATAAATCAATGTGGGGAGAAGTCTTGACCAAAGTAGGTAAAACCTTGGAGTAAGCAGCAGTTTTCTGAAATTGTTTTGGGCGGAGACTGACTCGACAGTATCCAAGATATTAGGAGAACTGGAGGAAAGGAACAAACCAGTCACTGCCTACTCAAGATTAAAGCCCTAGAAAACTAGTTCTAGCTCTAGTTTGGGTTCTCTTTGCCTCAATGGTGCAATAGGTTGATTATACCTTTAGTTCTCCTCATAGTACAGAACAAAGATAAAATCGGCTGATTAGAAGTACAGATTCATCGATCAGAGAGAGAGAGGGAGAGAGGGAGGGAGAGAGAGAGCAAACCTGCGAATTGCATGACACGCCAGGAGGTTCAAGATAAGGCTGATCTTCAAGGATTTGGTGCTGGCAGGTGTGGTGTTCAGGAGGCGGAGGGGAGAAGGAGAGGGAGTACATGAGAGTGATTGAGAGGTCGTGGAGAGAGATTGAGAGATTTGATTTAGTGCTACTTTTGAAAAGGATAAGAAATTTTGGGGGGGAAGGGGGAGCGCGAATACTTGGCGCCTGGGGTTTTGCGAGAACACTATGTTTCTGTATTTAGGAAGGTATTTAGGAAGGGAACGCTGTATTTAGGTTGTATTTAGGAGGGGAATGCTATATTTAGGTTGGGAGAACGCTATATTTTAAGCCTTCCGTATTTTTCTTTGTTTTAAGTCCAAAGAATGCTGTAATTGCTTCTCTATTGTAGCATTCTTGAAAAAATGATATGAAATTATGCTTTAAAAGGTCATATTTGTTGTAGTGGGTCCTTCTTTCTTTTGGATGTCCCCTAGTGTTGTCAATTTTGAAATGTCAAAAGCCAAAGTTGTTGTTACTTTCTATATCTATCAATTATAACCACATTTAGAATTAGAAAAAAGAGGAAATAATACTATTAATTGAATAGAACCGCAAGGACTGCATATTCGCCTAAACTACCGCAAAGGACCAAGAATATGGGATGAAAGGCTTATGTCAAACCATAGTTCGCAAAATGTGAGCAATCATGGTGTTAAATGAATTCAAGCTATTCGATGTTGGCTCGTCTTCGTCTAAACTTTATTTGAGATTAGTTCATTACCCTTCAAACCAAATTTGAAGACACCGAACACTTTTTCCAAACCTGGTTACTTTTCTGAAACAAATGTAATGCACTAAAGAGACAAGACAATGAGATTTACGTGGAAATTACTTAGGATCTAGACATCCTAAGCATAAAGCCACTGCTTCTCCCACTTATGTATTTTCATAAATGAAAAATGTTTAGAAGAATTAAGAAGAACAGGAACTACCCAACAAGCATGTTATGACACCTAGCTCCAATTCTTGATGTAGTACCCCATATCCCTCTTTGATTCCATGGACTCCACAAGCAAATCTATCTTGATCTCCGAATAAACTCGGCATTGGATCCATCCAACTCACAACAGCTCAAACAACCAAGCTAATTGCAATTCATAAAAAGGATAGGAAGGCTTTATTTATCATTTATTGAATAGTGACTGAAACTGTATTCCAACAAATTTCAGTAGAAAATACGTCTCTCCAATAGTTATAATTCTTCCCATCGAGGTGAGCAAATTGGGACATCACGATATAGTAGCCATGATTCTTTTCAACCAAGGCTTTGATACCACTTGTAGGATCAAAGAAACAATCAAGAGAAATTGTGCTGTTGATTGAAGACACTCTCATAAATAACTCAAATGTTGTGAAAACAACTAACTTACAAAATGATTCAAACAATTGTGCAATTTATAGGACTATCCTAACATGTATCTAGACAAGTACATAAAACTAGACAAAATAGGTTCATGAACAACTCTTAGACTCCATACATAAACAATGTTTGAAATAACTACTTCTTGCTACCACAGTAAAACCCTTTATATGTCAATTAGCCAAGTACGTTGTTTTGCATAGAATTCCAACAGTATGAGATTTACCCGTTCGTCAATATTACTGGTGGTGTCGGGGAGAGTAGTGGTGAGTAGTTAATCTTTCATCCTAATTAGTACTTACCTTGAACTGCTACGACTGAGGTACTTATTTTATGGTTAACACACATTTTGAGCACTGCATTTCAGATTATCTGAGACATAAAAACTGAAAGTGTTCTTTGTAAATTCATGATAAACTACAGTTAACGGAAACCGCAGATACCAATGGAATTTTTAGTAAGTCTTACATATCTATCATCATTCATCCCAAAAGTTCTTAACTAATATCATAAGTGCCTCAAAATCTCTATCCCAAGGAACTGCATAAATTTTAACTAAATTTTATAAACATCTGTAATACCAACTGATTTGAAAGTCCACTACTTACACTCATGAGAGCAAGCAATTCCAATTAATTTGGCTTCGTTATGTGCACATCTTGTAATTTATACCCATATTTATGGCTGTGTTGGGATTTTTTTTTTCCCTTACCAACCATCGTACTGCTCTTAACAGAAGAGAATTAGAGAAGAAGAAGAAGAGTTTAGAGTTTTTTGTGTAATTGCTTACCTTCAAAGAGGGAGAGCCACATATATTTATACTATTTATGGATGAACAAGTAAGGAAATAAGAACTAACAAAATAAGGAAACAAATCATGGCCAAAACAAGAATGCCAAAAAGAATCCGTTATTGTACCAATCTCCATGATTCTACCAATCTCAAGATTCCTAATTTATTCTAATACCAATATTCCTAATTTATTCCAACACTCACCCTCAAGCTGGTGCGAAGATATCAATCAAACCTAGCTTGACGATTGATGACTTGAGCAGGGATGGTCCAACAGATTTAGTGAAAACATCGGCAGTCTGTTCTGATGATGGAACAAATGTAGGACTTATAGTGCCAGCTCGAACTTTCTCTCGAATAAAGTGAATGTCCACTTCTATATGTTTAGACCGCTCACGAAGAACCGAATCTGAATCAAGAATGATGGCAGACTTATTGTCGCAAAATAGTTGAGATGATTCTTGCACAAAACCCAACTCAGCAACAATAGATCGAAGCCAAAGGATCTCACAAGTGCCTTGGGTCATAGCCCGATATTCGGCTTCAACAGAAGACCGAGAAACAACAGCATGCTATTTACTTTTCCAAGATATAAGATGATTACCATAGAAAGTACAAAAGCCAGAGGTAAAATGTCGATATGAAAGACTGCATCCATATGAGTTGTGCGAGGAGCATGCATAAATTGACTGACAACACTAACTGCAAATGTTAAATCCGGTCTGGTATTTGTCAAGTAAATTAGCCGACCAACCAAACGTTGGTATTCACCTGGATTGGGCAGTAGCTCACCAGAGTCGGTCGATAATTGAACATTTGGATCCATAGGAGTAGAGGCCGGTTTACATCCGATCATGCCAGTGTCTTGAAGGAGGTCTAAGACATACTTCATTTGAGAGAGAGAGAAATCCCACGACGAGAACGAGCAACCTCAATACCAAGAAAATATTTGATCAAACCCAGATCCTTGATGTCAAAAGTTTGGCCAAGATCCTGTTTTACCTGAGCAATACCGAATGTATCGTCTCCAGTAATAATAATATCATTAACATATACCAACAATATGATACACCGACCATCAGGTTGTCGACGAATAAAAAAGTGTGATCCGAGTGTCATTAAACAAAGTTCAAAGATAAGATAACAGAACGGAAATGATCAAACCACGCCCTAGGTGATTGCTTCAACCCATAAAGAGATTTACGAAGTCGACATACCTTCGCAGCATACTCCCCCTCAGCCCGAAAGCCTGGCAGGGGGATCCATATAGATGGTCTCAAGTAAATCTCCGTGGAGAAATGCATTTTTGATATCCAATTGATGAAGTTGCCAAGAGTGAGATGCAGCTAAGGACACCAGAAGACGACCAGTGGTTAATTTAGCAACAGGAGCAAACGTAGCCCCAAAGTCTTTGCCCGGAACTTGGGTAAACCCTTTGGCTACAGGATGGGCCTTATACCGATCCACAATCCCATTAGCAAGATACTTCACACTATAGACCCATTTACACCCCACAGTCTTCTCACTTATAGGTAATGGCACAAGCTCCCATCTGTGGTTATATTCTAAAGCAGCCATCTCTATTTGCGTGGCAGTAACCCACTTGGGATTTTGGAGAGCCTCTGATACTGACCGAGGAATAGGCACCGACTCAAGTTTACCAAGGATAGCTCTATAAGAATTTGATAGACTATCATAAGAAACATACTGAGAGATAGGATAACTAGAACTGCTAAGCCAACCATAACGAGAAGGAGGGTGATGTTCACGACGAGGATAACGAGGAGGAGATGAAACTAAAGAAGGGGAATTAGTACCTGAACCTGAAGCCAAGGAGGGCTCTGCCAAGGGAGATTGAGAGCGAGGGTGTTGAGAAGGTGTCTGCAACAGAGGAGCCTCAAGGACCAGTGAGGGAGGAGACACCACCACCGAGTCCAATATAGGAATTTGGCGAGCACTCGGTATGGACTCCTCCACAAATGAGGACAGAACAGGATCCTGCAAAATAGGGTTAGAAGAATAGAAAGGGAGATCCTCACAGAAATTGACATCAACAGAGTGATATGTGTGACGTGATACATGATCATAACACCTATACCCCTTAGACAAAGCAGAATACCCCCAAAAGATACACTTAACAGATTTATTATCCAACTTAGTACGAGTGGGGCTATGGTCTTGGATGAAACATGTACAACCAAAAACTCTAGGCAAAAGGGAAAAAAGAGTACGATTAGGGTGAATAATTTGTAAAGGAGTTGTACCATGCAAAACCCGACTTGGAGTCAGGTTAATAAGATACACCGCAGTAAGAACAACCATATGCCAGTATGATTTGGGCACATTCATTCCACACAGTAGACAACGGAAGATAGACATGATATGACGGTTCTTACGTTCTGCTACACCATTTTGTTCAGGAGTGGACGGACATGTGAGTTGTTGCAAGATACCTTGCTCATAAGTTGAGAACGAAATGCATTTGAAATGTACTCACCCCCATTATCGGAACGGATATTGTGAACAACAGTTCAAAATTGAGTTTTAACCATTTGCAGACATTGAGTAAAAAGGGGCAACACATCCGATTTTTCGTTTTAGCAAGTAAACCCATGTACATCTAGAGTGATCGTCAA
The DNA here is from genome assembly GCA_016920895.1 of Vaccinium myrtillus. Classification (NCBI taxonomy): domain Eukaryota; kingdom Viridiplantae; phylum Streptophyta; class Magnoliopsida; order Ericales; family Ericaceae; genus Vaccinium; species Vaccinium myrtillus. Next base: position 321,191 of record JADGMU010000807.1, read on the forward strand.
TAAATGTCACATAATAAGGATGATCAGAAAAAGCAGTGATTGGGGAAGGCCCCCAAACATCGGAATGAATAAGATCAAAAATACTAGGAGCACGACTCATACGAGGAATATAGTTACTACGGTGTGCTTAGACAACTCACAGACCACACATTAAAACTTATGATCCTTACAAGCTGCCTTTAACGAAGGAAACAATAAACACAAATACTGATAGTTTGCATGTCCTAAACGGGCATGCCACAAATTCAATGTCTTAAGGGAAAACACATAATTATTAGACTCGAGAAAAACAGATGCTCGAAGACTCGATGACGACGACAACGGAGGCTGCCCAAAGTAGTATAATCCATCACGCTCATATCCCTTGCCAAAAATCCTCTTCGAATTAAGGTCCTGAAATAAACAATGAGTGGGTAAGAAAATGACAGCACAATGAAGGTTTTTTTGCAAGACGACTCACAGATAAGAGATTAAATGCAAAATTAGGTATATGAAGAACATATGTAAGAGTGATGTCAGAAGATAGGGCAACATCACCCTTATGGTGGATATGAGAGATAGATCCATCAGCTAGGCAAACTGTTTGATTATAAGTAGGGACACACGACGAAAAAAATGACAACTCACCAATCATACGATCATTGGCTCCAGAATTCAAAACCCAAGTAGGTCTCTCAGACCGAACATGAAAAGCAATGTTAGTACCTGTAGCAAGGGTTGCAGTGGGAGATTGAGATACTCCCTTAGCCTTGGTTGTAAGAGAACCAAGCTGTTGTTGAAGTTGACCAATCTGAGATGGAAAATAGGTAATTTCAGGGCTTGTGCTGGGGATCCTGAACCACCAACTTGCTCGGCAACTACAACCGTGCGAGAAGAACTTGGACCCGAAGATCGGTTTCTTGCAAATTTCAGCTTTAGCTTGGGGTGAAGTTTGAAGCAACGAGCTTTAATATGACCAATTTCACCACAATGGTGGCAAACAATGGTCCCATTTGTCGGGCGTGGTTTTGAATTGGCAGCAAGTGTTGTCTGATCAACAATAAGGATCACAGAACCCGATGAACACATGGCTAGCCGACGCCGTCTCTCTTCACCATCAATAGTAGCAAAGGCCTCATACAAAGAGGGTATGGGTGTTGTGTTCAAAATCTGAATTCAGACAGATTCAAATTCAGGCTTCAAACCCATCAAGAACTGGAATGTCTGTAGACGATTTTGCCTTTTGACCACAATTGAAGCCGCCTCAGCAAGAAATTCACTCAAAGGTTCATATTGGGCCAACTTTGCCCAACGAGACTGCAAATACCTCCAAAGAATTCAGCCACAGAAAGTCCCAAGGTCTCCTGGGATGCATGGGAGACATCTTGATATAACTCAAAAATACGCGCATCATTATGATCATGTGCATACATTTGTTGCAAAGCAGCCCATAAACCCGAAACAGTGTCATAGTATAGGAATATGTTGTAAATACTTTCCTCCATAGAGTTGAAGAGCCAACCCAAAATAGTACAATTGTCAATGTCCCATTGTGCCCACTTAGAATCATCCTTTGCGGGTTCCTTCTCGGTTCCTAGAAGCTAGCCGAACTTGCCTTTGCCTCCAACATAGAGTCGAAAAGATCGACTCCATGCAGTAAAAAATTTCCCATTCAACAATACACTAGTAACACGTTGAGCAGGTGTGTGTTGAGAAAGAAAAAAAATCTGATTTGGGAACAGACTTCGAACTTGATTCAGTCATATTGTGTAATAAATCACCACCACCGAGGAATCAAAATCAACACAAACAACCAAAAAAGAAACTGCAAACTTGATAATATTGCTACCGAAACAATTGCGGTAGTCCCAAAAAATAATTTTGCTACCGAAAAACACTGGTAGCCCAAATAAAAAGGAAGAAATAGAGGCCGCTTACCACATCAGCGACACAAAAAACACCCTAAAAAAGGGTCTAGCAGTAATGAGAGATCAGCTTGATAGGAGTAGTGATTTTAGCAGCCTATCAAGGAGGGCAATAGAGTTGGGCAAGCCTCCTAGAAAGGCATACAAGGGGTGAGAGCCACCCCTGGTTGTTAGGAGAAGGTTTTATGGGAAGATGAAAAATTAGGGTTAAAGTTTACAGCTCTGATACCGAGAAGAGAATTAGAGAAGAAGAAGAAGAAGAATTTTTTGTGTAATGGCTTACCTTCAAAGAGGGAGAGCCACATATATTTATACTATTGATGGATGAACAAGTAAGGAAATAAGAACTAACAAAATAAGGAAACAAATCATGGCCAAGACAAGAAGGCCAAAAATAATCCATTATTCTACCAATCTCCGTGATTCTACCAGTCTTGGGATTCCTAATTTCTAATACCAATATTCCTAATTTAGTCCAACATTAACTAGATACCCACAACTTAATTAAAGATTATTAAACACTGCCATCTGTTTTGAAGGAAATAAAGGAAAACAGATTGCAATTGGCGTGAGTGTATCAGCATCGGTAATGGTAGCGTTCCTTGGTTTTGGTATCTACTACCAGAGGAGAACGAAAAGAATAGCAGAAGGTAATTAACTGCATTATTTCAGTGGTTACCACGATTTATATTAGCATTATGCATCTGCTAGCTAAGCATACATCCTTTCACAGAAGAGAAAGAAAATAGCCAAGAAGTTCAATTACTTGATTTGGCTCAAGGAAGACTTGTTGATGATTACAGCACTGGAAATTTGCAAGCAGAAAAGCCGCCGAAATCACAAGATTTTCCTTCAATTCAGTTAGATCTTGTTCTTGCAGTTACAAAGCATTTTTCTGAAGAAAATAAGCTTGGAGAAGGTGGATTTGGTCCAGTTTACAAGGTAATTCCGTACTTTTGGTGGTGATGATTTTGCAAGGTGCTGTCCGTTTCGGAGACATAATAATCTACATTAGAGCTCAAAGAGGTCTTTTGCAAGAACAATGCCCTCATAGTGGAATAAATTAATGAAATTGATGATTCTCATTGCAATCCATTGTTTAACTTGGAAATTGTTTGCAGGGTACATTACCAGATGGCAAAGAAATAGCAGTAAAAAGGCTCTCAAGGAACTCTGGCCAAGGACTTCAAGAGTTCAAGAATGAAATATCTTTAATTGCAAAACTACAACATAGGAATCTTGTAAGACTCTTGGGGTGTTGCTTGGAGGGGAATGAGTTAATGTTAATCTATGAGTACATGCCCAACAAAAGCTTAGATTTCTTCTTGTTCGGTATTTACTCTCTCTTACGTTGTTACTCGTTCGTCAATAAACCATTTGCGACTAACAATGAAACCCAAATAAGACAATACAGTGATCCACTTGAATGTTGTTTGTTTCATTGTTAGATTCAACTAAAGCTGCACAACTTGACTGGAAGAGACGCTTTCTTATAATAAATGGGATTGCTCGAGGACTTCTATATCTACATGAGGATTCTCGACTTAGAATTATTCATAGGGATCTTAAAGTTAGCAACATTTTGTTAGATCAAGAAATGAATCCCAAGATATCAGACTTCGGAATGGCAAGGATTTTCGGTGGAAATCAAAGTGAAGCCAACACGAACAGAGTTGTTGGAACATAGTAAGCCTCTACATTTTCCAACTTAATTTTGTATGCACATACAGAAACACATGTATCATCTTCTAATGTTATCTTTTCTTAATTAACTACAGTGGATATATGGCTCCAGAGTACGCCATGGAAGGATTATTTTCTGTTAAATCTGATGTCTTTAGTTTTGGAGTTCTCTTACTAGAGATTATAAGTGGAAAAAAGAACAGCGGTTTTTACCTTTCTGAGCAAGGTCACAGCCTCCTCACTTATGTATGTTCCTTGATTCCCACGCATTGCTATATCTTTTAACTCAACATCATAATGATCATCCGTATTTATAACTTCATTTCTTGCTAAATTGTTATCATACAGGCATGGAATTTATGGTGCAAAGGTGAAGAAATATTGGAGCTGATGGACCCACTATTGATGGAGTCATGTGTAGCGACAGAAGTGTTGAAATGCATCCATATCGGATTATTGTGTGTCCAAGAGGACCCTGCAGATAGACCGACGATGTCAACTGTAGTTGCCACTTTGGTAAGCGACAATGTGACACTGGCTCAACCAACTCAACCCGCATTCTCTGTTGGGCGTTCGGTGTTGAAATCACTTCAATCCTCACAAATTGCTAACATAGTCTCTCAGAATGAGATGACTATTTCAGATGCATCACCCCGATAACTACACTATGAAAGTGTTTTTTTCTTTTTTCTTGTTGGTGTGCTTGAAAGATTGTTTGGGACTCTGTGAATTGAGGAATAAGATATATGTATTTGTTATCCAAATTAAACCACAAAAGTTCATCACAAAAAAATGTCAAATGCCAAACAACTATGTGTTGATTAACTTGTCATTACTCAGTTTTTTTTTTAAACTTAATTTGGGACATAAAGTTTTGACTTATTAATGTTTACCTAAAAGCATAATAAAAGTTCCTTTTTACCATAACCCTTTCAAATTTATAGCAATCATAAACTTGGTACTCGTTATCAATTTTCTGCGACTGCCACCATCTGAGGTCCAATATGAGAGGCCTTAACCTCTTATCTTCCTGCAATTAAATTTGGTTTTTGTCTTTCCTTTGCAATATACCAAAAAATAGATTTTTGGTCTGATATCTAGTCCTAACTTTGGGCAAACCACTTCATGACTAACTATTACTAGTATGAATTACACTTGAAAAGGTAATGGACGATATTGCCAATCTAGCTTCGAGTGACGACTCTGGGAAGAAATTCGCGACTGCAGAAGCCAACTACTCGTTGCTTCAACCGGTGTACGAACTGTTGGAAATTATCAAAATAAATGAGTGTTTATTTGGGGTTTTTATCAAAATATTACTTGTGCTCTTTAGAAAGCTTTTTTGTTGTGTTTTGGTTTTGTCCCACATTGGCCAGTGAGGAAAAGGTTGAGTGGTTTATATATGGGAACACTTCTATAATGTTCACATAGTGTTAAGTGGCATGACACCTATGGTGCTATGCGCTTTACCGGCGTAGCCAGTGATGGAACACACGCACCCGCACGCATGCGTGAGCGTGGCAGTGGGCTGTGTGGCTGCAGTGTGGCGCTTTGATGGCGCACTTTGCACTTGGCACAAGGCGCCTTGTAGGCGCCATTTCTTATTGCCACTTGGCGGTAAGGTGTCGCTGACGTGGCGTACGGGTCGGCATGGATTGGTATTGATACCAGTGATACTGGGTTTCAATACCTTTGGGCTCTCTCGCTAACAGAATGTTTCTGTATCAATACCCCGGTTTGGAGTTATCAATACCAGCGGGTCTGCGCGCAGTTTTCAGACAATGGTTCGTGGACAGATGCAACTCGAAACAAATAGTTATGACCCAAACTCAAGTCTATTCACTAAGGGGCGTGTCCTAAAGTGAAAAGGTACATTTGGGTCTATAAATAATACCCAAAACACATTCATTTTACACCGAATTCTAGCCTTGTTACTCTGCCAAAAATTACTACAGATCGCTTTCTAGTTTTTTGTTGTACCGTTACTCTGCAGAAACGGTACCAACAATTCCTTGGTTCTTTGATTCTATATACGACTCGGTATTCTGTCCGTCCTTCGTTTGTGCGGACGCAGGCAAAAAACCATTTGATGGGGCTTCGTTGTTGTGGACGGCCCACTGGAATTCGGTGCGGTTCGCGTTTCGAAAAGATTGTGATTGTTTGAGTCGCCACCCGGATTTTTGGTCCGAACCCGAGAAACCGATAAAAACATGACTCGTTTGCCCATTTGAAAAAGATTTCACTGATCATGGCAGAACCAAAGATTTCTCGGATTCGGGGGTTTGGTTACGAGAGGGGAAGGGTTTTACGGCACCCCTCTCGCCCGGTCCGTGGACCGGTCTCTACTCAATGTTTTGTGGGATTTTGGAAATATTTGAAATTTGATTTATTCATGTAAACGGGGAATCGGGGACGGGAATCATGTAAACAACGAGAAAGCATAAAAATATAAATTTAAAGTGGATGCTTGTGCGCATGATCTACATGAGTGATGATGACAATAACAAAGGGAAATAATACAAATATTTACAATGAATAAGGAATTACAGAAAATGTACAACAATTCCAGAAATTATGACCATGAGGTTCAATTTGAACAACTTATAACCTGAATTCCAGAATGAGGGTTGAGCGCTCAAAGATGATGGCTTGAGCGCTCAACCTTCCTAAACCAGTTTGAGCGCTCAAGGCTCATGGATTGAGCGCTCAAACCAGTTTCTGACTCCCGTGAGTTTAACCCTTTTCTTATGGCTTCTCTTCTCATTCTTTGCAAGATCCAACATTTAAAAGCACTTTTCATAGACAAACAGATTAAGACACAAGAGTTTGATTTCTCAAAGATTAAGGAAAAGAGAAGAGTTGTCACAAAAATAGCAAAAGGGAAACACCCAAAAGAGTATATGAGAGGGAGATTCAGACTTCAAGCACGAATACAGCAATACACACACACCAGAAAGGAATTAACCCTTGATCCATCATTGAAACATCCAGCAACCAACAAATGGTCATAGAACAGATTGAGCGCTCAAAGGGATAACCTTGAGCGCTCAAACCATAATATGGCTTTCTAGCTTCTGACTTGAAAAATAGGTTCTGAGATGATCCTCAGGGTCATAAAGAATACAGATTAAAGGAATTTGTAGTTGAACAGTCACTGTTCTACTCTTAATTATGAGATTTGCAAATGTTTTGGTGTTTGATCATCATTAAATGGCTAATCAATGTTCATGCATGTGGTTTTAAGATGGAAATAAATTGTTTTGAAAGTTACATGAACACAGGTAGCTATTAAATAACGATCAAAACTAAAAGAAAGCACAAAAGTTTGTAAGACAGAAACTGTTCAGAATTGGGTTTGAGCGCTCAAGGCCTAAGGCTTGAGCGCTCAATCCCTGTTGTAACTGCAGATTTGAAAAATACTTTTAAACAACTTTTAGACCTTTGTGAGTTCAATGCAAGCATAAAGAGCTTGCTTGAACTCACTGGTCTTCCTCAGAAGGATCAAAACAGTGAGTTGTCACTTGTCTAACTACCTTTTGAACTTGATTGAGAACTGGCACTTGATTTTGGGCTTGAGGATGGACGATTGTGGGTGTTTTTGTTGATGTTATGGATAAATGAGACAATGTGTGTGGTTGATTGAGAATCAGAGGATGAATTTAGAGTTTGAAGAGTGGTTTTTGCCGATGGTTTTGATGGTGGATGAGTGGTTTTGTAGAGAGAGAGAGATGATTGTTTTCTGGATGAATTCAGAGAGATAGAGTGTGAGAATTCGTAACCCCAAAACCAGGGGTGCTTGGTGGTTTTTATAGAGTGAGTGGGAGGGAAGAGAAGAGAGAGAAAGAGTGGGTTTGTATTTGAAAGTGGGTTAGGAGTAGTTTTAGGTGTAGTTTTAGGTTTGGTAGAGTGTATTGTACGTATAGAGATCGTATAAGATCATCCCCAGACGCTCCCATGCAGAAAATCTCATGATGAGATACTCTGCAAGTTGCTGACTGGATCAGAGTTGAGCGCTCAAAGCCGTGGGTTTGAGCGCTCAAGGTTCTTGATGGCAGATTGATGGTTTGATTTGGTTCAACAATGCTTGGGTTGGTTTGAGCTGTTTTGGTTGCTTGGGGTGGTGTTTGGCTGATTTTGGTCAAGTTCAAGTCGTTCTCACAAGTTCCAGGTAGTTATGATTGGTCCGTTTCATCATCGGGAATGCTTGAGTGCATCTCGGGTTCAAAATTGGGAAGTTGTATCCTCGAAAAGTTTCGCTATCAACCCGGTGCACACCAAACGGTGGGGGCGAATACTATTTTCGGAAAGCGACATAGTAACGTGCCTCAAAGCAAGTACCATCATCAAGACGTTCAGTTTCTTGAAGACTCCTGAATTTTTGCACCAACAATCGAAAACAGTATTCCGGAATGGCGTCAACATCAAGGTCTCTGCGACAATTGACACAGGATTTCATGAAATTGGACAAGTTTGATGGCGGGAGTTTCAGGCGTTGGAAAAGAAGATGCATTTCATGCTCACGACACTAAATGTCTTGTATGTTCTCACTGCACCGTATCCGGTGGAAAAATAAGATGAGACTTTGGAGGAGACACGGGTAAGGATGAAATTCGAGAATGATGACTACATCTGCAAGGGGCATATTCTAAATGCACTCTCGGACGCACTGTTCGATGTGTATTCGAATACAGAGACAGCAAAGGAGATGTGGAATTCATTGGAGGGCCGTTATTTGACTGAGGATGCAACAAGCAAGAAGTTTCCGGTCAGTCAATTTATGAGTTATAAAATGGTAGACAACAAGTCAGTGATTGATCAGTTGCATGGAATTCATCATATTTTGAATCACTTTAAGATTAAGAACATGAACATGGATGAATCGATCATGGTGTCTTCTGTGATCGATAAACTTCCTCCTTCTTGGAAAGACTATAAGAAAAGTCTTAAGCACCAATCCGAGGAACTTATGCTGGAGCAATTGGCTGTTCATCTCACTATGGAGGAACAAACAAGGCGTCAAGAGAAGGAAGAACTTTGGGCTGATACTTCCAAAGTTCATGTGGTGGAAGAAGGAAAAGGTTCCAACAAGGGTAAACATAAAAAACAGAAGGTCCGGCGAGGCTACGACCGGGGCGATGACCTGAAAGGGAAAAAGCCAAAGTTTGAGTGTTGGCATTGTGGTCACCGGGGCACTTCAAAAAGGATTGCAAGTCTAAGAAGAAGAAGGATCCAGAGGCATCGGGTCCAAAGGGTAAATTTTTGGCTGTTGTGTCCGAAATTAACATGGTTGGGGATGCCGGAAACTGGTGGATGGACTCAGGGGCTACAAAGCATGTTTGCATTAATAAGAGATTCTTCACCGACTATGAAGTGGTTGATGATGGTTTATTTCTCTACATGGGGAATTCGTCTACCGCTCCTATCAAAGGCAAGGGCAAAGTGGATTTTGAGTTCACTTCTGGAAATGTTTTGACTTTGACCGATGTTTACCATATACCAGAAGTTATGAAAAATCTTGTATCTGGTAGCCTGCTTGATAAGCATGGCTTTAGGCTAGTGTTTGAGGCGAACAAATTTGTTTTGTCTAAGAGTGGCACATTTGTTGGAAAAGGCTATGTTTGTGAGGGCATGTACAAACTCAACGTTAATAACACATTCACAGTTTCTGCTTGCTTGATTCTCTTTCTTTATGGCATAATCGTTTAGGACATGTTAATACTAGGAAGATGGATATGATGGTTAAATTAGATTTAATTCCTAAGTATGATGTTGATATGGTTGATAAATGCAATGTATGTTCACTTACTAAAATCACCAGAGTTCCATTTCCTAAAATTGTTAGAACTACAACTTTGTTAGAACTTGTTCATAGTGATGTATGTGACATGCATAGCACCGCTACTAGAGGAGGCAAGCAATACTTTGTAACTTTTATAGATGACTTTTCTAAGTATTGTCATGTTTATTTGTTGCACTCAAAAGATGAGGTTCTAGAAAAATTTATCACTTTCAAAACTGAAAGTTGAAAATCAATGTGGAAAAACAATAAAGCGTTTAAGGTCTGATAGGGGTGGTGAATATTATTTTCCTGATTACTGTGAGTCAGTACGCATAATTCATGAGAAAACGGCACCATATACTCCACAACAGAATGGAGTGGCTGAACAGAAAAATCGGATTTTAATAGAGATGGTTAATGCTATGCTTAGCAATTCAGGATTAGGCACTGGTTTGTGGGGCGAAGCCATACTTACCGCTGCTTACATTTTGAATATGGTACCTCTCAAGAAGTCACAAATAACTCCATATGAGTTATGGAAAAAGAAGAAACCTAACCTAAGTTATTTTAAAACTTGGGGTTGTAGAGCAATTGTGAGATTGCCAAAACCCAAAAGGAAGATATTGGGTGAAAAAGGAATTGAACGCATATTCCTTGGTTATGCTTTACATAGTAAGACATAGGTTTCTTGTTTTCGAGCCAAATGATTCGTGTGGGGTTAATACCATAATTGAATCAAGGGATGTTGTGTTTTATGAAAATAGGTTTGTTCCTATTCTGAAAGATGTTAATGAAGAGAATGAACCAATCTTTTATGGGCCTGAAACAGATGCAGAACCTACCGAACAGGTCGAACTTAGGAGAAGTAAAAGGGCTCTGTTGGCTAAGTCCTTTGGTCCTGACTTTATAGTGTATCTAGTTGAAGGAACTAGAGACACTACTTGTAATCATACCATGGTTTCATATCATGTGGAATCGGATCCCTTGACCTTTGGGGAGACTATGAAATCGCAAGATTGTGCTTTCTGGAAAGAAGCAATCCAAGATGAAATGGATTCTATCATGGGTAATGATACATGGATTCTTGTTGATTTGCCACCAGGTTCCAAAGCCATTGGTTGTAAATGGATTTACAAGAAGAAAATGAAAGTTAATGGCACGATAGACAAGTTTAAGGCACGGTTGGTTGCCAAGGGCTTTACGCAAAAGGAAGGTATTGATTACTTCGATACCTACGCACCGGTAGCGAGAATCTCTACTATTAGAATTCTTCTTGCTATAGCTTCGATACATAAACTTCATATTCACCAAATGGATGTAATGACAGCATTTTTGAATGGTGAATTGGTTGAAGAAATTTATATGAAGCAACCGGAAGGGTTTGTTTTGCAAGGACAAAAACACAAAGTATACAAACTTGTTAAGTCTCTGTACAGACTTAAACAAGCACCTAAACAGTGGCATGAGAAGTTTGATAAGGTAATTGTATCAAACGGGTTTAGGATACACCAATCAGATAAATGTGTTTATAGCAAATTTATCGAAAACTGAGGTGTAATCGTGTGTTTGTATGTGGATGATATGCTTATCTTTGGGACTAATTTAGATAGCATACAAAGCACAAAGGATATGCTTTCATCTAGTTTTAGCAAGAAAGATATGGGTGTAGCTGATGTAATTCTAGGAATTAGGATTACAAGGCAAGGAAGAAATATAGTTCTTTCTCAATCTCATTGTAGCGGCCGGGGGTTCGGGATGGTCCTTTTTGCCCTGGGCTGCTTTCCTCCGAGAGAACAGGGGTCCACAAGGGGTTCCCCCCTTATTAGCACGAAGCGCCGGGGGGATTCCCCCGGCAAGAACAGGCTCGGCAAAGATCACGCCTCGGGAGACCGCGCCGGGAGCGGCCAGAGGTGCCTCCGTGGTTCGGTCCCCGAGGGTACCCGGACCGAGTCGATTGACCTCGGGGCCGGCGGTTCACGTCAGGTGGCAGGGGGGGCTCGCTCGAGGCACCTCCTGACAGTCTGAGTGGCACATTAATGAGCTCAACCACTCCACGTGCAATACATCATGGCGTTCCACCAACCCTGCAAACCTACGCCCGCAAGGGGGGTAGGAGATCTGACAGACGGGGGCGTCAGAAGCACGTGACGCCCCTGAGAACACAGCCGCCGAGGCGCCACTCGAGTGGCGTACGTGATCAGGGCATTCAATGCAACATCGGGGACGGGGCGCGTGAGGCCCCCGAGGGGCGTGCCGAACACGCGCTCTCTCGCCTATAAATATGGCTCTCACCCCATTTGCACAGGGATCCTCTCGATACAACTCTCTCTCTCTATGTTTGTGCTCTAAAACCGCACTCTCTTTCTAAGTTCTCCACTATACTTCTCCCTCAGTCGCTGACTTAGCCATCGGAGTGCCTTCCCGGACCGCCACCGTCCGGGCTAGGCACTAACGTGGTTGCTCCCCTGTGTAGGTACCGTTCCGGCGTACCCCCACAGCTCAGCTCCCCCTCTCCGACGAGTCTCTAGGTACCAAGCGAGGTCCAGACCAGCTCCTCTTCAGTCAGTGCAGTTCCAAACGGGCAAAGAGGCCAGTCCGGTGAAGAGCTCCCCCACACTCATTATATTGAGAAGATACTAAAGAAATTTAATCACTTTGATTGTACTTCGATTTCTACACCTTATGATCCACATGTAAAGTTGTATCCTAATACCGGTAGAGCAGTGTCACAACTAGATTATTCTAGAGTGATAGGAAGCTTGATGTATGCAACAACATCTACTCGGCCAGACATTGCTTATGCAGTGGGTAAACTGAGTAGGTATACGCATAACCCGAGTGATATTCATTAGAATGCGGTTAATCGGGTTTTGAGGTATTTAAAGAAAACTTTAGACTATGGGATAATCTATAGTGGGTATCCATCAGTTCTAGAAGGATACACGGATGCTAGCTGGATAGCCGAGAATGAAGATCACTTGTCAACAAGTGGATGGGTCTTCACTCTGGGTGGTGGAGTGGTTTCTTGGGGATCAAAGAAACAGAGCATAATTACAGACTCGACTATGGCAGCCGAGTTTGTGGCACTAGCATCGGGTAGCAAAGAGGCTGAGTGGCTAAGGAGTATGTTATGGGAGATACCCATGTGGCCAAAACCTATGTCATCGATATCTTTGCATTGTGATAGTCAGTCGGCACTATCACAGGCTTACAGCCAGGCATATAATGGGAAGTCCAGGCATATAGGACTTCGACATAGCTATGTGAGGAATTTCATAATCAATGGGGTGATAACCATTGATTATGTCAAGTCAGGTCAAAACCTGGCAGATCCTTTTGTAAGAGGGGAAAAACTCACGAAGTTATTTCCTTGCTCTTATGAGATCAAATCCTCTTCTGATGGAGCGATTCCGATCCTGCAGCACGAGCAAACCGTCAGAGCACCCCTGCCTCTTGGCGGCAAGGGCCCTCTGATGGCTAAGTTAGTATAGACGAACTGGAGGACGACCAAAACGAATGTGTATGTATGAGAGTGGGTTTAAGCATACCTCTAGCATTTAGGAGTCATCTCCTTATATAGGCGATTAGTTTGTATTTGCATTCCTTGTGGAATTCTTCTCTGTATGGAATCCTTCCAAGCTTAGGATTCTTCCTTATTGGGCAGCGTAGCCTGCATGATTCTGTATCCTTATTCGATAAGGATTCTTGCCAAGATGGCCGCATACTGTTCGTTCAGAGCTTTACCCTACATGGGAGTTCGCTCTTTGTTTAGTAAGTTGGCCGGCCTTCCATCTCTGAGTGAGATTGTGCCTATCTTCGCAAGCTTATCTGATTCGGGGAATATCTCTGAATATCCTCTCCTTTCCTTATCTTCGCAAGAAAAGTATTTTGCTAGGGTTTATCCCGTACTGGACCGTTCTATCCGCATCATCCGACGAGCGGGCTGATTTGGCTTATTGCTGGATTATGGGCGTGGTGGTCGTCGGAGCACTACTCCGTGTTACTTCCCTCGTGCATGTCACGTGACAGGCATGGACGAGCTACTCTGTTCGTCTTCTGTAGCCTTTGAAAAATACCCCACACACCTTTAACAAAAGGTCTTGCAACAGATTTGGTGTGGAAAACATCACAGGGGATGGGACTTAAGCCCACTAAAATATAATCACTCCTGGTGGAAACTCGACCCAACGCTTGTTTAGCTTCAAGTCCTTGGGTTCAATGAGCAAACTACACCATAAGTCATGATGGCAAGCACTTACCAGTTACACCCATCCTATGGTAAAATGTTTGGTACCTGTAATTTAAAAGAGGAGGAGAGCTACTTAGCTCTTAATAGACTTCTAACGGTTTAGTAAGGCGGATACTGTTGTTACAGGGGAATTCTTAAAAGTCTACCTATATGAGTGTGAGGGTGGTGCCGCCTTCTATAGGTTCACGGGCTAGAACTTTAGAGAACTCACGAAATAGGATATAGACACACGGCCAACCCACATGTTGGCAATTTTGAATACCTGAGTCAGGTAAGATGCGTGCGTGAAACGTGTCTGGTTGGTCATTGAAGGATCGCTGGTTAAAAGACAAGTCTACCATGCTTTCCGACTAACTTTGATGCTTTTCACTAGGTGATGGTTAAAATCGTGAGATACCTTCATTGATGCACAAGTCTTTTCAAAGGAACCGATGCTTCATCTTTATTTTGAAAATGGTGGGTGATTGTTGGAAATTATAAAAATAAATGGGTGTTTATTTGGGGTTTTTATCAAAATATTCTTTGTGCTCTTTAGAAAGCTTTTTTGTTGTGTTTTGGTTTAGTCCCACATTGGCTAGTGAGGAAAAGGTCGAGTGGTTTATATATGGGAACACTTCTATAATGTTCACATAGGGTTAAGTGGCATGGCACCTATGGTGCTACGCGCTTTACCGGTGTAGCCGGCGATGCAACACTCGCACCCGCACCCGCGCGCGCGTGTGTGCGTGAGCGTGGCAGTGGGCTGTGTGGCTGCAATGTGGCGCTTTGATGGCGCACTTTGCACTTGGCGCAAGGCGCCTTGTAGGCGTCATTTTGTTATTGCCACTTGGCGGTAAGGTGTCGCTTACGTGTCGTACGGGTTGGAATGGATTGCTATTGATACCAGTGATACTAGGTATCAATACCTTTGGGGTCTCTCGCGAACAGAATGTTTCTATATCAATACCCCAGTTTGGATGTATAAATACCAGCGGGTCTGCGCGTAGTTTTCAGACAATGGTTCGTGGACGGATGCAACTCGAAACGGAGAGTTATGACCCAAACTCAAGTCTATTCACTAAGGGACGTGTCCTAAAGTGAAAAGGTACATTTGGGTCTATAAATAATACCCAAAACACATTCATTTTACATCGAATTCTAGCCTTGTTACTCTGCCAAAAATTACTACAGATCGCTTTCTAGTTTTTTGTTGTACCGTTACTCTACACAAACGGTACCAGCAATTCCGTGGTTCTTTTATTCTATTTACGACTCGGTATTCTGTCTGTCCTTCGTTTGTGTGGACGCAGACAGAAGATCATTTGATCGGGCTTCGTTGTATCCTCGAAAAGTTTCGCTATCAACTCGGTGCACAGCAAACGGTGGGGGAGAATACTATTTTCGGAAAGCGACATAGTAACGTGCCTCGAAGCAAGTACCATCATCAAGACGTTCAGTTTCTCGAAGACTGCCGAATTTTTGCACCAACGATCAAAAACAGTATTCCGGAATGGAGTCAACATGAAGGTCTCTGCGACAATTGACACAGAATTTCGTGAAATTGGACAAGTTTGATGGCGGAAATTTCAGGCTTTGGTAAAAGAAGATGCATTTCATGCTCACGTCACAGAATGTCGTGTATGTTCTCACTGCACCGTATCCGGAGGAAAAAGAAGATGAGACTTTGGAGGAGACACGAGTGAGGATGAAATTCGAGAATGATACCAGTGATACTGGGTATCAATACCTTTGGGCTCTCTCGCGAACAGAATGTTTCTGTATCAATACCCCGGTTTGGAGGTATCAATACTAGCAGGTCTGCGCACAGTTTTCCGACAATGGTTCATGGACGGATGCAACTCGAAACGGAGAGTTATGACCCAAACTTAAGTCTATTCACTAAGGGGCGTGTCCTAAAGTGAAAAGGTACATTTGGGTCTATAAATAATACCCAAAACACATTCATTTTACACCGAATTCTAGCCTTGTTACTCTGCCAAAAATTACTACAGATCACTTTCTAGTTTTTTTCTGTACCGTTACTCTGCACAAACGGTACCAACAATTCCTTGGTTCTTTGATTCTATTTACGACTCGGTATTCTGTCTGTCCTTAGTTTGTGCGGACGCAGGCAGAAGATCATTTGATCGGGTTTCGTTGTATTCTCAGACAGATTCGCTATCAACCCGGTGCACACAAAATGGTGGGGGCGAATACTGTTTTCGAAAAGCAACATAGTAACGTGCTTCGAAGCAAGTACCATCATTAAGACGTTCAGTTTCTCGAAGACTCCCGAATTTTTGCACCAACACGGACTAGCGCAATGCACACCAGATTTATCTAATTATCAATGCAATACATGCCTTCGGAATTGTATCTCGCAGTTTCCGAGTTGTTGTAATGCAAAACAAGGGGGGAGAATTCTGTTTCATAGCTGCAATGTCCGATATGAGATGTATCCGTTTTACAATGACAGCTTCGGTGCCGCTCCACCGCCACCTTCGCCAGTCCTCCCTCCTCCTCCTCCTCCTCCTCCTCCTCCTCCTCCTCCTCCTACTAGAAGAAGCCGAGGTAACCTTACCAATCCTCTGTTACTCCTTTTGTTCTATATTCTTGGTCCTTTCTTTTGGATGACCCCTAGTGTTGTCAATTTTGAAATGTCAAAAGCCAAAGCTATTGTTACTTTCTATATCTATCAATTATAACCACATTTAGAATTAGAAAAAAGTGGAAACAATACTATTAATTGAAGGTTTATCTTCTATTTTGGTCCCTGAAAAATGCCACAGGTTTCAAAATCGTCCTTGTAAAAATTATGGTTTCAATTTCATCCTTGTAAAACTTTAACAATTTCAATGTTACCCTTCCGTCCAACGGGTAACGGAAAATGCTTATGAGGACTAACGAGAGCCTTGTCACCCGACACCCATGACATATATTCACCCCCAAACGGAAATGCTAGGGCCATGTAAGCAGTGGGGCCCACCACTTTAATAACTATAAAAATAAATAAAAACTGAAACAGATTATCTTCCTCCCCTCATCTCCGCCTCTTTCCTCCCCCACTACCACTACTCTCTATCCTCCCCTCAAAAGAGAACAAAAATTTATGTATTCACAATCATCCAAATCAACAGTGTGTACACAAAAAACCCATCAACATAAAAAGAAAGAAAAAAATTCTCCATTAAGATCTATGCAACCTTCTAATTATCCACCACATCGTCTGAGTCAATTTCCATGGTGTTGGAGCTCAACGAACTCGTTCAAATCGACATGGGTGTCACCGTCCAAATCGATTTTGCGTATCATCGTCTCGGTTACTCCGGCGTGGTGGTGCAGCTGATCGGAATACGGATGCATGCAAGGGCGAGAATATAGACTGCTCATAAACAAACAAACACTGGAACCTTTTCCAATTGCCGAATAAATTTTCCAATTGCTGAATAAATTAGAGTCCCTGTAAAGAGGAGAACTTGAAATCAAAACCAACAAACCAAGAATCAATAGCATCACAAAATCACTGCACAAATCCATTCATATATGATGACATACGTATATGGACAAAGGTTTGTAGATGCATATCTGAACGTAGCATTTGGTTTTGACATGATTGAGTTTACGATCCTTTAAATGGAGGATTTTCTGGGCCCAATCTCTCTCCTCTCGTTCTCGCTCAAGGAACTCTTGTTCCTTTGGTAGAGAGGACGGGAGTGAGAGGTTATTTGGTTCTTGGAGAGGGAAGAGAGGGGATGAAGAGAGAAATGGGTCCTGGAGCTGGAGGGGTTTTGAAGTGGAGAGAAAAAGAGGCGGAGGTGGGGTTGAGGAGGCGGAGAGAGGTGGGTTTTGTTTCTCCATTTGAGAAGGGTACACGTCATGGGTGACTGGGCTTCCGTTAGTCCACGTATGCATTTTCCATCACTCATTGGATGGAAGGGTAACATTGAAACCGTCAAAGTTTTACAAGGATGAAATTGAAACCATAATTTTTACAAGGACGATTTTGAAACCTGTGGCATTTTTCAGGGACCAAAATAGAAGATAAGCCTTGATTGAATAGAACCGCACAGACTACATATTTGCCTAAACTACCACAAAGGACCAAGAATAGGGGATGAAAGGCTTATGTTAAATCGTAGTTCGCAAAATGGGATCAATCGTAGTGTTAAATGAATTCAAGCAATCTGAAAAACTTTCTTCGAACCCCCTTAATTTTTCAACCAAGCTTGAACAATTCACTGATATATGTGCTCGAGATCTTGATCAGCTTAATGCATGTTTTAGCATGGATTGATTGTTAAACAAACCAAACTTTATATATTATTCAGGTTTTTCAAACAAGCTGAAGTAACTCACTACGCTACTCGAATCAAATTGCTTGCAGCCTTAGTTGTGAGAGCTACCTTTTGGTTAATGGAAGTTGTTGATGAAACAATGTTTTGATGCAGGAAATGGCGGAATCTCATCGCAAGTAATCATTGCCATTGTAGTACCAACTGGGTCACTATTATGCTTTTCATTGCAGGCTTTTGTTGCCTAACTAGGAGGGCAAAGAAGAAGTATAACTCTGTAAAACAAGACAATGGTAGGGAGAAAGGAAAATAACTTCTTCTGGTCCGAACTAACTTAAAACGAAGGAATGATAGAGACCAATTAAAAACTTCTCCTCTTCCTTTCTTCGTTTGACCTTTTTATTCTTGTTTCAACTTTTGATTTGTCCAGTTGGAAATGACATTTCAACAGTGAAGTCCTTGCAATATGATTTCGGTACAGTTCAAGCTGCCACAAACAACTTCTCAGACGATAACATCATCGGTGAAGGTGGATTCGGCCAAGTGTACAAGGTATATTTTTTCCTAATTAAAATCATCTGAAATTTTTTGAATTTGTCTGACTTTGAGTATGGAAGTTTCACGGGATGTTTTGAACTCTCAGGGTTTACTTCCAGATGGACAATAGGTAGCTGTGAAGAGGCTATCTAGAACCTCAGGGCAAGGTGCACAAGAATATAAGAATGAGGTGGTATTGGTGGCCAAACTTCAACATAGAAACCTAGTGAGGTGATCGTGTCGTGCCGAGTCAAAATTATATTTATAAGAACTTAGAATTAACTACTACTCAGAAGAATAGTGGCTAAGTCCGAGTGTCGATCCACAGAGATAAATTGGCTGAGTTGCGTTAATTCCAATTAACCTCTAATTTAATTTGGTAAAAAGGGATTTGGTTGTTTGCAAAATTGTTAAACTAAAGAACACAATAACTAAAACTGATTTGAGTTGATGGAAAGAGAATCTAGGGTTTAGAATCCACTCCACCCTCGTAACAACAGCTTTTGCATAGGTTAGTTCAGTAATCGAATCACAAGGGATTATCCCCATTGATAATCGTCAAGAAAATATTTGTGGTTGTTAAAAGGCATAAGCTATCACACGGCACGGACCGTCTCACTGGTACAGTGTCACGCCGCCCAACGGCACGGTCCGTCTCACGAGCATAGCCTATCTCAGAACTCCAAACACAATCAGTGAAAGCAATTATACGAACAGGTATTTGAAAACCGGTGTACAAATACGCAACAGGTTGAAAGAATAAAACCACGATTCCATTAATTTAATGAAACCAAGTTCTGAACATATAATTCGATTCGATTAAAACCCTAACCTACACAAAATAGAGAGTTACTCGGCGTGGAGTTTCATCCTTCCCCTAGATAGGTGCTTTAGCCGGCCATGGAAGAAGTTGGAGCGCTTGAAGTTGGAGAAATCGCGAAGAACATCAATAACTCTTGATTTCTCTCTCTAACGTAGCCTCTCCACAATGCTTCGATCTGATTTTCGACCCCCCAGAACGTACATAGCCGGCCTCCCTTTATGCAAAACCCTAAAAATTACACAAAATCGCGTTTTGCGACCTAACTTGGTCCGGACGGTCCGGACCGACTTAAGGGCCGGTCCGGACTAGAATTTCAGCAACTTTGGACAGCTTTTCTGCGATGCTCAGCAGGTCCTGCAGGTGTTTCCTTTGCACTTTTGACACTTCTAAGACGTCCCAATTGCATCTTTTCATGGTCCAACCCGCTCCAATGCCTACAAACACCATACAACTATCAAAATTCGCCAAGTAACATAACGAACGAACTATTAAAGCGTAAATTAGAGGACAAAATAGGTGCTTTTGGGCACCTATCATGAGGCTACTCGGATTTTGTTTGGAAGGAGAAGAAAAGACACTCATTTATGAGTTTGTGCCCAACAAGAGCCTTGATTACTTTTTATTCGGTTTGGCAATCTAAACAACTCTTTGTTGATATTGCTTGTTACTAATTTTAGTTGCCATAATCATAGAATGGCGCGCAATATGAATCGTGTGTTGAGGAGCATTTCACATGCATGCTCACTGATCATGAGACCACTTTAATATGTTCTTTTGCTTGTGTATGAACTTCGAGAAACGGTTACAATATACACATTATCCCAAGTCTAGTTCTATACTTGTAATTTGAACTTGCATTTGGATTGATAAATGCAGACCCAAGAGAGCAAGCGAAGTTGGATTGGTCAAGACAATACAAGATTATAGGAGGGGTAGCCCGGGGGATGTTGTACCTTCATGAAGATTCGTGGCTGAGAATTATACACCGTGATCTCAAAGCTAGCAATATCTTGTTAGATGACGATATGAATCCAAAAGTTTCAGATTTTGGCATGGCTAGGATCTTTGGAGTTGATCAAACTCATGGAAGTACACGTCAAGTAGTTGGAACATTGTAAGTAGTGTCTCTCCATCCCGTATGTTCAATTTTTATAATTGCATTATTTGGCAGTTAGTATATGTACAGTCTCAATCGATGCATCGTTCTGATTCATTGAAAGCCGACTCTTGGTGTTTCCAAACAGATGTGCTATTATTCCTAGCTGCTTAATCACAATTTATGGACTTCACTAGGTAGAGGATGATTTTAAGAGTAGTGCTACGAACACAACACTTTACACAACATGCTTAGGTGGCATTGTGTCATTGGGCAATGGATGAGATGCCATTTTACATCAACAAATAAACACATAGTGTATGTAATTGTATAAAATGTCGTGTTAATAAAATATCCCTTATTTTAATACTCGTATTATACTCTTCTTAGAATAATAGTCCTTGTTTTGATATGTTATTATTGATTATTAACCTTACCTTGTCATCAATATTGACACATTTCCAAAATTGGTATTAATTCAGTAAATAACTAATAAGGGAAAACATAGTGCTAAGATTATGAAGAAAAAAATGGGAGTGCTAAATGAGTTCATGTACTTCTGAGTTAAATTTCGGTGCATTATGTGCTCAATTGTTTCATGTCCAATTATGTTCTCAATTAACAAATAATTGTGACTTGCAGTGGTTACATGTCTCCAGAGTATGTAATGCATGCACGAGTTTTCTTTTACTGCTCTCTCTCTCTCTAAAACTTCTTACCCTAGCCGCCAACTTCATTTTCTTCCTCCTTCCCCTCCCCCCATTCTCGGCGGCGGGAGGGGAGGGATATTCACCTCTCTCTCTCTCTCTCTCTCGTTTTCCTTTGATAGGTGGGTGCGGTGGTGGCGGCTGGAGGTGTCCCGTGGTGGTGTTTTGGCGGTGGCGATGGGTTGGCTTTTTGGATGCAGATCCCGTTCTCCTCCATCCCCCTTGCACTGGTTGTGGCCGGCCATGGCTGCTTTGTTGGGAGCAGCTATTCTTGCCTAACGGCACGTCGATTCTTTCGTCTCTCACGCCGGATCATTGATGGATGATTTCGGTTTCATGCCTAACGGCTTGTGATGGATGACGGCTGGTGTTTTGGGGTTTTGTTGGGAGGCGCTGGGTGGGTTTGGTTGTGGCAGATCCGGTCGCTGTGGTGGGTGGTTCATCAAGGGTCAGTGGTGTTTCGGCGGCGGCGACAATAGGTGGATCTGGTAGCTGGTTTGTGACGGGGTTTGTTGGGTTTGTTGGCTTCTTGGAGAGGGGCGGTTGGTCCGTCCTTGGGGCAGCAACAGGGGCTTGTTCCCCGGGTTCCGGCGGCGGTGGTGGCAACGGTCGTTTTCCTCTTCAATTGGCCGGCGTGCAGCAGTGTTGGCAGCGGGGGCGGCTGTGCTTTGATGGGAGGCTTTTTAGGGTTTTATTGGTTGGGCTTGGCCCATTTTATGTAGGCATTTTTGGGCCTTGGGTGTTTCTTATGGGCTGAAATTTTTTTTCGGGAAAAAGGACCCACGTGGGTGTTGGGCTTTTATGTCTTTTTGGTGGTTCCTTGATTGATCTCTTACCAATCATGGAGTAGGTCTCGGATTGGGCTGACATTTGTTTGTTTGATGTTTCCTTGTCCTTTTAGTCTTGTAACATCTTCAAGATTAATGAAATCTTTTTGCTTTTCAAAAAAAATGTAATGCATGGACAATTCTCCGTCAAGTCTGATGTGTTTAGCTTCGGTGTCTTAGTTCTGGAGATTATTTCTGGCAAGAAGAACAATAACTTTTACCAGTCAGATGGTGCTACGGGCCTTCTGAGCTATGTAAGCTTTTGGCCATACATTCTATTGCTTCTCCGTCTGTCCCATACCGCTAGTCTTCTATCCAAGTTTGGGACGTGAAAATATGCCCTCGTTGACAGCTCTTAATAAGTTAATATTATCGCTTGTAAGTATCAACACATATATATTTAAATAACAGCAAGGGTTTATTGCAATGAGTATTGCCTTTAAATTTGAATGCAAATTTATTCACTAGATTTCCTTTTAAAAGATAAAACTCCAGAAAGAGACCAACAATTTTAGACTTTTTTTTTAATCAGCAACCAATAATATTGCACATAAGAGAGAGTATCGTACATCTTATTTCCTATTACCATCACATTGAGAATTCATATATATAACGACTTGTTGCAGGCTTTGAAACACTGGAGTGAAGGAACACCCTTGGATTTTATGGATCCAACTCTTGAAGGGTCCTATTCAAGAAATGAAGTCACTAGATGCATCCATATCGGCTTGTTATGCGTCCAAGATGATCCGAACGCCAGGCCTTCCATGGCAACGGTAGTTCTGATGCTTAATAGCTATTCGACTAGTCTATCACTTCCTCAACAGCCCGCATTCCTTGGTCGGAGCAGAACAGGGTCATATACACTTGAAAACATAGAGTCAGATCAGTCTACGAGCAAGTCAATACAGTGGTCTGTGAATGAAGCATCAATTACCGAACTAGACCCCAGATGATGTAAGAATTCTGGGCGAATACAAAGATTCAATTAAATTAGCTCTATGGTGTGCGATAAAAACTTGGACACTAAATTCAAAGGATTTACTGAAAACTCAAAGATTTTGAATATGCAATTGCATTGTCACAGTAGCGGAACTGGTGTAAGTTTTTCATGTTTTTTTGGTACACCGAAATTTGTCTCTGTTACCTTCATCCTCTTTGAAACATATAGTATTTGTTAGGCCGGAATTTTGATTCCAATAAGATGGGTCACAAGTTAATGAAGATCAGACGTTATTTAGTCATCTGGGGAAGTTTTGTTGATTGTTATGCATTACATTTGTCCTCTTTTAGAAATAAAATGTCTGCAAGTTTTATGTTGAAGAATTGTTAATTTTCTTCTAGCAATGGCTATTCCCCGCTGTGGTTTTCCTCATTTTTCACTTCTTTTGGATGAACTCTTGGTTGAACACGCTTATGGTACACACCCCTTGAAAGAGGTGCTACAAATTTTTTAAAAATGAGTCACAAAAATTTCTAAAGGCGTTCCGTACACCCCAAAAAGAAGTGTGTACCCGAGATTTTACCCTAATAATTTGCAAAATAAAAAGTAGATATATCTTTTTTTCATAAAAAATAAAACCCAACAAATGGGCTGTACTAGTCAAGCCACAAGATTAAAAAACAATGAGGGTCTCTAATGGGACACAGAGGGACAAGCAATCAACTCAATGGTAAAAGACAAATTCTTCTCAAATGGTCTCCTTTATTCCCTTCAAACAGCGGGTTAGTCAAAAACTTGAGATGAAACAATACAAAAAAACTAGAGTTGTCCAGCGGATCATCCGATCTGTTCAATCCGTCAAATTCGTCCAATCCGAACCGTCCATTAATCCATCCATGAATGTTCGGTTCGGTTCCGGATAGAGAATTTCTTATCTGGAGGTTCCGGATCGGATTGGATCGGATTCGCTTGGTCCGCTCAATCCGCTCAATAATCCTTCTTTAATTTGTCCAATCCGCTCGATCTGATCCGATCCGATCCGTAACCGATCCGTGAATGTTCGGTTCGGTTCCGGATCTTAAAAACCATAATCCGCTCTGAGCGGATCGGATCCGGATCCAATCTGTCCACATCCGATCCGTGGACACCCCTAAAGAAAACCCTCTACGTTTTTCCAATTTCCATCACACAATTTGTTCCACTTCCACCAGCTGTGTGATAAAGATAAACACTACATCGCTATTTCCCGCAACGGGAGCACTTGGCGGAGACGCTCACCGGATTAAAGAGTGTAGAAAAGGTAAAAAATACAACCCGGCTATGCGTACGTATACGCACATGTACGTACGCGCATGAACATATCTGGACAGTTCATTTCAGAAATTGACGTTCTGGATTTTAAAAAAACTTTTCCATATAAGAGTTAAGATTTTTAAAAAAAACTCTTCCATGTAAGTGTTAACTCTGGAAGAGTTTTTTTTAAATTCAGACAGTCGAAAACACGCACGAACGGTCAAGATGCCCCGTTCATGCATATTGCGTACGCTTGGTGTGAGTACTCATCGAATTTTTGGGTAAAAAATGATTCAAAAGTAATTTCCTCTACTATTTGTACTACTAGCGTCTAGCGTTGTGTCCGTTCAATGCACGAGACAGAAAATATAAATGTGAACTTTTTTTGTATTATTTCGTGTATTAAACGGACACAACGCTAGTATGTAAAATATGTGCGTGCGCAATAATTTCACAATACTTGTGTACAAATTAACGAATGAGACTTATCAGGATCCACAAATGTCCACTCGATCGCCTCTACGTTTGTTGGCAAAGGCCTTCCTCTTCCCCTGGGGCAAGCCCATGGGTAGTATCTCGGGACATTTTAAAGTCTACACTCTACAGGTGAATTCCTGGGAAATTGTCAATCACAGCACGCGTACAGACTTTGACCCTGTAATTCCACACGACTCATTGACGGAACTTTACTTTTCTTTCTTTGATCATCTTACTTGAACATGAAAAGTCACCGGAGCTATGGCAATGGCATCCGACCCCCTAAGTGTCATTTCTTCATCATAACACAGCTGAACCAGATTTTGGTTTTGATTCTTCTGATAGAAATCCCCAATAAAAATCCTTTTTTCCTTCCCCCATTTTTTTGGGTTAATTCTAATTAAATCCAAGCTCATATTTTCAACAAAACCATATGATTCAAGTTCAACCCTCCTTCAAGTTCAGCACCACCGCTCTCCTTTTATTCCTTCTCTTCCTTACCCTCTTCCCCACATCCAAAGCCACCCCAACTTACACCTCCTCTCTATGCTCAAACATTACCACATACACTCCGAACAGCATCTACCAATCCAACCTCAAAGCCCTCCTCACCGCCCTCTCCTCCGCCTCTGCCGTCGACGGATTTTCCAATTTCACCGCTGGCAACAACCCTCCCGACGCCTCCTACGGCCTCTTCCTCTGCCGCGGCGATCTTTTCTCCACTTCTTGCCACGACTGCGTGTCCACTGCTACTACCCAAGTATTACAACTCTGCCCAATATCGAAGTGGGCCGCGATCTGGTACGACGAGTGCATGCTGCGATACTCCGACACCTCGATTTTTGCCACCATGGATATCACTTACAACGTTATGTTGGCTGGTGCGAAAAATGTAACTGAGCAGCCAGGACGGTTTAACGAGTCGCTGTATGAGTTAATGGGCGAGTTAAAGACCCAGTTGGAATCTAGTAAGAAGTTTGCAACAAGAGAAGTTAAGGTGACGGAGAATCAGACGCTGTATGGGCTATTGCAATGCACACCGGACATAAGCAGCGTCGATTGCGGCCGCTGCTTGACGGCGGCTATCTCGAATTTGCGGATTTGCTGTGATGGAAAACAAGGGGGGAGAATTCTGTATACGAGTTGTAATGTCAGGTATGAGACGTACCCGTTTTACTCCCTTTATGCCGCTGCCCCATCGCGGCTCCTGTCAACGCCACCGCCGCCCCAGTCACTGCAACCGCGGCTCCTGTCACCGCAACCGTCACTCCCATCCCCACAACCGCCGCTGCAACCGCTGCCTTCAGGTAATTCGAGAGGTTCGTTCATTTTGTTCGGACTAACTTGTCAATGTGGCTTGTAAAATTTCGTTTTTTATTCAGATCAGTGTTTGATCACTTCGTTCAATTTCTTATTCTGCTAACTAAAATCTTATAAATTGATCAATTTTTTTGGTGTAGGAAAGGGGGGAATCTTATGGCGAGTACTTGTTGGCGTTATTGTTCCAATTGGTGTCATCGGATTCTGTTTCCTATGTAGCAAAACAAAGAAGAAGTATTACATTAGTAAACCACATGCTAGTAAGAGAAGGAAGAGAGCGGGAAGAAAAAAAAAAACAGAGAACAAAACCCTTTTCTCATGTTTTTTCTTGTTTAGTTCTTCCAGTGATAGATCTAAGTTGGATGGATCTTTTGAATTTTTACAGGTACGGATGAACTCACCACATTACAGTCGTTGCAATACGATTTGAGTACGGTTCGAGCTGCCACAAACAACTTCTCTGATGATAACAAAATTGGTATGGGTGGATTTGGTCCTGTCTACAAGGTATGTTCATGCATCTAATTGTACTAATTCAATGCCTACAAGTACTAATAGCATCTTCAACAAGCTTTCTATTTGAGCCCTATTAGGAAAAATGGCTAGTCAAGCATATTTTGTCTTTGGCTACATGTAGTCACTGGCGGAGCCAGAAATTGAAGTTGGAGGGGGCCGCATTATGAAAGAAATTTTTGTTCGAAGATTTTTTTCAGAACTATATTCAGTCATTCGAATTTTTATGGTACTGTTTTGATAAATTGAAAAATTAATCTTGAGTATTATTGTTATCATTATCGCACAGTATAATTCACCATAATTTAATGTCTTTGAAATGAAAATTGTTCTACATTTTAATTATTGCCGAAATTTTATAATTTTTTAGAATACCTATAAAAAAAATATGCAAAATATACTCCAAAATAGGAATTATGTTACCCTATGTAGCTCCGCCACTACATGTAGCTAGTCTCTAATGGTTACGCAAATTCATTTATCATTAGCCACCTCACTAATGATGAATGAAATAGTGTCAACTATCAAGCTAGAGAAAAAGGGGAGGAATGAAATTTGGATTGGATCATCCCCAGTTTGCATTTAAGCTGGACAAGACCAATGAACCATAGAAATGTATTTTATTGCATTTCCACTACATTAAAATTTATTACTTATTCAAGAATTTGTTAGCGGACATAACTAGTCTTTCATTACCACCTTACCTAACCAATCAATGGCCGCTACTTATCCTCACTCACTCTTAACCACAGTTAAGCCATGCTTAATGCTCAAGGTATACTTACGAGTGAGAAGAGTGATCTTGATCCAGTTCCTTATCAGCCCCCCTCGGTGCAATTCAACATTTTTGGTCGTGTGGCCACCAAAAATTTATACTAACTCTCTCTACATTTTGCCAGAAATATTTCAAACAATTTGCCGTAATCCAGAGTAACGATAGCATATATATTTCATAGCATACCATGATTGGCCGGATTAGTAATCAACTAATCATAGGATACATTTTTCGCACCATCAGAGATGAATAGCCAGGAAATTATCGATACTCCATGATTCATTTCATTCGTGTATTTTATAGTCCTTGTTTCACTGGGTTGTTTATTCATGTGATACTTAACCCATAGTTTGATGTAACATGTCATTGCATTTTCTATATTCTCAGGGCACGCTTCCGAATGGAGAAGAGGTAGCTGTGAAGAGGCTATCTAAAAACTCAAGACAAGGTGTTGAACAATTCAAGAATGAGGTGGTATTGATAGCCAAGATCCAGCACGTAAATCTAGTTAGGTTACTGGGGTTTTGCTTGGAAGGAGAAGAAAAGATACTCATCTATGAATTTCTGCCCAACAAAAGCCTCGACAAGTTCCTATTTGGTTGGGCAAATTAAGTCATTCTGTTCCTTAATGGTGTATTTTATTCGGTTTCCTATTATCATTTTGCATTCCATGATCACAATATCCGCATCAAAACAAGAATTCGCCTTTCAAACAGTTGGTCTTGCAGTTGTGTTTGCATTCCAAAATGAATTATTTTCTGGATACTTAAAGTCAGTAACATTACGAAATGATTTACAAGCTGGGTATTTGAAAAAGAATACATCCGGAATAATATGCCAGTATCAGTGGCATTTTAGAAGTTTTAAGTCACATGGAATGCACAGACTACAAAAGTCATATCATTTTGTGCTCTCCGTAAAAAGGAATCACATCTGTATAAACATTGCCGTATTAGTAATATGTTGTGCACTATGGGCAAAAACTGCATTTTTACTAACTTGGAATCTTATTTTTATCCATGGTCAGATTCACAAGAGCAAGAGAAGTTGGATTGGCCTCAACGTTACAAGATCATACAGGGCATAGCTCACGGGATGCTATACCTTCATGAATATTCTAGTCTTCGAATTATACATCGTGATCTTAAAGCTGGTAATATTTTATTAGATGGGAATATGAATGCAAAAATTTCAGATTTTGGCATGGCTAGGATCTTCGATGTGGATCAAACTCGAGCAATTACAGGTCGAGTAGTTGGAACATAGTAAGCACCATGTCTTATTAGCTCATGTGTTTGTTTCCATAACTGGAATTAATGGGTACATGCTTTAGACCTCACGTAAAACATCATTGTGTGTCTTATAAATGATATGGATTATACTCATGTCTACATATATGTCTATTAAATTTTGATTCTGGACACCAATCAACAAAAGCCTCAGGGAAGGGCGATGGAAGGGACAGCTCTTATTGCCTTTGCGATCTGGAAAAAAAAAAGCATCATCATAGACATCTGTTTTGAATTTCTGATATTTGATTTTAATGCTAGAGTTTTATATTGTTATCTTTTTTCATTGAATGGACTGATGGTGTTGTTGCAGTGGTTACATATCTCCGGAATATGCAATGCATGGACAGTTCTCCGTGAAGTCTGATGTGTTTAGCTTTGGTGTCTTACTATTGGAAGTCATTTCTGGCAAGAAGACCAATAGCTTTTATAAACCCGACTGTGTTGAGAACATTCTGACCTATGTAAGTGATCATAAAACGTACATTCTCATTAGCGTAATATAACTATGGCACCTAACGTACGCGTTCTGTCATTCTGTGTTACTCTGTTCTTAAGTTGAATATATTTGTCAATGCCGTCTGCAAAAGGTTTTCAAATTGAGTGGCATTGTTCTAAACTATACTGCAGTACAGATCACAATGATATGGACTCACACCAAAAGAGATTTCGCAAGAGTGACTAAGATTATTTTGGTCTCTTGTACGTGTTGATAGTGCCTTTAGACATAGGTTATGGACAATTGGACAGTATAAACAGATGTAAATAATGTCTGGAGAGATTTTCTCGAAACACTTGAATTATTTCTTTGTCATTTTAGTTACCAAAGTTTGAAATGTATAAACATGGCCCTTAAATGTAGGAAGTCCCATGATTCCACCGTTTGGAAGTAATCGTGATAGGAAAGTTCTTAGTAAATTTTCTTTGAAGTTGGACTCTCTTTTCCACAGTACGATTGATCAACATTTGTATATTTTGTACAACAAAATAGGAATTTGGCTGATACCCCGAATCATCTAAACGATCGTATGAGATTGCATGAGAAATTACGTCCCACCTGATAAATTTTACGTTTATGCTTTTGGTTCTTATTCCAGATTATAGCCACGTCAACATTGAATTATTCTTCGGGTGATATTAAAAAATTGAAGATTTAGGCACCAACTGGCTCGTGATAATCAGACATGGTTTGGTGGCAATCAGTCTATTTCATAAATACCTTTTAGAGGAAATTTGAAACTGAATCAATCTGATTCAATTCAGGAACGAAGTGATACGGACTGCATGCTTAGGGATCATAGTGGTAGTATTTTGCTGGCAGAATTATTACACTGCACTTTCTCTATAATTTCTTTGTTAAAGGATCTCAGAACTTACCGCTTATGGTATTTTCCTTCTCTATGCCGAAATCATCACCTTAAAATTGTTCTGTTATAGGCTTGGAAACTCCGGAACGATGGAACCCCCTTGGAGTTGATGGATCAAGCTTTGGAAGGGTCTTATTCAAGAAATGATGTCCATAGATGCATCCATATCGGCTTGTTGTGTGTCCAACACAATCCGGATGCAAGGCCCTCCATGGCAAAGGTAGTCCGGATGCTCAACAGGTACTCTTCCATGTCATTACCTCAACAACCTGCATTCTTTGCTCAGAGTAGAACAACGTCGAGAACACTTCAAGGCCTAGAGCCGGACCGCTCTATTGACAGGCCAATACCGTTGCCTGTGAACGAAGACTCAGTTGTTGAACTAGATCGCAGATAACGTGAGAAGTTTGGACCAATATCAAGACTGTCAAGTGTATCTATTCCTCTGTTAAATGGGAAAGCTTTGTCTGTATCTGATATCTCATAGAAACAGAGTTCTTTTGTACATTTTTCCTGCAAAATTTGCTTCGTGAATAGTCTTGGTTTAGTGCTTCTTAATTTGTCCCTGGGTATGTCGCTTCTTGCCTTGTTTTGATGGGATTATCCCCACTGTAGTTTGTATTCATTTCAGATTGGTTTAAATTGGAATATGATTCATTGCAAATTAATGTCGATCTGGAACATGTTTTATACTGTATTTACTTGCACAGATTTTATCTGGAGGCATGCCCCAAGTCAAATGTCCAAATTGGTGAACAAATTGAGATGGAGGGAGTAGTAGGTACACCGACGACGTAGCTAAGAAGCACATGTATGGGTACAAGTACGGTAACTGGTACGATACGGGTACGTCGATACGACGAAAGGTAAAAAATGTACGATACGGATATGGCTCAGTTACGTTTATAACAAATGTAGTTTTATAATTTAGAGCAATGTATTACACATAATAATTACACTTCAAATGAAAGAAATAGCTAAATGACTTGGGTAATTAGAAATCCAATATCAAATTAGTTTAATGCCAAACTTTAGGTGAAAATTACAATTTAATGCCATTATAGTAAAACCCAAACCCTCAAACCTTGTCAAAAATCAGCCCGGAACCCATGTCCTGATCCGAAAGGAGAGACTGTAAAACAGAAGAGATACTTAGTTGCATCACCAACTTTTAGAAACACTGTCCCGAGGGACAACTTGTCAAAACTGTGTCCTGAGGGATGAAGCACTTCCATTTGAGCGTCTCGCGGATTAGCAAAGCTGTCAAAATTCACACTTTCGTGACTACGAAGTCACATTCACTTTCGTGAACCTGAAAACCGGTCATAGATCGATACTCTCGCGATTCCGAATGGTCATATCCACTTTCATGACCCCAAATGGTCACAGGCACTTTCGTGATCCCGAACTGGTCATAGACACTTCTGTGAGTCCAAACGGTCATGTCCCAATGGCGGCCATAGCTTGGCGCACCATTTTATCCTGAAATAGTCGAAGTTGTCGAACCTGTCAAAAGAAATAGTTGAACCTGTCGAAGTTGTCGAACCAACTTGTCGAATGTCGAACACGAAAGCTTAACACACCTTTTAATGTTGAATGTCGAACACGGTAGCTTCGTGCACCATTTAACTTCTCAAACATGGTAGCCTCCTGCGCCGTATCAAAAATAAATTTTCAAACACGGTAGCTTCATGTGCCGTATCAAAAAAATTCGAACAAGGTAGCTTTTCGCACCATATTAAAAAATTTCAAACACGGAAGCTTTGTGTGCCGTATCATAAATTTTCAAACACGGTAGTTTCGTGCGCCGTATCATAAATTTTCAAACACGGTAGCCCCATGCACTGTATCAAAAAAATTCAAACACAATAGCTTCGTGTGCCGTATCAAATTTTTTCAAACACGGAAGCTTTGTGCGCCGTATCATAAATTTTCAAACACGGAAGCGTGCAAACACGTTTTTAAAAAAAAAACACTCACATGCTGTATATGGTTCGGTGTAACTTGTATGCTTTCTTGCACATAACACTTATGTGCTTTTAAAATCTATTTTAGAATTTTCGGAAAAAAGAGAACGTGTTAACAGGTTCCCGACTCTCAATTGAACGGGTCTATCCGCCTATCTCTCTCTCATGTACTTTCCACACCAAACTCCCACTCAATTCCTGTACAAGGGACCACTAAAATTAAATTTAATTCAATTCAATGCCGCATCATTGACCACTTCCAAGTCGTCTGATTTACAGCCATGATTTCCAATTTCCTCTCTCCACCACCTATTTCCCACGCGTCTATGGTACACCACACTTGGGTACCTCAAGTGCACACCAGCGCATCTCAACCATCCAAAAGTGATGTATGCAACTATGCATATCATTTTTTATTTCTTCACCCTCTCCAAATCTCCGTTCTACTAATCAAAACATTGAAATCCCCAAAAGCATGATGATCAGGTGCTCTACCATGGATAATTTGCTCCCAACAAAGCCCGCAAATTTGGCTCTGTTTGTGAAGCAAGGGCACTAGCTTGTGCTCTAACTCTGTTTAGGGGTGACTCCAGCGGACCCTACCGGGAAAAATAATACTTTTATTATATTGAAATTTTAAAAAATTTCATAAATGAACCTCTTAAATTTGATAGTGGCACTACTGGATAACTTCTAAAAGTTCATAAAAGTTATTTATTTGTGTGGTTTGTTTGAATTCCAAAAGTTTATAAAAATGATTTATTTGGGAGTTTTTTAAATAAATTAATTTTTTCTCGACTTTTTATGTGATGTATTATGAGAGAATGATCTGTCTTAATTTAAAAAAAAAATATTTTTGTTTTTGACCCCGACTACAGTACGGCATTATTAGCCAAAGAAAAAGAGAGCTGCTAGAGGTACCCCATCCTTTTGCACCGAAAATGCACCCCACGCCTTCGGGGACCTGCTTTTGGGTCCCACACGAGTGATCCAAACCGTTCATTGTTCTTAAAACATTTTTCCGAGGGGGCCCACCAAAAATCAACTCAATCGGACGGTTAGAAGTGCTTGAACCAAAGTCTCACCGTTTCAAATTAAAACTTTTAATAGAAAAACGGTGAGATTTTGGTTCAAGCACTTCTAACCGTCCGATTGAGCTAATTTTTGGTGGGCCCCCTCGGAAAAGTTTTTTAAGAACAATGAACGGTTCGGATCACTAATGTGGGACCCAAAAGCAGGTCCCCGAAGGTGTGGGGTGCATTTTCGGTGCAAAAAATGGGGTACCCCAGGTTTTCCGAAAGAAAAATTCCAATTACAGTACGGCCTTATTGAACCCGACTTCCAAAGTCGTCGAAGCTACTACAGCCATTATCATTTCCTATATATATCTCCTCTCTCCACATTTCATCACACTCTCCCAATCTTCTCTTTCATCAATATTGAAACCACAAAAAGTAATAATTTGCCCCACAAAAATGCCCAGATATGCTCTGTTTGCTTTCACCATTTGCTTTCTCACCTTCATCCCAAAAATCAAAGCTTACCCCTACTTAGACTGCCCAAATGCAACCGCCACCTACGCCCAAAACAGCACCTACCAAACAAACCTCAACACCCTCTTGTCCGTTCTATCCTCTAACTCCAACTCTTCCAACGGCTTCTACAACTACACCGCCGGCACCAGCCCACCCGACGTCGCCTACGGCCTCTTCCTCTGCCGCGGCGACGTCTCAGCTGCCGTGTGTCGAGACTGCGTCGGTTTCGCTACCACAGATGTAATCGAAAGGTGCCCCACGTCGAAGCGGGTCGCGATCTGGTACGACGAGTGTATGCTCAGGTACTCCAACGCGTCCATCGTCTTTAAACTGGGTGAAGAGTCGGTACTTTATTCGTGGACTGGGGATAACGTGACGAATGTGACCCCTTTCAACGAAACTTTTACAGAGGTATTATGTGGAATTTTGCATTTGTTTTTTGTTTTTCTTTATTTTTTTGTTCAAACTATATGAGAATACAAGTAAAAATCATACTCTCCCCATCCTAAAAGGTGTCCAAAAATATTATTCACACTTCTTATAAAATTATTTATATTCTTTAATCTGTAAATAATTTGTATATGCAATATGATTTGTATATGCAATATGGATATGTTTGATACATCTCACCTAGTGTATTTTTTGCCTAAACATTAACATAAACACTTGAAGTATATTTTTTGCCTAAAAAAATAAAAAAGTACATCTTTTGATGAGAGAGAGAGAGGAGGAGGAGGAAAAAAAAAAGAAATGGAAAGCAAGTGTACAGTGCCTAGGTAAACATAGCCATCTACTGTAGCTGGAGGAAAAATACCTTGAGGTTTACATAGTCTAGTGCAGGAGTGTTTTTCTCACATTGGCTAGGTAAAAAAGCTCAAATGCCAATTTACCTCATCTTGTGCACTTGCTCTTAGGAGTTAAAGGAGAACTCAAAATAAGTTTAGTTTTGAAAATGAGGATTTTAAGGCTGGCCGAGTTTTTTAGCTTCGGGCCCAAATTATTCCTACGCATGTTTGTTTAGTTTTTAAAATAGCTCTGGAAGATTATTATGCGCATCTAAATATTTGCTAATTATCCAATGGTCATAGAAGATTGTCATATGGTGCGCCCATCGATGTATGATTGGTACTTTATCTTCTTCTTTTTTGTGATTTTAGCAAAAAATTAATACGTGGCATAGGATTAATGGTTGGAACAATGTTTCAAGATATTGCAACACCACTAAATAATTTCTTGTATTCATTACTTTCTCTCTCTACTTTCAAATTTCAAGATACTACTATATCTTTTGTTGTAAATATTCACATAGAGTTACACAGTTCACAGAGCCTTAACCATATAGTTCATATAGTCCAACCACACGGTTCTTATAGCCCCACTAAAATACATGCTTCATATGCATAGACTCATCATACAAAGTTCACATAAGGTTATGCAGTCACATGATAGTTGACATAGTCTTATCATATAAAGTTCACATAAGATTACCTAGTTCACATAGCCTCAACCAAACAATTCACACAGCTCAACCACATAGTTCACCTAGTCCCACCACACCAAAATACATAATTCACATAGCCTTATAATGCAGAATTTACAAAGGATCATGCAGTTCACATAGCCTCAACCAGTCAATTCACATAGTTCAACCACATAGTTCACCCAGCCCTACCACACACTAAAATATATAGTTTCACATAGCCATTTAACATAGCCGTAGAATGCAAAGTTCACATAGCCTTAACCACACAGTTTCAATAGCACGGACATCATAGTTCACACACCACACACTAAAATACACAGTTCATATAGCCTTATTACACAGAGTTCAAATAGGAAGTTCTGTAGTTCACATAGCTAGACAATAAATAGTTCACATATTTCATAATTCACATAGTATTCACACAAAAAAATTAGCTTTTTATCTATACATAATTTATATGAATCTCATTTCATAGATCTTGTTGAGTAGATTATAAAAATATAAATTTTACTGAAAATTGACATGTACATAATAAGTTGTGACATTTTAAAGTTTAGAATGTAAAAAAATAAGGAATGGCAAAATAGTAAATAATGAGTGAAATTAGTTCGGGAATCTTATTGCCGCGGCTACTCAGGTTCGGAAACATTATTTAGGATTGGGATGAAACCGAAGCTTTAGAACGAGACCGGACACTAATTTTTTATTTGAAAATTGACCCCGTTCCACCACAACTCCTGAATTAATGTAAAATGGCTCTAGCACTTAAAAGTCACTAAGTCGAACCTAGTTTGTTGTACTGACTTAGTTTGTTGTACTGACTTTGATAATTTTTGACAATATTTCCCTTATGCAATGTAAAATGCAACCCAACACTAATAAGTCTAAAGGGCAATTCGGATACTCTATTTCACAGCAAATATTACTCCAAGTTGTATGCTGGAACAAGCTGACTTAAGAATGTGATTTTGTTGTGGAATAACTTGACTTAATGCATCTTTGTACACCTTAAATCTGGTGTTACGCAACGGAGCCTTGTAGTGAGTTGGACTATCTTTTTTGAAACGGCCTAGTGAGTCATAAAAGGACCGGTGTTGTTGAGGCCCACATTCCTCCAAATTGTTATATCTTCTCATTTACAATAAGTTTAAATTCTAAATCGCCATCTTTCAACTAAAAAAAAAATTCATATCGCTGTCAAAATCTTAATAATTGCACTTTAGTCCCTTCAAAATAAAAGTTAACTGTTTTACCATAATCCCTTCAAATTCAGAGCAATTATAAAGTTGGCAAGAACAGAGCCAAGATTTTTGCGTAGGTGAGGCTAATATACACGATCAAAATAATTAAAATAAAGAGAGACAACAATGTGAATTTTTACTTACTCAAAAAATAAATAATAACAGTAATAATACATATCCCCTCCGTCCCTTTTTAAATATGTTGCTTCGTAAATCGAACTTATTAAAGAGATATCTTCATTACACCTTTTACATCAATTTTTATAATTTGCATATCAACTTTTACATCAACTTTTCAAAATTATACACTTTTACCCATAACTTTTTACCCACTAACTTTTCAAAAGGTCAAAATAAGCGTTGTATAAACCTTTACCCATTAATTTTTCAAAATACACACTTATTAAGGGACAATCAAAATGGAATAGTCGACAATAAAAAAAGGGACGGAGGGAGTATAAAACTAAACAAGTTTCTTATAACTACTTAGATTGCAAAGTAGTAATTTATCTAATCGTATCTACTAAAATTAGGCATCTTGAACTGTGCTCGGCACTCTTTCATATTATGAAAAGCATTTTATGATAGAGTCTATGTCAAATCTCGAGCAATATCTTGCTTAGTGTAAGTGATCAAGAAACTTGCTAAAAACTCTTCTTCCATTTTGTTGTGGAGTTTTGTCTTCACACATTTCGTAGCAGAAAAGGCACATGTAGCTGTTGAAATGGGTAAAGTTAATTTTTTTAACAAAAAAATGAATGGGGAGCAGGCTTTACCTGTTGACGGGGATAGCTGTATATTTTGATGATATATATCTATTGAGAGGGGGAGGACTATACAATTTTAAATTATATAGGGGGCGACGGTCCCTACTAACCCCTTTTGGCTCCATCCTTGAAAGTTTGCTCCCTCGTTATCTCTTTTCAGCGACTACCAACCAGTTGAGGCCCAATATGAGAGGCCTTAACGGCTTAACCTCATCTTTCTGCAATTAAATTTGGTTTGTGTCTTTCCTTTGCAGTATACCGGAAAAATGGATTTTTAATTTGATATCTAGTCCTAACTTCGGGCAAACCACTTCATGACTAACTATTCCTAGTATGAATTACACTTGAAAAGGTAATGGACGATATTGTCAATCGGGCTTCCAGTGATAACTCTGAGAAGAAGTTTGCGACTAAAGCAGCCAGCTACACGGCGCTTGAATCGGTGTACGGACTAGCACAATGCACACCAGATTTATCTAATGCTCAGTGCAATGCATGTCTTCAAAAATGTAGATTGATGCTTTCGAATTGCTGTAATGCAAAACAAGGGGCAAGAATTCTGTCTGAAAGCTGCAATGTCAGATATAATAATACCTTGTTTTATGATGCCAGCTTCGGTGCCGCTCCTCGAGGTAACCTTACCAATCCTCTATTGCTCCTTTCGTTCCATATTCTTGGTCCTTCTTGCTTTTGGATATGTCCCCAAATGTTGTGAATTTTGAAATGTCAAAAGCCAAATCTATTGTTAGTTTCTATATCTATCCATTATAGCCACATTTAGAATTAGAAAAGAGTGGAAACAATACTGTTAATTGAATAGAGCTACGCGGACTGCATATTCGCCTAAACTACCGCGAAGGACCAAGAATATGGGATGAAAAGCTTATGTCAAATCGTAGTTCACAAAATGTGAGCGATCGTGGTGTTAAATATGAATTCAAGCTAGTCGATGTTGGCTCGTGTTCGTCTTATTAAAACTTTATTTGAGATCAGTTCGTTACCTTTCAAACCAAATGTGAAGACTGTGAACACTTTTCCCAAACCCGTTTAACTTTTCAAGGTAAAAGAATAGCATGCGCTCGAACAACAGGGATCAATTCATTCAGCAGACCAAAATGAAGAAGATGTGCAATCGCATCTGCTCAAGGATCTTCTTGAACTCGGTAAAGCATGTTTTAGCATGGCTCGATTGTTAAACAAACCAAACTTGATACTGTTATTCAGTTTTTTTCAAACAAGCTGAAGTAACTCACTACGCTACTCGAATCAGATTGATTGCACCCTTAGTCATGAGCGCTACCTTTTGGTTAATGGAAGTTGTTGATGAAATAATGTTTTGATGCAGGAAATGGAGGAATCAAATCGCAAGTAATCATTGCCATTGTAGTTGCAGTTGGGGTGGCTATTATGCTTTTCATAGCAAGCTTCTGTTACCTAACAAGGAGGGTGAAGAAGAAGGACAACTCTAACATAGAAAACGAAAGTAAGAGGAAGGAAATTTTTAAAAATTATCCCTGAATTAAACTAAAGAAACCTCTGGCCGCTGCCAGAACTAACTAAAGGAAGAATGATAAACCCAAAAAAAACTTCTGTTCCTTTCTTGTTTTGACCATTTTTTCTTGTTCCAACTTTTGATTTGTCCAGTTGGGGATGACATGTCAACAGTGAAGTCCTTGCAATATGATTTAGGTACAGTTCAAGCTGCCACAAACAACTTCTCAGACGATAACATTATCGGTAAAGGTGGATTTGGTCAAGTCTACAAGGTATTTATTTTCCTTAAATCATCCGAAATTTTTCGAATTTGTTTGACTATGGATCTAAAAGATTCACGGGATGTTTTGAATTCTCAGGGTTTACTTCCAGATGGACAAGAGGTAGCCATGAAGAGGCTATCTAAAACCTCAGGGCAAGGTGCACAAGAATTTAAGAATGAGGCGCTATTGGTAGCCAAACTTCAACATAAAAACCTAGTGAGGCTACTCGGATTTTGCTTAGAAGGAGAAGAAAAGATACTCATTTATGAGTTTGTGCCCAACAAGAGCCTCGATTACTTTTTATTCGGTTTGGCAATCTGAACGACACTTTGTTAATATTGCTTGTTACTAATTTTCGTTGCCATAATCCAGTAAGGAATTACCTCTCAAACACACAAGCATAGAATGGCACGCAACATGAATTGTATGTTGAGGAGCATTTCACATTAGATACATTGTTCCAAGTCTAGTTCTATAGTTGATAGTTGTAATTTGAACTTGCATTTGGATCGATCAATGCAGACCCACAAGAGCAAGCGAAGTTGGATTGGTCAAGACGATACAAGATTATAGGAGGGGTAGCCCGCGGAATGTTGTACCTTCATGAAGATTCACGGCTTAGAATTATACACCGGGATCTCAAAGCTAGCAATATCTTGTTGGATGGTGACATGAATGCGAAAATTTCAGATTTTGGAATCGCTAGGATCTTTGGAGTTGATCAAACTCATGGAATTACAAGTCAAGTCGCTGGAACATTGTAAGTAGTGTCCCACCATCCCGTATGTTTGTTTTTTATTATTGCATTATTGGGCAGTTTTATACTATATACAAATCTCAATCAATGGAGTGCAATTTTGTTCACCCTCTATAAAGAAAGTGAACAAAATCCTCTAAATCCAACCCAAGTTACTTTTTAGGATTAATTTCAAAAGCACCTCCTGAACTACCATCCAAAATCATTTTCACCCCTAGACTATTAAGCGTGAAATTTGTAAATTTGTATAAAACTTTTCAGAAATCGTTTGATAATGTGAATTTTGTATAAAAGGTTTTGGAGGAAAGCCCATTTTTCAGGAAAAAAAACTAAAATGGATTCTCGGAAAATGACCTTGGTTAAATAAGAAGATGACAATTGAAATTAGTCGCTGAGAAGTGTTAAACAAAACTGACTACGACCAAAGTGGGTTCATTTCTCAGGACATTATTTTCTTCTATTTTCCTGCATTTTACCCGAAGAAGAACATTGAATTTACAAAACTGAGAGATTCATACATGAGAATTATGAGCTGAAATTGTATGCATATATCCTTACCAAGTGAGGTTTAGTCGGTTATCAAAAAAAAAAATAACTTTTAGCCTCGGGGGTGTTTTGGAAATTAGCCTAAAAACTAACTTGGGTTGGGTTAAGGGTGGCTCATTATCTTCCCTGGCCAATAAGAGAGAGGGTGAACAAAATTACTCGATGCATCGTTATGATTCATCAAAAGCCGACTCTTGATGTAAGCAAACAGACGTGCTATGCCTAGCTGCTTAATCACAACTTATGGACTTCACTAGGCTGAGGATGATTTTACGAGTAGTGCTACGAACACAACATTTTACACAACAATATACACAATATGCTTATAGGTGGCACTGTGTCATTAGGAAATGGATGAGATGCCATTTTAAATTGGCCAATGATACAGTGCCCACATAAACATTTGTGTATATTGTTGTGTAAAATGCCGGGTTAGTAGAATATCGCCGATTTTAATACTCGTATTGTACTCTTCTTAAATAATAGTCCTTATTTTAATATGTTATTATCGTTTATTAACCTAATTACCTTTTCATCAATTATTGACACGTTTCCAAAATTGGTATTAATTCAGTAAATAACTAATAAGGTAAAACATAGTGCTAAAATTATTTAATAAAAAAGGGGGAGTTCTAAATCAGTTCACGTACTTATGAGTTAAAATTTTGGTTCATTATGTCCTCAATTGTTTCATGTCCAATTTCGCCTGAAAAGCGCTAGTTTCTTTCCATCTTCCATATTCATGATTAACAAATAATTGTGATTTGCAGTGGTTACATGTCCCAAGAGTATGTAATGCGTGGAAAATTCTCGGCCAAGTCTG
Organism: Vaccinium myrtillus; assembly: GCA_016920895.1. Lineage (NCBI taxonomy): Eukaryota > Viridiplantae > Streptophyta > Magnoliopsida > Ericales > Ericaceae > Vaccinium > Vaccinium myrtillus. The sequence continues at coordinate 361,920 of JADGMU010000807.1, forward strand.
ATGTGTATAGCTTCGGTGTCTTAATTCTGGAGATCATTTCTGGCAAGAAGAACAATAACTTTTGCCAGTCAGATGGTGCTGCCGACTTTCTAAGCTATGTAAGTGTTTTGCCATACATTCTAATTGCTTCTCCATCCGTCCTATACCACTAGTCTTCTATCCAATTTCGGGACATGTGAAAATAATTGTCCTTTTTGAAAGTTTTTTTTGGTAAGGCCTTGTAAATATCAACAAATGTACTCTATATTTTAAATACAGCTAACGATTATTGCTATGAGCATTGCCTTTAAATTTGAATGCGAATTTAATCACTACATCCTTTTAAAAGATAAATCTCCAGAAAGAGGACCAACAACTTTTTAGACTTTTTTATTTTATCAGCAACCAACAATATTGCACATAAGAAACAGAGTGTCGGAACTTTTATTGCCTATTACCATCAGTTGACAATTCATATATATTATGGCTTGTTGTAGGCTTGGAAACACTGGAGTGAAGGAACGCCCTTGGATTTCATGGATCCAACTCTTGAAGGGTCCTATTCAAGAAATGAAGTCACTAGATGCATCCATATCAGCTTGTTATGCGTCCAAGATGATCCGGATGCCAGGCCTTCCATGGAAATGATAGTTCTGATGCTCAATAGCCATTTCACTGCTATGCCACTTCCTCAACAGCCCGCGTTCCTTGGTTGGAGCGGAACTGGGTCATATACACTTGAAAACATAGAGTGAGATTAGTCTACGAGCAAGTCAATACAATGGTGTGTGAATGAAGCATTAATTACTGAACTAGACCCCAGATGATGTGAGAATTGCAGGCCAATAAACGAAGATTCAATTAATTGAGCTCTATGCGAGATCCGACCCGATATTTTCGGGGCCTTAAAGCGTGGTTTAACAATGGGGCCTCTTTAACAATTATATATATAATATTTATTTGACATTGTGTTCACAAATGCCTTGTGGTACAGTGGTTCTTTGTGGAAAATGGAACTCATGACTTTCATGTCGCGTGATCTAGTCACTGTGCTTGCAGTAGGCAGTGTTTTTTTGGGTACATTTTCGATATATTGGTTAAAATATTGTAGACGTGAATAATCGAATGCGTGACCTAATAGACAAAACTTAACCACCTTACCACTCAACCACTGTAGAGATATTTGTACAAGTATTGGCATATGTAGTATATAAGATATTCAAAAATTTGGGGGCCTTGTTATTGGGTCAAAACGGGGCCCTAAGCGGTGGCCTAGTGGGCTAATGCCCAGGGCCGGTCCTGGCTCTATGAAATGTGATGAATAACTTGGAGACTAGATTCAAAGGATTTATTGAAAAAAGAGATTTAAAATATTGATTCCAATAAGATGGGTCACAAGTTAAATGATTTGTTAGTAGTTTTAGTTTAGTTTAGTTTTCGAAATAGGAGTAATGAGTGGAGAGAGAATAGGAGTAATAACTAAAAACATGAGTAATGAGAGAGAGAGAGAGAGAGAGAGAGAGAGAGAGAGAGAGAGAGAGAGAGAGAGAGAGAGAGAGAGAGAGAGAGAGAGAGTCATAATTTGATATAGAATTATTAATTGGAGAGATAAATAAGGTAATAATTACAAATTTAAACTAAAACCAAATTAAACTATGAAACGAACATGGCCTCATCTCGGAAAAGTTTTGTTGATTGATGCATTACATTTGTCCTCTTTCAGAAATAAAATGTCTGCAAATTTTATGTAGAAGGCTTGTTAGTTTTCTTCTAGCGATGGCTATTCCCCGCTATGGTTTTACTCTTTTTTCACTCCTTTCGAATGAACTCTTGGTTGAACACCCCTATGGTAAACAGTAAACACCCTTTGAAAGAGGTGCACGGAATGCACTTTTATATTTTGAACCACCAAATGTGTATCTCAGCACATACTCTCATTTATATATGAACACTAAAAAAATAGTATATTAACCACAAAAATTCATAAACAACAACATAAAAATTCGTAACCAACACCAAAAAAACTCACAAGTTTTGCGCCATCATCTTTTGACCTCGCCGACTTTTTGAACCACAAAAATTCGTAAAAGTAACCCCAAAAATATATACCAATTTGACCAAAAAATCTCATAAACACGAGAAACAAGAATTCAAAAAACAAGCCACAAAAATTCGTGAAATAAAATACCACAAACTTCATATGTCAGGTCACAAAACTCATAAAAGGAGCCCAAAAACTCTTAAAGGGGTGTTCGGTGCACCCCGAAAAGGAAATGCGTACCTGATATTTTGCCCTATTAGTTTGCAAAATAAAAGTAAATATATTTTTTCCATAAAAAATAAAACCCAACAAATCGTTGTACTAGCCAAGTCACAAGATTAATTAAAAAACAAGAAGATCTCTAATGGGATAAAGAGGGACAAGCAATCAATTCAATGGTGACAATACGATGAATAAAAATGGCTCTCTTTTATTCCATTCAAACATGGTTATTCAAAAGGTTGAGATGAAACAATATGAAAAAACCCAGCCAGTTTGGCTAGCGGATTTGCGGCCGGATTTATGATGCGCCGGGATTTGATTTCCTAGTCCCACCTCTTATCAGGTCTTTGGATGGTTTTTTCCTCCCTGGACTATTTTACTATTCAGAATATATAATCACCCCAGGGTGGATAAGCTAAGCACTCCCTCACCCCTCTCGTTAGCATATTCGGGGGGACTTCGGTCTATTTTGCCCCTCCAAATCCAACTTCTTTATGCTTCTGAAACCAAAGGAGAGAGAAAAAAGAGAGCAAATCATCTGGGCTTTCTAAAACTGAACGAGAGAGAGACAGAGAGAGAGAAAGAGAGAGAGAGAGAGAGACAAAGAGAGAGAGAGACAGAGAGAGAGAGAGAGAGAGAGATTGGGAGAGGTATCTGTTCTTATTGTTGCCGGAGTTGGAAGGTTTAGGATCTTCGGTGGGCAGCGATCGGTTGCTTCCGGAGTCCTCGTCTAGGGGTTTTGACTGACGATCATCTAATCGACAATTCCAAGTACGTTTTCCCTAGTGTTTTCACACTTTTATTCATGCGTTGGTCCAAAGAGAACCTCTCGTTCCAACCATTAAAAGTGTTTTGGCTGAGTAGAGCCAAATTTTTCCATGTTAAAGATAGTAACAACCTTTTCCTCTCCTAATCCAGTTTCTTCTTCTTCTTTGACTCCTTCTTTTGTTCCTACATTCAAACCTTATTTTCTGTCAATACCCATTTCTATTCCTGTTTTTGCACCTATCTATATTCTAGTATCTTTCTCTACACCTGCAGTAGTTTCTTCTCCAGATCCTGCCCCTCTAGTATCTCCTTCTCCAGTCTTTCCTCTTACATCTACACCTCTCATTAACTCTACTCCTCCTGCTCAACCTACTTCTGCTTGGCAGGGGTTCCATAATAGCTTGGCAGACTCTTCTTTGTTTGTTTTGTCTGAAGGCACAAACTTGGTATATGTTCTAGTATATGTGGATGACATCTTAATTACTGGAAATAACTCTCATCTTGTCAATACCACTATTCAAAGCCTTGGTTCTGATTTTGCCTTGAAAGATTTGGGTACACTTCACTATTTTCTGGGAATAGAAGTTATTCAAGCTCCCACAGGATTGATTCATTCTCAGGCCAAATATGCTTAGGAACTGTTGCTAAGAGCTGGAATGTATACTTGCAGGCCTTGTGCATCTCCATCCTCACTTAAACCTTTGTCACAACTTCTGATCATTCATTTTCTAGTCTAGAATTCTATAGGACTGTTGTGGGGTCTCTCCAATATCTCACTTTTACTAGGTCTGATTTATCCTATGCTGTTTGTCAACACATGCACCATACACTTGAGAATCATTTCACTGCAGTGAAGAGAATTTTAAGATATGTTAAGGGCACATTGAATCAAAGTTTGAATTTTACAAAGGGATCTTTGCACCTAAATGCCTTCTCGAATGCAGACTGAGCTGGGGATGCCCTGGATAGAAGGTCTACTGGTGGGTATTGCGTATTTTTGGAACCTAATCGTCTCTATTGGTCACTAAGAAACAACACTGCGTAGCTAGGTCTTCTCACGGAGAGGTGAGTACAAAGCCTTGGCTAACACCACATCGAAGTTGTTTGGCTTGTACATCTTCTTAAGAATTTGGTGACTTCAATCCCGTCATCTTTTTTGGCTGTTATCTGGTGTGATAATCTTTTAGCCATATCTCTGGCTTCCAATCTTGTATTCCATGCTCAAACAAAGCATGTTGAAGTTGATTTTCACTTCGTGCATGTTGAAGTTGATTTTCACTTCGGACGTGAGAAGGTTATCCATAAACAGCTGTTGATTAAGCATGTTCCCTCTACTTTTCAACTTCCTGACATGTTTACTAAGCCCCTCACTATTTCAGTTTGTTTCTCACGTCCAAACTGCAGCTGCTAAGTCTACCAGCTTCAGTTTGAAGGGGAGTGTTAGCTCAAGGAGGTCAACTGTTGGAAATAATCGTTAGCATTTCTGCAAACTTATATGATAAGAGATAAAGGCACAACAATCAAATAATATGACAATACCACAAATATGAAATAAGAGAGACTAGGAAAACGTATATTGATCGAGGCACGCGTAAATCGCTCTCCTAACTGAAGATATGTCCCCGCTTGCACCGAATTGTGTGACATTCCACTCCCAAGATACAATGATCATCCACAGAAGCTTTGTGTGCAACTAAAGCTTTCCACACGAATCTCGAGTCACCCGTATGCTCAAAACAATAAACCTATATCTCAACGAATCTCAATATATGTTTATTTACATATATATAGCTCTTAGGGTTGGTAAAATAATTTCGTCAAGAATCACCTTTTTCATCTTGTGGACTAGCCACCTTTATATAGGAAAACATATCCCCATGCGATTAACCATTGCTTATAATAGGCACTTAAATTCACAATATAATATGTGGGAGTAACCAATATCGATACCCAATAACCACCAGTTTATTTATCAAATATAATTAGACACAATCAATTATTTTAAAGAGATTTTAAAAGCTCTTCCTAACAGCAACAAGGTCAAAGTTCATCATTTGCGAGCTCATCCACTACTCCACTACCTGTCACGTCTAGTTATTTAATCAGTTTAATAGTAAGTGTTTGTTAGTCCTTAGAGCATGTGCACCAGACACGCCAAACCTCTCCCTTTCGGTATTTTGCCTCCCAATATCACAATTTGCACCCTCCACCAGACTCGGCAAAAGCAAAGGTAAAATACCTTTGGTAGCTTTGGCTCGGCAAGAGTGCCGAGGCACTGTACATGAGCTACCAAATAATTAAATGGTTTCTCTCTCTCTCTCTCCCCCTCTCTCTCCCTCTCAAACACACACACACCCTATGGGGCCTACTTGAAATATGCTTACTTTTTAATATTTAATAGAGATAGAGAGGAGAATAAAGAGCATTGGTGGAGTTTGAGGGAAAAAATTGGCAAGGTAAAATACATTTTGACACTATTGAGTATCATTTTTTGCTATTCATTGGTGCACTTGCTCTTATTTACATATAGAGATGCTTTGAGTGTATGTATAGATAAACTTGAGTATAATTTGGTAGTCGGTCCTGTTGTCATTTGCTGTAATTCAGTTTATAATCAAGAAAACTGTTTACTTTCTCTCTCTAGATGGTAGTTGCCTTACAAAAGTTATTAGAACATTACCTCAATTGAGTTGGGTCTATCTCGGATAAATAAATAAAAAAATTGAGCTGGGAGACTGGGTCTTCTATATCCTCCTTTCTCTCAAATAATCACACCAAACACCTTCCCAATACAAAGTCATTGACCAATGTTTCCAAGTCTACCTCGTAAGCGATACTCTCTCTTTTCCATTTTAAATGTTCTCTACGTAAAATCGTGTTGTTTTGATTTTAAAAGAAAATATATTTTTAAATATTATTTTCAAAAAATTTCACACCATTTAAAAGTATTTGTTGAGATATTTTAATCATTAAAAATTTAGAAAGTAGTTCCGAAATTTTTTTATTTTTTAAGATCAAACTTGCATGATTTCTCGTAGGGAACATTTAAATTGGGACGGAGCGAGTATTTTCCATTCTCACCTATCCACCACTTATTTCTTCACCCTCTCCAAATCTCCGTTCTTATGGAGTAATAACAAATTCGAACAGCCAAAACTCAAAAGCAAGAGCAGGTGCTTTACAATGGATAATTTGATCCCTACGAAGCCCGCAAAGGCTCTGTTTGTTTACGCGATTTGCTTGCTGAACCTCATCCCAATGATTAAAGCTGACCCAGTTTTCGAATTCATAGACTGCCCAAACCCAAACCTTACTATATCCAGAACTTACGCCCCAAACAGCACCTACCAAACAAACCTCGACACCCTCTTCTACGTTCTCTCCTCCAACGCCGACGCTCCCAACGGCTTTTACAACTTCACTGCCGGCAGCAGCCTACCCGACGTCGCCTATGGCCTCTTCCTTTGCCGCGGCGACGTCACCGCCGCCGCGTGCCAGGAGTGCGTCGTTTTCGCTTCCACAGATGTGGTCGCAAGGTGCCCCAGGTCGAAACGGGTCACGATCTGGTACGACCAGTGTTTGCTCAGGTACTCCAACCAGTCCATCTTCTCCATCGCAGATGACACAGGGTTACCGGGAATTGTGCCTAATCCAAATAACGTGACGAATGCGACCAGTTTCAGCGAAGTTTTGGGAAAGGTAATGTGAACTCTTTTTGACTGTTCATGTTGTAATCTCATTTATTATCCGGGAAACCCCAAATGTCCCATCTGTGTCTTTCCATTTTAATTCCATTTTATCAAATCTTTTTTTTTTACAACCGGATGTCCGGGTCAGTTTGCGCCCATTTGAACTAATTTTGAAAGCAAGACTGGCCCTTAGGTTCTCGGGGCCTAAGACGAACTTGTGAATCTGAACTAACTTCAGGGCCCTAGAAGTATTGACCACGCATAACCCCCGGTCACTTCAAGATTTTGCTGGCAAGGGGAATCGAACATGAGATGATAGTAAACCCCTAAGTCTCAAGGCAAGACTACTTTGTCAACCTTCATTTTATCAAATCCTTCTCAAAAGCAATCCAGCAATCAAACGTGACTGCTACTTATTATCAAAATTTTGGTTTACAGGTTTTATTACAGAAATGCTACGATACATGTCCTTATTTAAGTGTACACGGTCCCATTGAATTAATTGTTTTAACATGAGGTTTGAATGCATTCGTGTAATCTAGATTTCTTTTGAGCTCTCATGGGTTGGATTGAGCCATAGGTTTGTTACTATTGTGGTTTGGGTAGGACCCTATGCATCGACCCTCGTATGAGCCTGGGTCTACTCTGTAGTACGAGTCTTAGAGCCCCATGCCCGTCATGCCTATTATGGTGTGCTCGTTGCCCGAGTCATAGTAGTTTCGGTTCTTTCTGTTTTTGTATTGAAATCTTGTATTTGGCTTGGCTTTCGGCCGAATTAATGAAATGACTTTCAGTTCAAAAAAAAGAAAGAAAAAAGAATGCATTCGTGTGGCAATTCATAACATTTGGATATAGATTAATAGCGTTAGTATTTTACTATGAATTTATGTTTTGATGCTACCAATTTTTAGGCAAATGTTGTGAATTTTTGTATGAATGTTACAAATATCATACAAAATGTTATTAATTTCTACACAATATTTTGAATTTTTGTGCACAATGCCATGAATTAAAAGCAATACGCGCAAGGGGTGCATAATGCATAAACCTCAATAGGGGTGTATATTGTAATCTTTTTTTTTGGGAGTATAATTTCAAAAGTGGCATTTCTATCGAGACATCTCAAATTAGAAATGCATTGGACGGAGTATTTATCTGAATATATAATATACACTCAACTTGTTTTTTTTTTTGTAAACCTAAAAGAATAAGAGCCCAATTTATTGGATTAGAAGTTAGGACATCAAGGACAACCCAGCATAAGTTTAGGCAGTTTAACTTCATAGTACTTTTAATTCCATCCCAATTTATTTATTTCTTGTTCTATTTTAACTGGTTAGAAAATTGTTTATATCTTTAATTTATACAATTTTTATACACATTATGGATCTTGTAGGATATATCTAAATTTAGTCTATAAAAAAAAAGTTTTTTAAATCACATAAAATACAATTCAAAAGATATAAGTAATTTAAAATTGGGACAAAGGTACAATTTTAAATACGGTGAGGATGGGTACTCCAAATTCGATCTTGGTAGTGTTAATTTTTTATCTCCTCCAAAGTCTTGATAATATTACTTTAGGCCCATCAAAATCCAAATTTTTTTTTTTTAAAACTATAGTCCTTGCAAATTCAAACTAACTGTATAGTCCCTCTTTGACCAATTTTCTTCGTCTGTCACCGGCTCGGGATACGTAACAGTGACGCTTGAGGTGTAACAATATTGGGAGTATTGATTGATATATAAGGGGAATTCGTTGTCGGCACTCGCCTGTCATGAATTTTGTGACATTCATTTTTGCAAAATAATATTTTTGAGAATCATTTTGTGAATCGGAAACAGACCGATACGTAACGGGAACTAGTCGATATCCATACGATTTTCCCTCTCGCTGGTATATTGGGGTGTAACGGTATCGAAAAGCTGAAAAATCGGTTACGTAACACGTAACACGTGATGTAACAGCTGATTTTAAAACCTTGGTGGCAGGCCTTAACCTGTTGTCTTTCTGGCGGTATACCAAAAGAATTATTTTAGTTCTGATGTCTAGTTCCAACTTTCGGCAAACAACTTCACTAACTCTTCACTGAATTACACTTGAAAAGGTAATGAACTACACTGTCGATAGGGCTTCGAGTGATGACTCGGGTAAGAAATTTGTGACGGCAAGAGCCAACTACACATCGCGTCAATCGGTGTATGGACTAGCACAATGCACGCCGGATTTGTCTGATTCTGAATGCAATTCATGCCTTCAGAAAGGTATAACAGAGCTTAATGATGAAAAAGAAGGATGGCAAGTTCTGTTCCCGAGCTGTTACGTCAGATTTGAGGTATTCCTGTTTTACGACGAGAGCTTCAATGTTGCTCTTCCGCCACCTTCGCCAGTCCTCCCCCTCCCTCCTCCTAGTACTACTCCTCCAAGCAGCACTGGTAAAACTTCGTCTTTTCCTAAATCTCTTCATCCAATTTCTCTTTCTTTTCTAGAGCATGGATTTGATATTTTGAAGTTTTTAGAATTGTCTGCAGCCTTAGAAATATCTGTAACTCCTTTCGTTCCATATTCTTGGTCCTTTCTTTTGGATGTCACCAAATATTTTCCATTGCGAAATATCAAAAGCAAAAACATTTAAAAGTAGAAGGAAAAAAAAAAAAAGTGAGCCTATACTCCCACGAAGGACCAAGACTATGGAACGAAAAGCGTATCTCGGATTCTCAGATAAAGTTTCCAAAATGTGAGCATCGTGGTGCTAAATGAATTCAAGCTATTTGATGTTTACTCGTGTTTGGCTTGTTAAAACTTAATTCCAGATCAGTTCGTTACTTTACAAACAAAGTCTAAACACATTTTCCAAACTCGTTAAGATTCCAGCTGAAGCTTCAACGATTCATTAATAAGCTCGAGATCTTGATCGGCTAAATTAATGCTTGTTTTAGCTCGGCTTGATTGCATGCTAACAAATTAAACATGATACATTATTCGTTTTCTTCAAAAAAGCTGAAACGACTTGGTACATAGGACCGGCCCTGAGATTTTCAGGGCCATAAAGAAATTGTAAAAATGAGGCTTCTAAGTATTTGGTATATAAATTAGTTGTTCAATATACAGAGAAGGAGAGCTTGGCAGTCCAGAGGCAAATAGCTTGTCATTGCTTTTTGGTCCCTGAGGTTATGAGATCCAATCTCACATCCACCAGTTTATTACTCCCTCAGTTTCAATTTAATAGTCCCGTTTTGGGAATCCAACTTTTTAAAGGGGCTTCATAACTTTATTTTATTTTATTTTATTGGCAAGGGGCTTCATAATTAGGGGGACATAATTTGAACTTTCCTAATTTACCCCTCAAAACTTGTGAAATTATTTGTGTTGGAGTTTTGAAAACTTAGGCAGGAAAGTACTGCAAGAGGTAAAATTTTCTCCTAAAGCTCCCAAGTGGAAGAAGGCTGGGTTCCTCGTAATGGAATTCTAATGCATGTTTTAGCATGGCTCAATTGTTAAACAAACCAAACTTAATAATGTCATTCAGTTTTTTCAAACAAGCTGAAGTAACTCACTACGCTACTCGAATCAGATTGCTTGCATTAGTCGTGAACAGCTGAACGCTACCTTTTGGTCACCGGAAATTGTTGACGGAACAATGTTTTGATGCAGGAAATGGGGGGGAATCTCATCGCTAGGAATCATTGCTATTGTAGTTGCAATAGGGGTGGCTATTGTGCTTTTCATAGCAATCTTCTGTTTCCTAAGGAGGAGGGTGAAGAAGAAGGACTACTCTATGAAAGAAAACCAAAGTAAGGGGAAGGAAAATCCTTAAAATTATCCCAAAAAACAACTTCTCTTCCTTTCTTGTTTTGTCCATTTTTTCTTGTTTCAACGTTTGATTTGTCCAGTTGGGGATGACATGCCAACTGTAGAGTCCTTGCAATATGATTTGGGTACAGTCCAAGCTGCCACAAACAACTTCTCAGACGATAACATTATCGGTAAAGGTGGATTTGGTCAAGTCTACAAGGTATTTATTTTCCTAAAATCATCCGAAATTTTTCGAATTTGTTTGACTTTTGATCCAAAAGATTCACGGGAGGTTTTTGAATTCTCAGGGTTTACTTCCAGATGGACAACAGGTAGCTGTGAAGAGGCTATCTAAAACATCAAGGCAAGGAGCACAAGAATTTAAGAATGAGGCGGTATTGGTAGCGAAACTTCAACATAGAAACCTAGTGAGGCTACTCGGATTTTGCTTGGAAGGAGAAGAAAAGATACTCATTTATGAGTTTGTGCCCAACAAGAGCCTCGATTACTTTTTATTCGGTTTGGCAATCTAAACAATTCTTTGTTAATATTGCTTGTCACTAATTTTCGTTGCCATAATCCAATAAGGAATTACCTCTCAAACACACAAGCATAGAATAGCACGCAACATGAATCGTATGTTAAGGAGCATTTCACATGTATGCTCACTGATCATGTGACCACTTTAATATGTTCTTTTGCTTGTGTATCATGTACGAGAAATGGTTACATTATATACATTGTTCCAAGTCTAGTTCTATAGTTGATAGTTGTAAATTGAACTTGGATTTGGATCGATCAATGCAGACCCACAAGAGCAAGCGAAGTTGGATTGGTCAAGACGATACAAGATTATAGGAGGGGTAGCCCGTGGAATGTTGTACCTTCATGAAGATTCACGGCTTAGAATTATACACCGGGATCTCAAAGCTAGCAATGTCTTGTTGGATGGTGACATGAATGCGAAAATTTCAGATTTTGGCATCGCTAGGATCTTTGGAGTTGATCAAACTCATGGAATTACAAGTCAAGTCGCTGGAACATTGTAAGTAGTGTCCCACCATCCCGTATGTTCATTTTTTATTATTGCATTATTGGGTAGTTACTAGATGCAGATCTCAATCAATGGAGTGCAATTTTGTTCACCCTCTAAAAGAAGATGAACAAAATCCTCTCTCCTATCGGCTATGAGGAGATGAGACCACTCTTAACCCAACCCAAGTTACTTTTTAGGACTAATTTCAAAAACACCTCCTGAACTACCATCCAGAATCACTTTCACCCCTAAACTATTAAGCGTGATCACAAACTTGGGTTGTTTTTAGCTTTTCCCCTTTCTTCTGTTCTAAACTAGATAATCATTACTGCCTTGGTTCACCGGAAATTTTGGAACCTTATTCGTTGTTTCCAACCCAGAAAACTTTTCAGATATCGTTTGATAATGTGTGAAATTTGTATAAAACTTTATGGAGAAAAGCCCATTTTTCAGAAGGAAAAAAATAAAAAAACTAAAATGGGTTCTCGGAAAATGACCTTGGTAAGATAAGAAGATGACAATTGAAATTAGTCGGTGAGAAGTGTTAAACAAAATTGATCTTCGCGTGGCTCTTGTGGTGGCTGTTTTGGATTTGGTTCCCTTGGGTGTTTTTCGCTTAGGCTGCATAGAGGATCTGGGTGTTTTCATGTCGTAATCTTTTGTTTTGGATGTTTCCTTTCTTTTCTTTTTTCTTTCATTCAACCTCGGTTGGATGTCCCCTCCCTCTCCCCCTTCTCGGTGTACCCTTATCGAGATTCTTCTATAAAACTTCTTATTTCCATCAAAAAAAAAAAAAAAACTGACTACGGCCAAACTGGGTTCATTAATTTCTCATGACATTATTTTCTTCTATTTTCCTGCATTTTCCCCGAAACCAAACAGAAGAACGTTGAATTTACAAAACTGAGAGATTCTCAAAATTATGAGCTGAAATTATTTGCATATATCCATACCAAGTGAGGTTTAGTCGCTTATCAAAAAAAAAAAGTTTTAGTCTCGGGGGTGTTTTGGAAATTAGCCTAAAAACTAACTTGGGTTGGGTTAAGGGTGGTTTCATTATCTCCCCTGGCCAATTAGAGAGAGGGTGAACAAAATTACTCGATACATCGTTATGATTCATCAAAAGCCGACTCTTGGTGTAAGCAAACAAACGTGCTAGTGCCTAGTTGTTTAATCACATTTACAGACTTTACTAGGCTGAGGATGATTTTACGAGTAGTGCTACAAACACAACAATAAACACAATATTCTCATAGGTGCCACATAAACATTCTGTGTTTATTTTTGTGTAAAATGCCGTGTTTATAAAATATCCCCAATTTTAATAGTCGTATTGTACTCTTCTTAGAATAATAGTCCTTATTTTAATATGTTATTATCGGTTATTAACCAAATTGCCTGATTGCCTTTTCATCAATTATTACACGTTTCCAAAATTGGTATTAATTCAGTAAATAACTAATAAGGGAAAACATAGTGCTAAAATTATTAAAAAAAAAGGAGAGTGCTAAATCAGTTCGAATTCGGGGGAGGTGTTGTGCGGTACATGTTGTGCGCCGTGTTGTACGGCAAAACGACGTAGTTTTGTTCATTTTCTTGGTACACTTCAATAGGCCCTATTTGGAGAGTTAATTTTGAGGTTCAATTTTAGGAGATTTAGGCTCTTTGGGGTAGGATATAGTGGTTTTAGGCACTTGAATTTAGGCACTTTCTGTAGGTGCTTTGGGTTTAGGCATTTTGGGTTTAGGGTTTAGGCACCTTGTAGTGGCTTTTTCCTTCTTCCAAACAAGGTTTTTGGAAGCTTCAGATGTGTGCAAAAAACTACGTCGTTTTACCGCACAACATGATGCACAACACCCACCCCGGATCCAATCAGTTCACGTACTTTTGAGTTAAAATTTTGTTGCATTGTGTCCTCAATTGTTCCATGTCCAATTTCGTCCGAAAAGAGCTAGTTTCTTTCCATCTTCCATATTCATGATTAACAAATAATTGTGACTTGCAGTGGTTACATGTCTCTAGAGTATGTAATGCGTGGAAAATTCTCGGCCAAGTCTGATGTGTATAGCTTCGGTATCTTAATTTTGGAGATCATTTCTGGCAAGAAAAACAATAACTTTTACCAGTCAGATGGTGTTGCGGACCTTCTGAGCTATGTAAGCTTTTAGCCATACATTCTAATTGCTTCTCCATCCGTCCCATACCTCTAGTCTTCTCTCCAATTTGGGACATGTGAAAAGAATTAATTGTCCTTGTTGAAAGGTTTTTTTGGTAAGGCCTTGTTGAAAGTTCTAAATATAATCGCTTGAAAATATCAACAAATGTATATTTTAAATACAACAAAGGATTAATGCTATGAGCATTGCCTTTAAATTTGAATGCGAATTTATTTATTACATCCTTTTAAAACATAAAACTCCAGAAAGAGGCCAACAATTTTTTAGAATTTTTTTTTTTAGTCAGCAACCAACAATATTGCACATAAGAAACAGAGTGTCATACCTTTTATTGCCTATTACCATCACATTGACAATTCATATATATATAATGACTTGTTGCAGGCTTGGAAACACTGGAGTGAAGGAACGCCCTTGGATTTTATGGATCCAACTCTTGAAGGGTCCTATTCAAGAAATGAAGTCACTAGATGCATTCATATCATCTTGTTATGCGTCCAAGATGATCCAGACGCCAGGCCTTCCATGGCAATGATAGTTCTGATGCTCAATAGCCATTTCACTGCTCTGTCACTTCCTCAACAGCCCGCGTTCCTTGGTTGGAGCGGAACTGGGTCATATACACGTGAAAACATAGAGTCAGATCAATCTACGAACAAGTCAATATAGTGGTCTGTGAATGAAGTACCAATTACTGAACTAGACCTCAGATGATGTGAGAATTCTGGGCCAATACAAAGATTCAATTAATTGAGCTCTATGGTGTGTGTGGGGGTCTCTTCGCCGGAGTGAGCTCTTTGGACCTCTAGGAGTGGAATGGGGAGTGCGGTGCAAATCTGATCCGCCGCTGCTCGCCGTAGGTGATCACCTGCACACGTAGAGAATCACGTTAGTGCCTTGCCCGGACGGTGGTGGTCCGGGAAGGCACTCCGATGATTAAGTCAGTCACCGGAGTGAGGGAATGCACCGGAGATCTTAGAGAGAAGTGGAGTAAAGAGGGTAGTAAATGAGGAGAGAGGAATACCCATTGTGGTAGTTGTGGTTGGGTATTTATAGGCTGAGGGGGCGTGCACCCTACGCGCTCGGCGCCCCCTACGCGCCTGTCATTCATGCCCGGAATGACAGGTGATGTGACCCTTATCCCTGCTGCAGACGCCAAGTCCTGACCGTCGTCAGGGCAGGTGAGTTCGGATGGTCAAATCAACCTGAGATATCTCCCATCGCCCACGTGCTCCTGCAGGCGGCGGTGGCAGAGTAGGTGACTGCCGCATTAAATGCCTCATCATTGCATATATAGCTTGTCAGACACGCCTCCACCTAATCAGACGGACCCGAGCCCCCACGCTACCGTGGTCAACCGACTCGGCACGTGCGCGGCCCGGCCCCTCGGGCGCTCGGCACGCCGATCGGCACGCCGATCGGCAGAGCCCCCGAGGATTTTCTGTGGACCGAGCTGCGAATGACGCGTCCTCGGCGCCAAGCCGTTCGGCGGACTTTGTTCAAATCAGTATTCGTCCAGAACCGCACATCCGCACTACCCACCGAGGGCACCATGCGCTCGGTGGCATCCCGGCGGATGGGTCTACATTCAGTTTTGCAGATTCTGAGGTAGTGACCCTTCTATCCTTCGATGACGTGGAGGAGGCCCCTGCTGTCCCCCACGAACCCGGCCGCTACAATAGCCCCATCAACTTCCCAAGATGAGGGACGATGAATTGTTGGAGTTGATACGATCGGAACTGCGGTCGGCTAAACGGTGGTCAGGGCACCATGCTCGGAGGGTTGCTGCGACGATCAGGGAACTGACGCTCCGAGACCCTTTATATTGGGCGCTCGGATCGGATAGAGCTCGAAACGTCACATCGAGAAGTGACGTGAAAGGACGCCTGACACACCGTGTCAGGAATCTGTGACGTGTGCTGAGGTTACCGCCACGTGTCGTCGCGTGATTGGTCCGAGCGCCGTCGTGTGGATTCGCGCTCAAACGGTTTAAACTCGGGGACAGGTGTCGTGCGCTGAATGGCTGTCTTTTCGCCTCCCGAGCCGGCGCCATCATGGCCTATATTCAATAGGGGGGGTTACCCCCTATAAATACACGGGGAGCAAGAGAGAGAGTCACCGTTACTCTCTCTCTCTAGCGCCAGAACTCATACCGCCGCCGTCCGCCGCGATCAACCGTTTGCTCCGTTGAAATCTCGACTTCAGGCGAGGATTCTTCCACCAAATCTCAGGTATTGTGTTCTTCCCTTGTTCCTCTACGTTTTGTGAGCTTTTTTCGTGCACTTTTCTGCATTTTGGGAGGGTTTTTGGGCGTTTCACCTTTTCAACTTTTCTGTTTCCGTTTCGTTTGATTTTTCCGGCGGTTTGTGCGGCGGAGCACGGCCGCCGGATTCTGGGCTCGAAGAACACTCATCGTGTTCTTCCGAGCGCGAGACCGCCGCACGCACTGTCTTCAGCCGAGAGATAATTGAGCGATCCGAGAGCCATCACAAGCAGGTTCTAGCCGAGGGCTCGACAGCTCGTTGGGCTCTCGGGATAGACGTTACCCCGTGGGGAGCTCGGTAGGGGCCGAAGCTCGACCCTTCATATTTTCTCGAACTCAAACCTGTGCATATCGCTGATGGTTGTTTCACCCGTGCACTGTAGGTTCCTGCTTGGATGAGCTCGGACTCCTCGGACTCATCCCCAGACGACGCTCTCGCCGATTTCAGGTTCGGCAACTTCGTTCGGGACCTCCTTATCCGTGAGCAATTCAGGAGTCTCGGGAGAGGCTATAGAAGCCGAGCGCACCCCGCCCCTCCACATTCCGGAGCTCCACCACTGAATATAACCCCCCTCCAGGCCATAACCCCCGAGCGTTGGGCGGAAATGGAAGCAGAAGCACAGCGCGCCGAGAGCGGTTCTCAGGCCACTACCTCCGGGCACAGCGTCCCCCCTACTCCGAATCCTGAGACCGACGTCCCGACCGAGGTTCCTTCACCTTCGGCCATCGACCCGACCGAGCTTCCGAACCTTTCCGGGGATTGGGATTCGGACGACGAGGTGGTTGAGATCGACAGGATGGCCGCGGGGTTCGACGAGCCCGAGCCTGTCGAGGTTCTCGAGGTGGACGAGTTCCTGGCTCGGTCTCCACAAACCGAGGGGCCTGTCTCTCGCGATGGGGGTGAAGATGAAGGATCCTCCCATCATGGTGCCGAGCACGAAGACCGAGAGCAAGCCCCCGACGATGAAGAAGAAGAGGCCGATGTCGATGGGGGCGTCGAGTATGGGCACGGCTGGGAATCGATCCCGCCGCCGAACCCTAGGCACGGGGATTGCAAGTACGTCGACATGTACTTTGACGGCTCCGAGGCCAAGCTTGCCGCCTTCCGAAAGGACTATAATATACCCGAGGACGTGTCGATCGCGAGGCCGAGCGACGGCAAGATTCACTATGTCAAAGGGCAGGTGTACGTACCCCTGATGGCCATCACCGAGGGTGGGCTGACCTTCCCCATGCCCCGGCTCCTTCGCCAGTTCCTGGACGCGTATGAGCTCGCCCCCCACCAGCTGGTGACCAATGCGTACCGCATCATCTGCTCGGTGGTGAGGCTATCCGAGCAGCACAACATCCCCTTCCGCCTCGCCGACCTTATGGCGGTCTACACTGTGGCGCGAAGCAGAAGCTACGGCCGATACTACTTCTCGAGGCGCCCCGAGTACCCTCACCTCATCGGTAAACTCTCGGACTCGGAGAGGCACGCCTGCGAGCTAGTAATCGTGAAGGGGAACTTCGAAACGGCCCCGGGTGAGGAGTCCAGGTGGTCCGTACCCTGGAGTCGTGGGAGGCCCAGTAAGCCGAGAACTCATACTTGCATGTTTATATTCTTCATTTGATGTACCCCCCTTCTTCGATCACCGTACTCACACTTGCTTTTTTAGATTGCAGGAAATTGACAAAGAAGATCGCCGAGGACGCGGACGACGACGTCATCGACATAATCTTCGGTGTCACAGACCGCACTGCTCCCGGCGTTCTCGGCTACGTGCCATCTTACAGGGGTTTCTTGAAAAGAGGTAAAAGTCCCGTGAAGAGGACCGGGGAGCGCCGAAGACGACTCTTCGATTCTGATCTTCTGCTCTCGGACTTCCACGGCCGTGAGCGAGTACCGCCGAGCGCTCAACAACCCTCCCAATCCTCCGCCGTCGGCAGCATCCTCGAGACCGACATGGCTGGATCCTCTGCTCTGAGGGAGGCCCAGAAGGAGGAGAGGGCTAAGAAGAAGAGGAAGGAGGCCGAACAGGCGGCGAGTCTCAAGTCCGGCCCAGTCGCCGAGGGAGAGGGGCCACCGAAGAAGGCTCGGACGACAGAGGCTCCGGCGGGGTCCAAAGCACCCTTGCCAACACCACCTCCTCCCCAGACTACGCCGACCGACGTCCCGCCGAGGAGGACAACCCCCCGGGACAAGCAGGTGGCTTCTCCGACGCTCGGGGATACGCCTCCCCCGGTCGAGAAGGACGAGCCCTGGGTTCCCGTTATCCAGACCTCGCGCGGCGAAGCCGTAAAGAAGAATGCTAGCGTTCGGGAGAGCCGAAAGACGGCGATGACCCTGCTAAAGGCCCTCGCCCTGCCGAGGGACATGAAGATGGAATCCAATAATACGGCGGACAACTACGCCGAGCTGTGCACTCACATCGTGAGGGTAAAACTTTAACTCCATACTTCGTGTTTTTTCTCTAAGTTTCCTGCCTTCGGCTTGTTACTCATGTAGTTTGAATTTGTTGCAGGCCGGCCAATCGGCCGTGGCTCTCGGCGACAAGGTATACAAACTTGGCGTCGAGAAGACCGAGGTCGAGAAGAAGCTGGAGGCGGAGCAGAAGGCTCGATTGAGCCTGAAGGAAAGCGCCGACGCCCTTGCCGCCGACGGGCAGGAGCTCGAGAAGCAGCTTTCGGAGGCTCGCCAACTCTTGAAGCATGCCGTGGAGAGAGCAATGACGGCCGAGAGCAAGGTCACGGCTGCCGAAAAGGATCTCCAGCGTGCCAAAGCCGAGAATGACGAAAATATGGCTGCCGCTGACTCCAACGGCTACGAGAGGGGGAAGCGCGAGACGCTGCAGCAGTTTGCCCAGGAGGCCAATGAAAATGAAGAGAAGGCCTTCGGAAAAGGGTACCTCCTTGGTCGAGCCGACTGCTGGCCCGAAGCCTTCGGCCAGGCCTACAACATCATTTCTGTCCCGGCTGATTCTGCCCTTCGGTCCTCCATTCCTCCCGTGCCCGAGACTGTGGTCCCGGAGATGCCGTTTGATGATGACGAGGACGAGGTCGCCGAGGGGAATGGAGAGGCTTCGGATCCTCCTGTTGCCAACCAGGGTCGGACGCCCGACGCCACCAATCCTGAAGCCGTGGCCTGACAATCCTATCGTTTTTCTTTGTGTATTTTTATTTCAAGTTTCTGTATTCGGGGCCGAGCCCCCTTCCTTTTGTAATGTAATGAACGATCGTTTTAAATTTCCTTTCTCCATCTGGCTCAATGTCATGTACGATTTTGCTCTCTGAATTTTGCTCCAAGTGTTGTTTCTCGTACATAACGTATCGTAACCACCGAAACTGGTAGTAAATGGTAATCATCGACACGAACGAACTGGTAATGCATAATAGCCCCTGCTTCGGTGGGGGGCCGATGTCATAACGGCACCCCTCCGAAGCAAGAGAGTAAAAAAATTTCTCTCGGCCCTGCTTGGAAATTCAAGGAAGAATAGCCCCTGATTTCGAAGCCGGGCCGAGGGAAAGGACGCGCCGAGCGTTGAATCGAAGCAATAGCCCCAGCTAGCTCGATACTCGATAGGTTGGTCGCGCCGAGCGACGAGTCGAAACAATAGCCCCAGCTAGCTCGATAGGTTGGTCCCGAGACCGGGGGCATCTCCCCGAGCGCCTGTGCGCTGCCCTACTAGGCGCGATTGTGTGTTCAACCGAACCCTTACAAATCGGTTTGCCGAATAGAGTCCTTTTGTTCAACCGAACACAGACGACCGTTCAACCGAACAGGGCCGAGTCGTTCCACCGAACGGAAGTGACCTTATGAAGCCTTTGGGCCGAGGACAAATACTTGAATTGAAAATTGAAAAGTGACAGTCAACTAAAGAGAGGATCTTATCATTAACATTCCGACTCCCAGGCATTACAAAAAGCTACCGAGGGAACGACAAACGTGAAGAAATGATAAACATAAGATCCTAACCGTAGAACTTTCTTAACTTAGAGGCGTTCCAAGGGTTGCTGATTGCCGTGCCGTCCATCCCGGCGAGCTTGTAGGCTCCATAACCGGCCTTGGCGGCGATTCGGTAGGGACCCTCCCAATTAGGCATGAATTTTTTCTTGTTCTTCTTTTGCACGACCGCTCGGAGGACGAGATCGTCAATGTTAAAGGGGCGGATGCGAACGTGCTTGTTATACCCCCGAGCGACCTCCTGTTGGTAAGCAGCGTACTTGATGTGAGCCTCGTCTCGGAGGTCCTCAACATGGTCGAGCTCGGCGGCTAAGTGCTCATCGTTCGTGGCAGGATGGAACGCTTCGGTTCGGGCGGAGGGAGCGATAGCGGCGAGAGGGAGGACGGCCTCCGTCCCGTAGGCCATAGAAAAGGGCGTTCGGCCAGTTCCCCGTCGGGGGGTCGTTCGGTAGCCCCAGAGGACCTTGGGGAGTTCCTCCACCCATTTCCCGCGCTTGTTGGTGAGCCGTCGCTTAAGGCCGGCCGAGATAGACTTGTTTGAAGCCTCGGCTTGGCCATTTCCTTGAGGGTAAGCCACGGTGGAATTATAAACACGGATGTTCTTTTTCTTACAGAGTGTCTTGATTGCCTCGGCGACGAACTGGGTGCCGTTGTCGGAGATGATAGCATAGGGCACGCCGAACCGTGAGATGATGTTCTTCCAGATGAACTGTTCGACTTCGGCGGCCGTGATGTGGATCAGTGGCTCGGCCTCCACCCACTTGGTGAAGTAGTCCGTGGCCGTGATGAGGTGTCGGAACCCGCCGGGAGCCGTGGGGAGGATTCCGACAATGTCGAGCCCCCACTGGGCGAACGGCCATGGACTCGTAACAGGCTGCAGAGACATGGTGGGCTGGTGAAGGATAGGGGAGTGCTTTTTTCACACTTTTTGACGTAATCCTCAGCGCTCTTCTTCATCTTTGGCCACCAGTAGCCCTGGGTCACAGCCCGCTCGGAGAGAGTGCGTCCCCCCGAGTGGCTGCCACAACTTCCCTCGTGGAGCTCATGTAGGACGTTAGGTACCTCGGCATCATGCAGTACGCGGAGGTCAGGGCCGATGTAGGTGCGGCGATAAAGCTGTTCGGTCGGGGAGAGGAAGTAAGACGCCGACTGGCAGCGGATGCGGTGAGCTTCTTTGTTATCCGAAGGGAGGGTCTGGTCTCGGAGGTAGGAGACCAGGGGGTCCATCCAGCTTGGGCCGGAAGCGGCGACTGTCATGACTGCTTCGGCTGCCGGCTCGAAGCTTGGGACCGCGATCTCCCCGAGCGTAATCGTTCGCGTGCCCCCGAGCTCGTTGCATGCTGATCCGAGGGCGGCGAGAGCGTCGGCGTGAGCGTTCTTGGCTCGGCCGATATGGGAGAAGTGGACCGCCTTGAAGCTACTTCGCAATTCCAGAACATGGCTGATATACTTCAGCATCCGAGCGTCGCCGGAACCGTATTCGCTGTTCAGCTGGTTTACTACCAGCATGGAGTCACTGAAAACCTGTAATTCATCCACCCCGAGGGCGAGAGCGAGGCGAAGTCCAGCAATTAGAGCCTCGTATTCTGCTTCGTTGTTTGTGGCCGGGAAGCCGATGCTCACCGCACACTCGTGGAGGGTGCCTTCAGGGGAAATGAGCACGATCCCAGCCCCTGCCCCTCGGCTGTTTGATGCTCCGTCCACATGCATGCGCCAAGAATCGCCCGTATAAATGGTAGCTGCGCGAGGCGGAGATCTCCTACGAACCAGCCCAGACTGCTCGGATGCAGTGGTGGTGCCTCCTGGCGCCTCGGCACCTGCGCCTTCGGCTGCACTTTCCTCTTGGAGATCGGACACCAGCTTCGGTGTGAGCTCGGCGACGAAATCTGCCAGGGCCTGACCCTTGATCGCCGTCCGGGGCTCATACCGGATGTCGAAGTTGGCCAATTCTAAGGACCACTTGCAGATCCGATCCGAGAGATCAGCCTTTCGCATGACGGTCTTCAGGGGATACGCCGTGATTACCACGACGGTATGGCCCTGGAAGTAGGGGAGGAGCTTTCTCTTAGCCGTGACCAGGGATAGTGCTAGCTTCTCAATTGGCAAGTACCTGGTCTCGGCGGGGAGCATTGTCTTGCTTGAATAATAGATCGGGAACTGCTCCAAGCCCTCCTGCCGAACCAGTGCCGAGCTCACTGCGTGCTCGGACACTGCTAGGTAGAGGAAGAGATCTTCGTCTTCCTTCGGCGTTACTAGCATCGGTGCTCGGGACATGTAGCCTTTAAGCTCGGCGAGCGCAACATCACACTCGGTGTTCCAGGTGAAAGACCTCTTACTTGTCTTGATGGACTGGAAGAAAGGCCGGCAAGCATCAGACGACTTGCTTATGAAGCGATTGAGGGCGGCAGCCATCCCCGTCAGCCGCTGAACCTCCTTGATTGTCGACGGCGCTCGGAGCCTCTGGATAGCTTTAAGCTGGTTGGGGTCGGCCTCGATCCCTCGGCGGGTGACGAGGTACCCCAGAAATTTTCCAGACCCGACCCCGAACGCACACTTTTCCGCGTTGAGCTTTAAATCGTGTTTTTTGAGGATGGAAAAAACCTTACCGAGGTGGGAGAGGTGGTCTTCTGCGAACTTGCTTTTGACTACCATATCATCAATGTAGGCTTCCATGATATCGCCGAGCTCTTTAGCGAACATTTTGGAAACCATCCGTTGGTAGGTAGCCCCAGCGTTCTTCAAGCCGAACGGCATCACCTGATAGCAATAGGTGCCCCTCGGCGTGATGAACGCAGTCTTCTCCACATCCGCGACCTCCATTGCGATCTGGTGGTATCCTCGGTAGGCATCCATGAAGCTGAGCCTAGCGTGCCCGGCCGTTGCATCCACCAGCTGGTCAATCCGTGGGAGGGGAAAACAGTCTTTTGGGCAAGCGTCGTTGAGGTTAGTGTAATCCACACATACCCTCCACTTCCCGTTCTTTTTCTTGACCACCACGGTGTTAGCCAGCCACGTGGGGTAAATCACCTCTCGGATAGCCCCCGCCTCGATCAGGCGGTCAACTTCTTCTATGACGGCGTCGGAGTGGATTGCCGAGGACCGTCTCGGCTTCTGCACCACCGGTCTCCTAGCCGGATCAACATTGAGGGCGTGCGTGATGAAATCAGGGCTGACACCCGGCATTTCATATGGAGTCCACGCAAAAACCCCAATGTTATCCTTGAGGAAAGAGATCAGGTCGTTCCGTTCGGGGTTGGAGAGATTCGAGCCGAGCATGAAGTAGCGGGTACCCTCCTCATCAATGGGTACCTTGATCAATTCTTCGACTGACTTGTCCTCGGCATTTGAACCGACGTCGTCGAGGACTTGAGTGTTCTCAGGCGCTTCGATCCAGTGCACCTGTTTGGGCGGTCTGCCTTCCCTCCGGTCCTTCTGGCGCACGGCATTGACGAAACACCTTTTTGAGGCCATTTGATTGCCTCGGACGGTCTCTTGCTTCCCGGACGCGCCAATGAACCGAACGCATTGGTGGAGGGTCGAGGCGACAGCGCCCATTGCGTGGAGCCAGCCTCGGCCCAGGATGCCGTTGTATGGGCTCGGCGAATCCACTACGGTGAACTCTATCTCCAAACGCATCGATCCCGCCCGAACAGGGAGGGTGATGCTACCGAGCGGATAGACTGGGAATCCGGTGAATCCAACGAGGGGGGTGTTGGATGGGGCAAGCTCGTCACGCGTCCGTCCAATGGCCTTATAGGCCGAGTAGTAAAGGACGTCGGCGGAGCTCCCCTGGTCCACCAAGATCCTCCTAACGTCCACGTCGTCGATGCTGATCTCAAGAACTAGGGCATCGTCATGTGGGAATTGCAACCCGTCCAAATCCCGCTCGGAGAAAGAAATGGTGTAGGGCTCCATAGGCTCCTCGTATTTCCGCTTTGGCGCCCTTCCGAGCGTCATCACTTGCATTGCTGCCTCCATCTTCTGCAGCTCCGCATGCATTGCGTCGGCCTGGGCTTTGCCGACCGGTCCGTGGATCGTGGCAACCAGCCCCGGGCGCACTCTCTCCCCGGGCGCCTGTTGATTCTGGGGTTGCTGGAGGTTAGCCTGCTGGTTCGGCAGAGGAGCAGCACCTCTGAGAACGACCGGGGTCCGACCGCGGTCTATCCATTCTTCCATGCGTCCCTCGGCGACCAATCGCTCGAGGTGCGCCTTGAACGGTCGGCACCCTGTCGTGTAGTGTCCCATCTCGTTGTGGTATGTGCACTTTCCTTTCTGGGTGGGATCCGACCCCATCTTTTCCTCTGGCCAGTAGAACCAGCGCTTCCGGCCGACCTCCGCCAGCAGCCTGTAGATCGGCATGGTGAAGTAGGTCGTCTCGGCAAGGTAGTCATTGTCGTTTCTGGGGGGCCTTTCCCATCCCCCTGCACCGTTGTTGTCCCTACCGGTGTCTCGGGGACCCCTGTTCCCGAAACCCCCTCCTTGATCACCCCTCCCCTTCTTCAAGGTATTGACTTGCTTCTTTGCTTCCTTTGGTGTGGCCTTTCCAGTGTCTCTCTTGGCCGCTCGGTCGAAGAGGTGCTCTTCGAGCTCTCGGTAACGGTTCACAATCTCCATCAATTCGACCATGTCCTTCGGCGGCCGGACCATGAGTTCCTTGAAGAGGTCGGAATGACTGTCGAGCCCGTTCTTGAATGAAGTGGAGGCAATCTTCTGATCACAACCCTCTACGAGGCTGTACACCTCCCAATAGCGAGCGATGTATTCTTTCAGGGACTCGTCCGGGCCCCTCTTCATGTTGATGAGTGCGTCGAGCGTCTTCGGTTGTGTATTGCTGGTCACAAACCGAGACGTGAACGCACGCTCGAGCTCGTCGAAGTCGTTTATAGACCCCGGAGCGAGCTGGCTATACCAAAGGAGGGCCGTGGTCCCCAGGCTCATGGAGAACGTTCGGCACATGAGAGAATCGCTGTGGTCGTGGAGCTCCGAGACCAGGGCGATACTGCTGGACGTGTGTAATCGCGTCCGTCGTGGGTTCATACTTATCAAATTTAGGCATTTTGAAACCGCGCGGCGGTGCCGCCCCGGTGATTATTCGGGAAAAAGGAGATTGTTTAGACTTCTCTAACCTGGAGTCGGCAGGACAAGGGCGGTTAAGGTCGACCGCTCGGTTTTCCCCGTGAGCTCGTTTCGCCGGCCCGTCCGCATGCACGTTACTTCTCTCGGATGACGGCCTTTTGTTGTGCCCGTCCCGGGCCCTTGCAGCCTCCTCCCGAGTGCTTCGTTCCCTGGCGTCAAGCTCGGCGTGATAAACTTTAGTTTCCCCTGTCTGCACGTTGACGAGCACTATGCTGCCTCCGTCGTTTCGCAGCGTATACCTGTCCCCGGGCTTAAGACCGTTGTTTTCGCCTCGGCCATGACCTGCCGAGACCTCAACTGGGTTGGCGGCCATGTTGCCACGCGAACAATCTTCTCGAGCGTTGGGTATCCCGTTCCGGGCGCCATGCCTATCCTCCGATTGGCAATGGCGCCGGTCACCTCCCCGATCCCCCGATCGGTTATGGTTACGGTTATCCCCCCGTTCTCCGTGCGCTCGGGATTGGCCGTTATGGTCCTGTGGGACGTCTGCCAGGCCCTTCCCCTTGTGCTGTCGCCGTTCCTCCTCCCGGGCGTTGGGCGTTCGGGCGCTAGATGCCGTGGCGCTATCCTCGACGTGGTCGGTTCGCCGAGACTGACCGCCAAGTGTGTGTTGCTGGCGTGAACGCGCCGTCTCCGCTGGGACAACAAGCGCGCCGCCTCGGTGGTCTACCTCCACGACCTGTCCGAGACGAGAAAAGACTGGAGCCTGTCCCTCATTGTCAGTTCTTGCGCTCGGCGCCGGCCTCCGGGTCCTCGTCCGTCCACCGGACCTCGACTTTGCTGGTTGGCTTCTGGCCTCCTTCATCGCCAGCACTTCTTTCCTTAGTAATGCCAGTTCTGCCTCTATGGTGAGAGGAGGAGGAGGAGGAAGGGCTCCAGCGTGTGCTGGAGTTGTAAGGTTGTCAAGAGAAAAGACGTTTCCATCCATGTTGAAGAGGACGTTACTGGCACCGGCGTTGCTGGGGCCGGCGCCGTTGGCGGCAATGTTGACCGCTCCATCAATGTTGACAGTTGGGGGAGGAGTGAGCCCCAGGTCACTCCTGACCTGGTGGTACCGGTACCGGTCGGCGGCGTTGCGGTACCTGTCGGCGGGACCAAATGCGTCAAGGCCCAAAGTGAGGTTGGTCATTTGGGCAGTAACTGGAGAGGTTTTTGAAAGAAGAGCCCTTGGAGGATGGCAAGATACACCACCAATATGTTTAGAGAGACTGGGAGGATTGACTTCCTTAAGTCCCCAGCGGAGTCGCCAATTGTGGGGGTCTCTTCGCCGGAGTGAGCTCTTTGGACCTCTAGGAGTGGAATGGGGAGTGCGGTGCAAGTCTGATCCGCCGCTGCTCGCCGGAGGTGATCACCTGCACACGTAGAGAATCACGTTAGTGCCTTGCCCGGACGGTGGTGGTCCGGGAAGGCACTCCGATGATTAAGTCAGTCACCGGAGTGAGGGAATGCACCGGAGATCTTAGAGAGAAGTGGAGTAAAGAGGGTAGTAAATGAGGAGAGAGGAATACCCATTGTGGTAGTTGTGGTTGGGTATTTATAGGCTGAGGGGGCGTGCACCCTACGCGCTCGGCGCCCCCTACGCGCCTGTCATTCATGCCCGGAATGACAGGTGATGTGACCCTTATCCCTGCTGCAGACGCCAAGTCCTGACCGTCGTCGTCGGTAAGGGGTGAGTTCGGATGGTCAAATCAACCTGAGATATCTCCCATCGCCCACGTGCTCCTGCAGGCGGCGGTGGCAGAGTAGGTGTCTGCCGCATTAAATGCCTCATCATTGCATATATAGCTTGTCAGACACGCCTCCACCTAATCAGACGGACCCGAGCCCCCACGCTACCGTGGTCAACCGACTCGGCACGTGCGCGGCCCGGCCCCTCGGGCGCTCGGCACGCCGATCGGCACGCCGATCGGCAGAGCCCCCGAGGATTTTCTGTGGACCGAGCTGCGAATGACGCGTCCTCGGCGCCAAGCCGTTCGGCGGACTTTGTTCAAATCAGTATTCGTCCAGAACCGCACATCCGCACTACCCACCGAGGCACCATACGCTCGGTGGCATCCCGGCGGATGGATCTACATTCAGTTTTGCAGATTCTGAGGTAGTGACCCTTCTATCCTTCGATGACGTGGAGGAGGCCCCTGCTGTCCCCCACGAACCCGGCCGCTACAGTGTGTGATGAATAACTTGGAGACTACATGCAAAGGATTTATTGAAAAAAGAGAGATTTAGAATATTGATTTCAATAAGATGGGTCACAAGTTAATGATCGTTTAGTGGTTTTAGTTTAGTTTAGTTTTGGAGATAGAGGTAATGAGTGAAGAGAGAATATGAGTAATAATTGGAGAGATGAGTAATGAGTGGAGAGAGATAGGGAGAGAAATGAGAGTAATAATTGGATATATGGTTATTAATTGGAGAGATAAATAGAGTAATAATTACAAAACAAAATTAAAACTAAACTAAACTATGAAACGAACGAACATGGCCTTTAGTCATTTATGAAAGTTTTGTTGATTGATGCATTACATTTGTCCTCTTTCAGAAATAAAATGTCTGCAAGTTTCATGTAGAAGACTTGTTAGTTTTCTTCTAGCGATGGCTATTCCCGCTATGGTTTTGCTCTTTTTTTTTTTAACAATGATCATCCCAAACTCTCAGCCACTGGCCCACCACAACCACTCACATGTGGCGTGGGGCCCGCTCAAATGGGTCCCACATGTGAGAGGGGTTGTGGTGAACCACAAACGAATTTGTATCATTTTTGTTTTTCACGCCTTTCGAATGAACTCTTGGTTGAACACCCCTTGAAAGAGGTGCACCAAATGCACTTTTATATTTTGAACCACAAACGTGTATCTCAGCACATACTCTCATATATGAACACTAAAAAAATTGTATATTAATCACAAAAATTCATAAACAAAACCATAAAAATTGGTAACCAACACCACAAAAACTCACAAGTTTTGCGCCGTCATCTTTTGACCTCGCTGACTTTTTGAACTACAAATTTCCTACATTAAATCAAAAAAATTCATAAGTAACCCCAAAAATTTTAACCAATTTGACCACAAAATCTCATAAACACGAGAAATAAGAATTCAAAAAACAAGCCACAACAAAACTTCGTAAAATAAAATACCACAAACTTCATATGTCGAGTCACAAAATTCATAAAAGGAGCCCAAAAATTCTTAAAAGCATTCGGTGCACCCCAAAAAAAAATGTGTACCTGATATTTTGCCCTATTAGTTTGCAAAATACAAGTCGATAAATTGTTTCCATAAAAAATAGGACGCTGCTAGCCGTACCGAAGAAAAGGTACAAAAAAAAATGTACAAAGCGCGCTCGGGGACCCACTTTTGGGTCCCACACGAGTGATCCGAACCGTTCATTGTTCTTAAAACATTTTTTCGAGGGGGCCCACAAAGAATCAGCTCAATCGGACGGTTAAAAGTGCTTGAACCAAAGTCCTACCGTTTCAAATCAAAAGTTGCTTGAACCAAAGTCCTACCGTTTCAAATCAAAAGTTTTGATTTTTCAAAGTCCTACCGTTTCAAATCAAAAGTTTTGATTTCAAATCAAAACTTTTGATTTGAAACGGTAGGACTTTGGTTCAAGCACTTTTAACCGTTTGATTGAGCTGATTCTTTGTGGGCCCCCTCGGAAAAATGTTTTAAGAACAATGAACGATTCGGATCACTCGTGTGGGACCCAAAAGTGAGTCCCCGAGCGCACTTTGTACATTTTTTTGTACCTTTTCTTCGGTACCCAGGTTTATCCTAAAAAATAGAACCCACCAAATGGCTGTACTAGTCAAGTCACAAGATTAATTAAAAAAAAACAAGAGGATCTATAATGGGATATAGAGGTACAAGCAATCAATTCAATGGTGACAATATGATGAATAAAAATGGGTCTCTTTTATTCTCTTCAAACACGGTTAGAAATGATGTGCGTATATCACACTTACGTACTCTAAATGTACACCAACCCATCTTAACCGTCCAAAAACATTTTGGACGTTTTGAATTTTTTACATACTATTTGCGCGAATAGTTTGTAAAAAAATCCGAAACGTTCAAAATACTTTTGGACAATTGAAATAGACTGATGTACACCTGGAGTACCAAGTGTGGTGTACCATAGACAGATTGAACTTGGTTAGCCAAAAGGTTGAGATGAAACAATATAAAAAAAAACCCTCAACGTCTTTGTCAACAAAAATTCGAACATTTCATTCATTGATGAACTCATGAACTGGAAGAACTGAATGGCAGGAAGATTGTAATTAGGGGCAAAATAATTAAGAGGCTGTTTGACCATCTCTTTTTTGAGTTTTCCAATTCTACTTATTACTTTTTGGTGTTTGAGGTTGCCCTCCGAAACACATTCTCTGTGTTTGGAGCCTGTTTTTCACTTTTGAAAATAGAAGTTAAAAAGATGTGGTGAGTTACTTTTAATATTCTCCAATTTTAAAATGTATTCTGTACATTTCTCCAAAATACTATTTTCAAATTCAAAACACATTTTGACTATAATCTAAAGGACCAAAAAATCAAAAAATTAAAAAAAAAAGCTGAAAAATATGCTGCTAACACCCCCTAAATTTGTATTGCCAAAATGCATTTACTCCAATTAGAAAGAAAGGGAGGAAACCACGACAGTACTACCCGCTTCGAACCAGGTCACCTCTGGACCCGCTTCAGTGGTCGAGGCAGAAACACAATTCGCACAGGCAGCAGGGTAACAAAAATGATAGGTACCACTCTTTCAACCACTCCCCACCTCACCCTCTCTCACATGTGTGGTGGGGCTCACCCGATGGTCCCAGTGGGCCTACCACCACATGCATGTGAGAGGGTGTGAGTGGGGGTGGTTGAGAGGATGTGTACCTATCATTGTTCGCAGGGTAAACATCGCCGCGGCCTAGGAGTAAGCGGTAGGACACGTCGGCAGGGTAGTTTCCGGCCGGGTAGTTGTAAAATCCGTCGACGGCGAGAGAACAGGGAAAACGTCATTCAGACTGGCTTGGTAGGTGCTGTTCGGATACTAATCAGTTGGGTTTGGGCAGAAAGTGTAACGGAGAGTCGGGGGTGGATTTGGTTATGGGTATGAGTTACATTAGAATGAGAAGTGCGAAGAAGATGGAAAGGAATGTGGAGGTGATGCTCAAAGGTTTTGCAACCATTGCGATCGAGGTGTTTCCCAAATTGTTCGTTGTAGAGGTCCTGTGGATCTTTTTTGGGGTTCCATCAAAAAAAAGTTTTTCATTAAGGTAATCGGTCAATTGTGAAGGCACATGGGACTTTTGTGTCCATGGTAGAGAAAAATCAGGTGGTGTTTTTTGCTGTGGAAGATAGAGACAGAGAAAGGGGCGAGGACGGACAAGAGCAAACAATGGCATGAAAATTTTGAAGTCTCAAAGCCAAAAAAAAAAAATTGGTGATTTTGTTGGAGTCCTCTGCAGGTTAGGTAACCCAAGGTGGCCTGGTGGTTGAGGCCAGGACTTGGGAAGTTTGCTCACTGTTGAAGATCTTAGGTTCTATCAAATTCTTCTGGGGCAGTTCATATGGAACTTTGCTTCGGCTTTAATTCGGTCCTCGCTAGTGGATTGTGGGACTGGTTCTCAGAATTAGAAGAGTTGCACGTACTGGCTTATGAAAAAAAAAGGTTAGGCTCTGTTTGTTGTGGCTCAATTGTATCATTGTTATCCCTTTTTTTTTCTTTTTTTCTGCAGTTACCTTTGATTAGTCTTGAGTTTGACTTTTCTTATCCTTTCAGATTGACGTGAACTTAAAACAATGCCATTTGACATTATTATTCTTCTAGAAATAGGTTATATGGACAGGAGTATTTGTTTAGGTATAGATTTCCACATTGGGTGCCTAGCCCCAAAAAAGAAAGGAAAAGAAAAGAAAAGAGACCATATCTATCCAAACCCACCTCAGATGCTTTCGCTTCTGTCTTCACTCTTCAGTGAATTGTTGTCCATTGAAGATTGAAGTTCTCCTTTACAACTTTGTCTCAATATCCCAAAGAAAAAAATCTAACTGTTTTTCTTGTTTGCCAAAAGAGGAAAAGTATAAATGCAGAGAAACTGTAAAGGCGGTTCTGATGGCTTTCTCAAAGGGTCCAGCCACGGTTCATGGGAAAAGGTGCATAGAGTATGCCCCTACCCCATTAGTTGTGACTACACTACATCACCATGCATTTTTACTTGCACTGAAAAAGCCATGAAGATTACCCTCATTTTCTTTATTTTTCTCACCCAAAATCTCACAACAGAAACACACAATATTCATAAGTCACAACATAGTGGCAAACTGTCATAACTAGGACTTTTTCTTATAATGATTATGCATGTTTCACAAAATCTGATAACTTTCGTATAGTACGGAGGGTGTGTACAGTGTCAGTAGAAATCTCCATTTTCAATACAGTCCAGACGTGTGCAATGCAGGTTAGAAGACCATTGGAGTTGACTTACTATTTACTAATAGTTTTTCAACTTAATTTCTTCTTCAAATTAGAAATAAAAACTTTGTTCCTCATTTCTTGCTCTTTGTTTGCTTACGCTTGCTTGGCAAACATTTCTTCTTTGCTTTCTTTATCAACAATAATCAACCAATGACCAATGGGGTGGATAATTTATGGTAATTAATTCTTTGTTGCTTGTCACTACCCTTGTTATTGTAATGAGTGCCAAGCTTGATAAGTTGTTCATTTGAAGTCTGGTTGAAGGGTTTTCTAAACCGACGAAAATGAATGTCAATTTAACTCTATTGATTTATGGAGGGAGTTACTGATAGCAAAGAAACGATTGAATAGACCTTGATCTACTTGTACTTATCCAGTGTTAGTTGTAGCCTGTAGGACTGACTTCATTATACATGTACCTTTGGAGTTCCTATGATAGTTTAAAAACATTGTTTCTATTATACCTAAGTATATACAGTGGTGGAGTTAGGATTTGGATTCGAAGGTGGTACTGTTTGATTGTAGTTCATTTATATTGTCACATGCTGCCAGTAAAATTATA
The DNA here is from genome assembly GCA_016920895.1 of Vaccinium myrtillus. Taxonomy (NCBI): domain Eukaryota; kingdom Viridiplantae; phylum Streptophyta; class Magnoliopsida; order Ericales; family Ericaceae; genus Vaccinium; species Vaccinium myrtillus. The sequence continues at coordinate 394,009 of JADGMU010000807.1, forward strand.
AAGAGAAATGCTTAAAGGAAAATTAGTCTGTCCTGGACTTTGTGTTTAGTTAAGAAAAGAGTAATACAGGTCTGATTTAAATCTTTTGTAGTCTTTAAATAAAAGTCATTAAGATATTATTTTCATGATCCGAATTGTCCATTTTATAAATCGTTATTTTTTCCTCGTTTGTGACAAAAAAAAAAGAAGAAGAAGTTGTTTGGATACTATTACTTGCCTAATCGACTTCATTCGTGTAAAACTGGGGGTGGCCCGTATCATGCCCCCTCTCTATATACCTCCATCCCTGTCCTCCTTAGCAAGACCAACTTCTGCATTTCATATTATGGTAAAAGTGTGGATAAATTCTATGCACTTCTCATCTCCCCACATACATTTTCACACAAGATTGCCATATGTGCATCCAAACTGCAGCCTGCAGCACAATTGAACATACAAAGTTTCCCCCATCGGAAGGAAGCTATTATATACTACGTATAGTGTATTCGACAATACACAAATGATTCTTCTCTCCACTTAAGAAGAAAATTGATCCATTTATGTGGAAAGCCAAACCACCTTCAACAATTGTGACCTGTTTCATGAAGTATTTACAAATAGACTGGATGGCCTTACTACTAAGGCCTTGCATAGTTCTTCAGCGCCAGCATTCGCAACAGGAGGAGGCAACATCACTATGTCTAAGGAGTTTTATTGCTTTGTAAAGTGCACTACTGGCATAAATTGAAGCACTTGTCAGTAGATGTCTAGGTCTGTGTTCATTTGTCTTCAGATTAATATTGCTATGGAACTTGTGGGAACTGCTTAATGGGCCCAAGTGTATAGTTTGACCCCTTTCTATGTTGTTACGCCTTCTCCCACTGGTAACACAACTCTGCCTAGTAGCCATATCTTCCTCACAGCCATCTTCAAGTTCCACAGGAGAACTTCAATTCCCTGTCTAGCTTGTTTAAGCAGTTCTGGAAAATCCAATAATCGCGTATATTGTATGTGATCTCTGTTAT